>OZ023215.1:34465915-34560915 GCA_963995525.1 Escarpia spicata
TAATTGTGATCATTGATTACAATCCTACTACATCACTCACGCACACCCATTATCGTAATAATCACCATCACCACAACCAACATCATCACCACAACCAACATCATCACCACAACCAACATCATCACCACAACCAACATCATCACCACAACCAACATCATCACCACAACCAACATCATCACCACAACCAACATCATCACCACAACCAACATCATCACCACAACCGACATCATCACCACAACCGACATCATCACCACAACCGACATCATCACTACAATCACCATCATCACCACAACCAACATCATCACCACAACCAACATCATCACCACAATCACCATCATCACCACAACCAACATCATCACCACAACCAACATCATCACCACAACCAACATCATCACCACAACCAACATCATCACCACAACCAACATCATCACTACAATCACCATCATCACCACAACCAACATCATCACCACAACCAACATCATCACCACAATCACCATCATCACCACAACCAACATCATCACCACAACCAACATCATCACTACAATCACCATCTTCACCACAACCAACATCATCACCACAACCAACATCATCACCACATTCACCATCATCACCACAACCAACATCATCACCACAATCGCCATCATCACCACAACCAACATCATCACCACAACCAACATCATCACCACAACCAACATCATCACCACAACCGACATCATCACCACAACCGACATCATCACCACAATCACCATCATCACCACAACCAACATCATCACCACAACCAACATCATCACCACAATCACCATCATCACCACAACCAACATCATCACCACAACCAACATCATCACCACAACCAACATCATCACCACAACCAACATCATCACCACATTGTGATGACCACCGTAGTGATGTTGGTACGTGACAGACTGCGCTGGGAAGGTTGTTTCAGTCTGACGAGTCGACCTTCTCACGTGTGTCAGTCCTTCCTCGTGCTATTCCCCTTACGCGATCAACCGAGTCTAGCACACAGGCGGGACAGTGATTCATTGCACCTGCTGGGAGGCTCTCGGCTATGTCTACGTACACACGCTTGTTGATTGTCGGATACTATTACTATTTGTTAGTTTATTCACCCTCCGTTGCCGGAGTAGAAACATTAAAATACATATAATACTATATTGTGGCCAATAGGTTGTGCCAACTTGCACGACACACACGCACGCAGATAGACACATGCACACGCACACGCACACACGCTGTACGCACGCACACGCACACACGCGGCAATGTATACAAGGTTTGGAATAAATATGCTAACGTTGAGCAAACCTAAAACGAAGTATATGTTATTTGGAAATCGTATGTTCAGTAAAGCTGTCAATATAAGAATATAAAATGTTAATATCGAGAGAGTAAGAGTAATTCAATTGTTGGGTGTGTGTATTGATGATTTACTAAATTGGAATGCTTACATGAAATACGTTAAATCAAAGATTTCCGGGTTCCGTCTGACTACTGTGTGCATGTCAGTCATTTCCACTTACGCAACATTTCAAGAATCAGGCGTTACCTCCTAACCACTGGGTCGACAGAACTAGTAGTGCATGCGTTAGCGTTAATCACCAGCTGCTTCGACGTTGGCAATGTGTGTGTGTGTGTGTGTGTGTGTGTGTGTGTGTGTGCGTGCGTGTGCGTGTGTGTGTGTGTGTGTGTGTGTGTGTGTGTGAGTGTGTGTGTGAGTGTGTGTGTGTGTGTGTGTGTGTGTGTGTGTGTGTGTATGTGTGTGAGAGAGAGAGAGAGAGAGAGAGTGTGTGTGTGTGAGTGTGTGTGTGTGTGTATGCGTGTATGCGTGCGTGCGTGCGTGCATGTGTGCGTGCATGTATGCGTGCGTTTGTATGAGTGTGTGCGTCCGTGCGTGCTTGCGCCCACCCATGCGCATACGCGTGAGCGTTTTGTGGTAGAAATGAACATGCTATAAAATGTGCAGTAGGTATTGCAAATAGAAGATATAATATAAACACAACGGAATTTCTATTTTGTGCCGTTTTGTGCGAGATGCACCGGAATGGACGTTTTGTAGTTGAAAAGGCGAAATTGGAATGATCGAGGTGTAAATACACGGCGGGCAGGATGTACGCCATGTACAGGCAGATGGCGGGTAGTCGAGTAAGACGTACATACCGGTCGATACGCCATGTATATTATGTTTTGGTTCAGTTCACCCAGCTCTGTATTGTGATGGTGGACTAACGTAGTTGACGACTACGTAACTATACTCGTAAAATGTAGCCACACACGTCTGCATACATAGTAAATACTCATCAACATACGTTTCGCTACTTGAAACGAGACAAAAAAGACGATCTTCAATATTTATTTTGTAAGATCAACATATGCAAATTGCTACAGATGAATAAAGCAGTATCACAAAAAGGACGACAACGTAGACGAGACCACAGCGACGCATGTTGTCCCCCCCTGACGAGGCGTACTGTCTCATGGCGTTGGTCCGTTCGCCGGCCCCTTCACGTTGTGACGGGATGGGCTGCTGACTGGTCTCATTTAGTCAACACGGCAAACTGAAACGAATAATACAATTGTAATAATTCAAGTCTTACGTCGCCGCGGCACCTGTTATTATACGAAGTGAGACAACCGCCGACATTGGACAATTACACCGCGGCATAGTATTAAGGAATATGTCTCTATCAAAGGTCTACAACACCTCATTGATATCTACATAACACAACTACATTTATGTGACGACAGTTCTCTCGAGGTGGTCTGATACTATTAGCCATACCGTGCTGTTTCTATCACAAGTAAGTGGAATTAATATCACACATTTTGGGAAAAGTCATATAAAACAAAAAAGAAAGTTAACATTATTGTAAAATATGCTAAAGTGCAAATACGTGTGAGCAGCAGCTGCGTTCGCTCAACGAGCCTGGCTTCAGCCAATTATTTACACACTTCTCACTTCATGCAAGCTAAATCAATACCAGTTAAATAATTATTTATATTACTCTTGTTGTAGTGGTTTAAACCTCCATCTTGATTGTGTAAACTGTGAACACAGCGTTGGAAATTACAGTAACAATTATTCTCACCCGACTGCGGTCTTCTGGCATTGCATACCATAGTGATCGCATTCCCAGCATGTCACGCAGCGGCCGTTCAACATTTGTTCCGCCAATGAGTCTCCAAGGTTAACTTTCTTGCTGAATTCGCCGTCAACGTATTTGCAGAATTCGATGTATTTCCCATCTGTAGTTACATTGCGTATCATTGGCTTTAACAGGTGATACACTAGTAAAGCTGTGCGACGTCTAGGACGCATTAACATGGTGCTAATGTCTAACAACATCTAACAAGTTTACCACCCAACTATCGATATGGTTAAACAATAAATAAATAGTAGAAGTACTTATATAACGCCCGATATATTGTTTGCTATCGTGGGAAATTGTTCCATGGCTAGTGGCCAAGGAAGCCATATTGATACAATTGTTAGTTGCGTACACTCTGTATTAGCAAACGGTATGTTCTTATATAGCGCAATATCCAGTCCTTAGCACTGCCAAATAAGACAAATCGTGAGATCTACTGATAATCTTGAGATTTGGAGCCTGTTAATTAATATACCATCCTCCACCATGAACTATGCGAATGTGAAAGATATGCACAGGCCTAGACTAGAGTATCAAGACAGAGTTCAATCTGATCGTCGTGTCTTATGATTCCATTATTTACCTGCAGTGTGTGCAGCATGATTCTATCAATATATTTCAATGATCGTATTTGTAGCCAACATGTTACTCTTTTGTGATGTTAAATATATTATTTAAGTGTTTTCGAAAACTTAATCATTTCTAAATACTTTAAATAATGTTAAACGCCATGTGCTATCTATTTAATTAATACGCTAATTTTGGATCATTTTAAATGCATATCTGCCAACGCACCAACGTTCACTCGTCTCTTTCTAGTTTCTACGTGCATTAGCTTCTTTGAAACGATACACCAGTAGGCGATGCATTCCAGAAAGCTCAACGATTGTTATTTAAAATTAGTTGCTTATATGCTTTAATGCTATGGGTGGACATAGGCTAGTACTACATAATTAGACAGTTACTAATGAAATATGAAACTACCAAGTTTTAATAATACGAATTGCGAGAGCGGAAATTATTCGATTGAGCAATATAAAACAACAATCGTTAGCGTAATGCCAGAAGATCACTCACATTTACGTTTATATTCAGGGTACCATTGGCAACGAACTGTCCATAAACGTAGTAATAAAGGCAAGGGAAAAGACTTACCTTCAATTGCAAAGTTAAGTTTGAACATAAAGAGTGGTGGTCCAACCATCCACCGCGCTTGCGTGACGGACGCCAATAAGCAGACGGCGAGGAGAAGTAGGGTCGTCAATTTCATCTTCGTCGCTTCTCTAGTACAGTTGATCTTCCTCCTAGAATGAGTTCGTATTTGTGCGTTTTTAATGTAGCACACACACACACACACACACACACACACACACACACACACACACACACACACACACACACACACACACACACACACACACACACACACACACACACACACACACACACACACACACACACACACACACACACACACACACACACACACACACACACATACACACACACACACACACATATATATATATATATATATATATATACATATATACATTTATATTGATCAAACAGCTACATGTTGACATATTTCTTTATAAGAAAACAACACATGCAGATACATATGCCTATTACATGCAGCTGACTATGCGATAGCTATTGCAAAATATTTAATACGTCTTTAATAACATATGTACATATGTACACTGATAACAAACATACCTTACCGTACGATTATCTGAAGCAATAAAACTGACTGTAATGAGGAACCTATCAGCCAATCTAACTATAATCGAGCTAGCGTATGTGTTTATCATAACGTTTTCATATTAGACGGCTTGCATCTCTGGCGCCAAATGTTCAGAGATCAATCCATGATTCAATAAATGAGACGTAACGTCTTAATTTTTTTGTAATTCCGCATATATCAGGGGTTATAACTCTCAAGCCACAGTCAACAGATGTGCAAGCAGCTACCCGCTAAAGTTTACGTCATGACAAACGTCCGTAGGTATGCAGTGGGAAACTGTCTTTACCGCTTTTGCTTTGAATACCAGAACGGTTTATTCATACCGACCTTGAAAGACACCATTGGGAGGGATTCCGGTCTCAACGCAACTTATCTTACTAATGTAATGTCAGAGCGAAAACACTGGAAGCACCTCATCGTCTCATCATGTTGAGTGGAGGACATAAGTAAGTATTCAAGCAAATAAGAAAACATTAATCCCAAGAATCAGCACCTTTTACTAAAACACTTTGATAACAACTGACACCACCTCCCCATCAAGGTTAATGCATGCTAGACATAAATTTATCCGTGGTTTAATATATTTGAAATCTTGAGTAAATACAACAAGCATGCATTAGTTCCCGTCGTCATTGCACGCGCCATTTTACACGTCTTGGTATAAATAACTAGTTCTGAAGTAACGGGACTTTTTTCTTATTACTTTTATATTTCAAAATTGACACTGACTAAGTGGTACAGACGAGTGGTAGGCTGGTGTTGGCTTGCAATGCAATCGTCATTTATAATATTTCAATAATTTCAAACAAAAACAGGCTTTATTGTAATTCCAGTGACATTTTTTACACAAACCCGATCCACAATTGTATGCGATTATTGAAATTGAAAGATATTTTAACAAAGATTAGAAGTTTACAAAGTTAAATAACGATGTGCTCATTTTGTATAGGGGCATACATTTTAATTTAAACTGGTTATCTGATAAACATAGCCGTGTCTGGGGAGGGGGGCTGCGAAAAGGTTTCATCAGCACTCCCCTCGCCCGACTCGGATGCCTGCCGAGCCAGCCGAGCCAGCCGAGCCAGCCGAGCCAGCCGAGCCAGCTGAGCCAGCAGAGCCAGCAGAGCCAGCCGAGCCAAAGATCTGACTGCGCAATTTTCAACAGCACGCACCCCTTCCGTCTTCCGATGTCACCAGTCGAGCCGAGACAGCGGGGAGAAGCTTAAATTACGGTGGTGCGGGAGCGAAAAAAATGTCTTCAGTTCGGCCGCCAGTGGAGGATTTTGTGCCCCCCAGACTACCCTATCTGGACACGCCCCTGGTAAATGGAGAGCTCCTTCTATTAGCTTGTACCAACCTGGATGGTTTGTGAATGTCAGCGCCGGACGTAAGACTGCGAAAGTCACTGTTGCTCTCTGCCTGTCTGCCAAACACTATACGTCCGGCGCTGGTGAGCGTGATGACTCGTAAGACGTATGACTTATGATATTTAACTCAAAGCAACCTTATCTAGGCCCTTCTAGGGCTAATATATGAGTGATTTATTTTCTTTCAAGGAAGTTAGTGAGTCCACTACGGGTTACACATTTACCCCCTGTGTGGAATCCTTTACTTTCCCTGGCATAGACACAACGTAGAACGGAACAACGGATTACATTTAATGTCTGTCCCGAAAGTCGCAATGCCACTCGGTCAACAGTGAGACTACAGTTCGTACCAGGGCTTAACGAGTCTCGTTTCGCCCTCATGACAAGACGATCAAGTTGTTATCCCGTTGGTTGTGGTTGTTTGCCGGTGTTCACATCTTGCTGTTTGGATTACGTGATCTCGTTATGTACCGTGGCTAATGCTTAGTATGCATGCCGCAGAATACGACTTCATCCGTACTCGCCCGTGTCTTCATCGATAACAAGATCGTTAGTGGAATACTCTAATTCCATGTTAGCGCAAGTCGCAACGAACGTGCACGCACTCGCACACAGACACACACACACACGCGCACGCACGCACGCACGCACGCACGCGCACGCACGCGCACGCGCACTCGCACTCGCACATGCTCAAGCAAGTTCGTGCGAAGATGAAGATTTAACAAATATTACCGTCGAATGTTTCAATTTTCCTTTCTGTATGTGTTCGAATAGAATACAAAACAATTGTTAATAAAGAAAAAACCTAATGTCGCGTTAATTCACGAGTCTAGAGCACGGATGATTTGTTAATACAGTTTGCACTATATTTAAAGCCTACGACTCATGAGCACGTGACATGTGGTTGAACGGATGCCACACACGCATGCATAAATACTCCGAAAAGAGTCGGATAAAGCAATAAATTCATTTGTTATTTGTCCACGACCACGCAGTTCCATCACTAGCTACAGCTGCGTCCATGATCTACTACTAGACACCATTGGCCAACCAAAGTTCATCGAACGCGGACGCGAAGTTATTGAGTGCTTCGTCACAACTATTGCGGTCCACCCTAGCTTTGCGATTCGATGTCCCTATGCCAACGCTGTAACAATGAAATAAAGTGTGTTTATTCTACTCCTTCAGCTTAGTATTAGGTCTTTGTGTTTTTTGTCAGCCGTGAAGGCATAACTATCATATATGGTGATACACACCAATTTCCAACTACTGAATAAAGGACTTTCATTTGTTTTTTTATCCGAGTCAGACGTAGAACCACTTACTGTGCGGTTGGTTAATGGTGTTTTACTAGCGCGGACGTGAGATTTGGAGTTGACACCAAACCTGACGTCGGCGTTCGGCGCCTGCGTCTGCGTACGGCCTTAATTACTCGATCGCTTGTTGCTAATGGCCTCTACTAGCGAACGATTTATGCGGTAGATTGTAAGTTACACCAGGTTTTCTGGGTAGAAAGTGATGTGAACTGGGAAACCTCCTGGCTACGATGTCTGTGTGTACCGTATTTATCCGCTGCCTTGGATCTGCGACCTACTCACGAAGTGTTACGCTCTCTATTACGCAACTCTGGGGCATCGCAGAGGAAACGTGCATCTGAATGTATTAATATAGTTGGCCATTACTAACTCAGCCACTCGGCCTCTCTCGAAGGCGTCCGTATATGTCATCAACACCGTTTGTGTACTTCCGAGATTCTTTCCAAATTCCCATTGGAAGTGGAATGCTATTCCATATAAAATCGGTTAACTTACGATAACACAAACGTAAACACGCACTACAAGAAATCGTCAGATGTGACACGTTCAAAAAAAAAAAAAATTACTTTTCACTATGACCACCTCTCTACAGATATACAGTCATGTGCAGAACGAACGGAGCAACCTTTATCTGACCGACAGTTTACGTACGAGTCGCCAAACCGAAGTGACGTCCACCACCTATGGTGTTGTGGCACGGACCACGCAACCACAGGAAACAGGAGACGGTTAGCCCGGTGATAATTACAGTAAACTGTTATTGAGTGAACTTTTAATTATTAGAGTCAAAAGATAAAATTTAATTTTATAATATTACACTTCATCTTTATTTGAATAGTGATATTTATTAGTATTTTATAGCATTTCGCTTATGATATATATATATATGTTAAAGAAATAAAATAGTTAAGTTTCATAACATAATATATTATAAAGATTGCAGTAGGCCCTATTGTATATTTCGGTATGCCCTTCATAGAAGTCGTTTCGAGTTTACGAATTACTTTAGGCGACTCACAGGCTATATCCGCAGACTACACTCACCTTGGTGTCGAGGCGAGAGGTACTCTGCAGGCGGAATGATTGTGGCAGTTCTACTCGTAGCAGGAGTATTTATCTGCCACGTGAGCGGAGGCGGTGCGATTACGGAGCACGCGGCGGGGCTGGCTGCGCTACTCGCTGACAGCGTGAGCCCACTTGAACACAATATCTTATAATACATTGCAAACATCAATCAATTATTTAGAAATGATCGAACGTTGAACCCATAAATCAAACCAATGTCACGGGTACTCAGTATGCTGCTTTCAGTGTATTTGAATATGACGTAACCAGGCGGGACAACCATTAAAGTTATTTTCGAATGTACACAAGACATATCGCATGCAAAGTAAGCTAATAAGTTTTGCCACTATGATTGTTTTACCTTGTTTTTCATAAATAATAGTAACATACGTACATGTACTGTTCATTTGTTTATGTTACTTCAATTTCCCATTCAACATTTATTTTTATTGTAGATTTTATTATGCTGTACGTTGTTGTACGATGTCGAATTGCGTGATTTTCTTAGCGAAAAACTATCAATTATCGAGGAAAAGTCAACTTTACTCAGAACATTGCATTTTGTTGACATCAGTGAAAGGAAGTTAATCCATTTCTGCCCCAATTGTTGAGCGCAACATTGTTGATCCGTTTCAGCTGCGAAGATGTGCGTTCTCCACTGCAGTTACATAACGTCACGCGGAGGTACAGTTGTGTGTAGTACGATCTCAACATTCGGAAATCTGGGCACCATATCCTGCCTTACGAGCAGGCGAATACATGTCGAGTTATTTACAGACTTTCTTGTTGGCGTCACACGCCTGTTTCATAACCGGAGTGCACAACGAAGCTGCAAATTGCACGATCTCGTCTACATGTGAGTCCTCCTGGTCGTTCTGGTAGATGTTTACCAATTGTTCAGCAGCTTGCCTTTTATAGTTCTTCGTCGTCGACATCCTACAATTTCGCTAGGAAACCGGACAGTCGGCACACTTCACCATATAGTTTGATGCGATCTGACATATTACTCGTCAGTTTGTCAACGATGACAGTAAAGCTGTCGACTTTGAAAAATCATGAACATTTAAATCAGTGCCGTCTGTGCAATCGTCATATGCGATTTGTTGGTGTCTAGAAATCGGCAAAGTCAGTTAGCTCTTGATTACGGCGTTCAAAGATGTCAAACTGCGGTTGCAGTGGTGAAATGAAGTCTTGTAGTGACGACAGCAGAGCAGAGCATTGGTGATGTCTAATGTTGGATTCTGGAGATTTCCTTCCTTCCAGGGTCATGTGCCATTACAGCTGTTACGAGTTTCCTCGTCTTCTTCGCGAGCCACTGTGCTCTACCGTCACTGATCTTATCGAGAAGGGAGGAAATGGCGCAGTGTCCTTTTACAAAGACAAAAACAACATCAGCATGTGCAGACCACCTCGAGTCACTTTTTGTTGACCAACAGGTCGTGAGATTTCAGTTCACTTTCAAGAAGAGATGGTTACCGATATGTAGATGATGAGAAAAACACGTCAAGAGACTGGACGAACCCGGAGCACGCTAATGCCGTTTGATAGCAATCTACAGCGAACTGACCGACCAGGTTCAGAGAGTGCGTACAGCAAACAATGAACATAGTTGGCGGATTGACTTCGCGGACCTTGGCTTGCATCCCGTTGTACTTGCCGCTCGTGTTACTTGCAATGTCACACGACTGACCTCTGAAATCTGCAATAATAACGTCTTTCTATTCAATGTAGTCGAGCAGATTCTTTGCTAACTCCTGCGTCGTATGATTGTGCATGTCAAGAAAGCTGACGAAGATCTATATTCGTTAATGCATAATAACGTTTCTTAATTGTAACGCGATGACTTATTGTGACTTATCATTAATAAACACTTTGGACGTTGTATGATCAATAATATTGTTAACGTTATCATAGCAGTAACATTACGAACATGGTGTGTTTTTGGAAGCATCGAGATCTAACTAAATTTGCAAAATAAATTGTTATATTTAAAAGACATAATAATTTTCGTTTAACTATGTATTAACTTTGGCCTTAGACTTGGCGTTCGGTTGGGGTCTCACACTCCAAACTTGCCAGCGGGTCTTGGTACCCCTTAACCCATTTCTGCCTGAAATGTCGCTGACTGTTGTTGTCTCGAGCTTACGACTGTCTTTGCGAATGTCGCACGAGATGGCTGCCGGCTATGTTTGTCTAACTTTGAGTTGACGAGTTTGACTGGATGCGTAAATTTGCTGGTTTTATGTTTATATGGAATCTCTTTGGGAGAAAGGTATTCGCGCGCACGCGTATATGCGTGTTTGTGTGTGTGTGTGTGTGTGTGTGTGTGTGTGTGTGCGCGCGGCGCGTATGTGCGTGTGTGTATCATCATCATTGTCCTCATCGTATCACAATTTTAATAATAATTACAATAACACAATCATCGTAATCCAATAGTCAAATCCCATCCATTATTATCATCAACATATCATCATCGTAATAATCATCATCACATATATCATCATCACCACAACAATCAACATCATCACACATTGTGATGACCATAATGATGATGTTGGTATGTGATTGGCTGCGGGGCTGGGGAGATTGTTTCAGTCTGACCAGACGATGTTCTCGCGTGTGTCCGTGCTCCTTCCTCGTCCCATTCGTGCTCCTTCCTCGTCCCATTCGTGCTCCTTCCTCGTCCCATTCACCGGTATTGACATATTTAATTTAGCCTTGCACGGAGGTAGTAGATTGCCCCAAATGCGAGGTATTCAGTAACTTCTAGTATCCGACGTCCACACCGCGACACGTGCTATTCATGGTGTCAGACCACAGCACGTTGTCTCGTCGGTGAACAATAGGTTGCTTAGTGAAGCATGGACATCTCCTTGGAAATAACGACCGCCCGATCACTCTGGGACTAGGATTGTTATGCGGGTTTAAAAGGATCACATCATACCCACCCTTGTGGTGACAGCTCGACAGTTATATATTACCAGTTGAATGTTGAACTAGAATTTACGTCCGACTATTGTGTCTTGCCTCTTGTTCAGGTTTGTAAAAAAGTCCATCAAAGAATGGACAAAGTCACTGTTTCCACTCTCACCACGCTGCCAATAATGGACCCACTTACAAGAAAACACAAACGCGCACGCACGCACGCACGCACGCACGCATACACACCACATCCACGCAACGCATTCACTCACATGCCCACGTCACTGCAGCTTGAACGCTGTCAACAACTAATTTGTTTTCAAACGATGTACATCTAGCAACAATAAACGCGGCCACGCACCTCGAGAAACGACAATGATGCACATTAAGTCGATACAGACGACATCTGTTGCCGATGTGCCATTACAGTTTTATTTTATTTTATTCAGTGAAGACAGCGCTTCAGAGATATATGAACACGACCCAAATATATGATAAATGACAGCTTTAATTGTAACTGATAAACACTGACGCATTTAGTGGACGCACTGACCCTTTAGGCAAAGTGTTCCCTATATTAAATGTTGCACCTCTTCGTGTTAGTATGGAACACTTAGTACATGTCGAAGCAAGCACCTCCTTTCCGATATCCGTTACTGATACATGTAGCCTCCATCTAGGATGACCCAAACGTCTACTGCATGTAATATCTACTGGCGTCTTGGGAGACAAGTTTACAGAAAGTTCTACGCAATTACGTTGGCGCGGCAACAACATTAATATCGGGGAACTGAGAAAACTGGAGAGCTTCAGCACCACCCCGCTCCGCTGTCAGATCATGACATCAGAAGACGGGGGGGGGGGGGGGGGGGGGGGGGGGGGGGCGGGGTGGGTGAGTGCCGTAACCCCAGAGCTTCTCTGCTGTCTCGGCTCTCATCGACTGATGACATCGGAGGAGAGGGGTGCTGTTGAATTTTACTTTGTGGCGACGTACATTCACACTCAAATTTAATGGGGGTAGAACCATATGTCTGCCCCCCCAGCAAAATGATTTGTCCTTCCCCGTTCCCGCGCCTGTGCGCAAATATATAAATCGTAAGGCAGAGATACATTCATAAAGACATCCATTAGTGTTATTGCTATAATACTATTTTTGCACATTTTAGTGATTTTACTACCAATAGAGATTCACAGCTGTGCATCGATTTCCGGGATGATAAATCGTTATCATGTGTTTGGTCTCATAATGGCTTTCTTAATGTGCGTCTTGTATGGTGGGCTTCACCTCACCAGACCTGCTCGTTGCCGTTCGAAATCACGGTATGACATTGATACATTGCGACAACACTGGTTTCTACGCAGTCACAACGAAATATTATATATACGACTGACGTGTTGGCAGGTCACAAGTCAAGTCTCAAGTCAAAGACCTCCAATTCCAAATCATATCTCGAGTTATCAATCTGAATTCCAAGTTAAGGCACGAGTCGCCATGCTCCACCATC
The DNA here is from genome assembly GCA_963995525.1 of Escarpia spicata. NCBI lineage: Eukaryota > Metazoa > Annelida > Polychaeta > Sabellida > Siboglinidae > Escarpia > Escarpia spicata. The sequence continues at coordinate 34,479,008 of OZ023215.1, forward strand.
AAGTAAAAAGTCACGTAGCATTTAAACACACAACAGGTGTTCTTCATGTCTACGATAAAATGGTAACTATACATAATTACGGTGTACATTTGTAATGTATACTTATTAGTTATCAGATATCTAACGTCAATGCCCAGGTAAATTGTTTGGTCAACGATGGCTGTAAAAGCACAATTCCGCCAATGATAGTTGTTATTGGCTCAACTGACTTGCCATTAAAATATGATTGGGTCAATGATGGCTGTAAAACACAATTGGGACAATGATGGTTGTTACTGGCTAAACAGGAAAGGGCTTGCCATTGAAAAAATCCTGATTGGGACAACAAAACATGGCTATATATGCCGTAACCAACACTAACGTGACATCATTTAATATTAATAACAAGGTAGGTTATTTTGCGCCTAAATCCTCGGAAACCAAGCTTAGAGGCGCATCAATACAAAAAGGTTAATTAATATCAGAATCGATAAGCCAGATTAAAGTCGTCAACAGATGGATCGGTACGCCAGGGAGCTAAGGTGGATATGCAAGGTTATAAAGGTAAGTTTTTAATTGGCGGCGAAATTGTATAATATTTTCAACTGATCTAACACTAAGAGGGAACAAATAAATTCCAGAAAGTTGGTGCAGCAACAGAAAATGCCTTAGTTCCAATATAATTATTGACTCTAGGAATAAAACGTAAATCAGAACTAGATGATCGAAGCTGGATAGGCTTTTTACGATATCGTAGAGGAAGCCAGTGCAAAGGACTTTAGAAGCGGCACCGAGTGAGAAAACCGCGGAGACCGAGTCACAACCCTAGCTAAGCAATTCTGTACACGTTGTAACTTAGTGACATCCTTAAGGGCAATATTGTGAAAAAGGGAATTTAATAGTAACTAGTAACAAGTGCAGTTGTCATAGGTTTTGTAACAGAAAGAGGCAAATAACGGCGAATGCATCGCAAATCACGATTACGATAATAGCAGCAGCGACAAGTTTGAGAAATATGCCGTCTAAAATTGAAATTATCATCAAAGATTACTCCAAGATCTCGTGCTGAAGATGCAGGTGTAACATACTAGCTAAGCTTAGGTGTGGGGAAAAAAGCTTTTAATTTTGTCACGCTGCCTCTGTGTACCAATTTTAAGAAACTGTTTTATCAGCATTTCACTTTAATCTACTCTCAGTCATCCAAACGAAAATGTCATTAAGACAACTTCTGAGCTGATCTAAGGAGCAATTAGTATTTGGCATGGATAAAGAAATGTAAATCTGGGTATCATCTAGATGATGGTTTAGATTATGACTGTTAATAACAGAGCTTAGTGGTGTTGTTTAGAGAGTGACAAGCAAAGGCCCATGAACAGAACCCTGGGGAACACAACATAAAGTGGGCAGTGCAGTCAAAAGGCAGTTCCCAATCTTAATGGTTTGGTATCCATCAGTTAGGTATGAAGAAAACCAGCTCAGAGCTATGCCAGATATGCCGTATCACTTTGATAAACGTTTAATTAGAATTTTATGATCGATGGTATCAAAGGCGGCATATAGCTCAAGTGAGGTTAGGGCAGTTTCTTTACCATTATCAATGTTTAAGTTAATATCATTATGTACTTTTTAAAAAGCCGTTTAAGTTGAATGAAATTGTTTGTATGCTGATTGCGACACATTAGTTAAGACATTTGTGCTAATGTGAGACCTTAGACGACTTGCTACAACCTTTTGTAGTATTTTATAAATAAAGCTAAGGTTAGAAATATGTATATAACTGTTTGGTCTTGTTTAGGCAAGGATGACTTCTTAAGAACAGGACTGACATGGGCGCATTTGAAGTCGTTGGAAAATAAGCCAGAGCACAGTGATGCATCGATGATATTTGTTATAGGTATGAGTAATGTATCAAGACAAGCTTTTAGCAGTATAGTCGGAAATGGATCGAGAGCACATATTTGGGGAGGACATAATTATTTTCCTCAATTCATCAACTGTAGCAGGTTCAGATGATAATATATGAGAGTTTACGTGTGGAGAGTCCACGTTTACAGTACTTAAAGTATGATCTGGGAAAGCCGAGCGAATAAGACTGATTTTGTCCTTAAAATGACTAGAGAACGAGTCACACAGAGACCAGATTGATACATGATTAAGTATCGGTGGAACAGGCCGTCTGTGTAGAATGTTATTGATGCAGTTCCATAACTGACGTGGGCTATTGGATTTATTTGTGACCATATTTGTGTAGTAATCTGACTTAGCTTTGGCCATCTGTCTGTTACAGTGGTGACATTGTTTAGAATAACGCGACCTGACCAGAGGTGAGCCTGATTTGCGCCATACACGCTCTAAATAACGACGGCGCCTTTTAAATAGTAAACTTTCGGAAGTCATCCACGGAGCCGGTGACTTTTGAGACACAAAAAAGTGGCAGCAACCTTCGATTAAAACAAATGTTAAGACAGTAAACTGTGTAAAGAGGACAACCAATCGTGTGGTGTCATGGGTTGGGAAATGTTGCGTTGACAACCATCCATTGCAAAGTAAGTGGCTTGCACAAGGCAAAATCATCACTTTTCGAAGCCACAGAACAGGATAAAAATAGAACGCATAATATAAATAGTGGTGACATTGCCTTAATGACAGTCTAGTGTCTTCAAAAGGTGAATTATTAATCAACATGCAAAATCTAAAAGTTATATGTTAACAACTACGATAACCGTAAATATATAAGAACATTTCAGAACAGAAAAAGGGGACCAACCCCAGCATTTCAGTAATTTCTGAGAACCCAGTTAATGCGAACAAGTTTTAATAAGTTAAAAACTTCCCTCCTTTATAATATCGCTAGCAAGGATATCACAAAACTTCAGCGTGTCCAAAATTGTCTAGCAAGAGTAGTTACAAGATCTCCTCGTTTTTCTCGCTCTGTGCCACTTTTGAAGTCTTTGCATTGGCTTCCTGTACGATATCGTATAATATTTAAGATATGTACCATTACATACCAGGCTCTGTCCAATAAACAACCATCTTATTTGCATTTATTGCTTACTCCTGTAAGAAAATCTATCCAGCTTCGATCATCTAGTTCTGACCTACTTTTTGTTCCTAGAGTCAACACTAACATTGGAACTAGGGCTTTTTCTGTTGCTGCACCAACTCTTTGGAATATGCTTCCTCTTAGTGTTAGATCAGTTGAAAATATTACAAAATTCCGTCGTCATTTAAAAACATATCTTTACAACCTTGCTTATCCACCGTAGCTCCCTAGCGCCCTGACCCATCTGTTGACAACTGAAAAACTACTTATGGATTTTGAGATTGACCAACCCTTTTGTTTTGATGCGCCTCTGAGCTTGGTTTCCAAGGATTTAGGCGCAATAGAAGTTATCTTGTTATTATTATTATTAAAGGCACATGCCATAGTCAGTCCTACGAACTAAAACCGTATTATCGCTCAGTCATCTTAAACCTTTCAATTTAGATTGAGAGATTAGAAGGTAATAAAACCAATTCACCAGGCAGTTTCGCTAGTATATAGAAACAGTACAACATAATCCACGGATGTATATCTTGACAATGGCAAGAAGAATTTATAGTTTAAATTAAAGCGGATAAAAAAAACCAACCAGCAACTGAATAACTAAGGCACTCGTATGCAACCTGCTCATCATGATAATAATTTTTATATAGAATGCTATGTCTAAGGCTAAGTGCAGCTGCAGGGAAAGGAGTTACAATTTGTAATTATGATAGAATAAAGGCCTCCAAGGAGGAGAACCAAAAGCAGACACCGCCGCTTAGCCAAAGAAAAACACACAACACTCTAAAATAGTGTACTGTAAATATTATACAAATGACATAAATATTATATAATTATGTGCACAATATAAAGTGCCAGTGCACGTTGCAATTAGCATAAAATAGTCATGCATGAATAAACAAAGTATGGTTGGATGTACAGCTCAAGTAGTATATTACACAGCGACTGTGACTGACGACACTTGTATTGCACAGCTACAGTACTAGACAATCTAAGATAGAGTTACGTAGGTCTATTGAAGTACAGTAGGCATAACAAAACTATAATACGGGGCGAGTGGCTGTAATGAGTACATAGTTGTTGTGTGTTTATTCAATTTCCCAGTAGCTTTAGATGACAATCTTGTTAACACATTGGAAATGTGTCTTTCAAAGCATAAACGCATTGTGTGTATCAATGACAAGTGCCACCCGCCAAACAAATATATATTTAATAATGGTCGGTAGTTGTCGCTACTGTAGGCCTACCTAGATGTTTGTAGACTAGTGCACGTTCATTTAAGTCTCAAGTACTCTCTGTTGTACGTAGACATGTCTCTATTGTACGCAGATGTCTCTCAGTTTCATTCCATATGCAATTTATGGTTTCTTGCATTGTATCAACCTCTCGGGCCAAAGGTGGTAGTAGACCTACACGTCCATTGCCATATCAACCACGCAAGGTACGGACATTCTCAACCAGTCGGGTTGCGTCGCACTTGCTGTCTATGGTTGTTGGCCGATGTAAGTTAACATCTTGACCCCGATAATATCGTAACCCCCCGGTCGAAATTCTATAATAGTATATTGACTCCCTGTGGTAATTTGACCGTACTTGTATTTAGTCAGAATAAACCTTAATTGGAATGTTTCATACTTTATTTGCCTAGCCTAATTTGATCTCAACCATTGCGGGAATCATCGTGATGGTCAGCAGACCCAAGGTCTTTGAGTTGTATTAACAAATAGTTGTCAAAAAAATATTATCATGATTCACATACATAAAAGTTGAAAGTTAGGGAGTCTTGTCGTGTTTCGTATTGTGTTCTTCCTCGATGTTTCTTTACACATGAAGGAGGCTAGTTCGCGTACCGCTACACAGCCCCAACAGCTATCTACAGTATTTCCATTCTTTCCTAATGGCAGCCTTCTCCCCCATTTGTTATCCTCTTCTGCCTTTCTAACATCCCTCGTCCTCATTACCAAGTCCTTTCATGAATGAATCGTTTATTATTGAAAGCTGTAATACAATACATTCGATGGTACATTTTATAAAGACATTATCATAGTCTCTATAATGAGGGTATTGAGCCACGGGTGGCTGATTTTCCTTCTTTATACATGTAATATATAATTTACATATGTAATTCCATGATGCAGTTACAATAGTTTAACAAAATAGAAGACAGATTGTGCAACTGAAAAAACACAAATAACACAAATAACATAATTATATTTTTCATGAATTCACACATTAAAATTGCAACAATGAATGTTAATTATATATGTGTTTTTTTACAAAAATGTTTTGAGTTGACATCCTTGTTGCGATCTATTTCTTTTCCTGAAGCCTGGCTGTGACATCGCCTGTACTTTCTTTGGTAGTCAACCCTCATCCATCCGAACCAAGTGACCTTTCCACGTTATCCTGTCTTTTACTTTTCTTCCCGTTCAGCCGACCAGCATCGCAACCTTTTCCTTCAGCTCATCCATCTTCCTTCTATCCTTCATCTTCATTGTTCCCTCAACCCAGTTGTTCTCGCAAATTGAGGGTTTCTACAATACAGGCATGTCAGTGTTGTACACTTTCTCTGAGAAGATACGTTGGTGATCCGGGCCAATAGGTTGAAGGTGCGATGCATACGCAAAATAGTTTCGTTTGGGCAAATATCTGTCGAGTTCTGGATAGTGGAATGCCTCCGAAATCACCCCCTTGAACTTGGCCAAAAGGTACATTTATTTGCGTGAATGACGCATAGGCTAAAACAGTTTCTAAAGTTATATATATATATATATATATATATATATATATGTGTGTGTGTGTATATATATATATATATATATATATATTTATATGGGACAAGGCTCCTTGGTAATGTAATGGAGTTATGACTAGGAATCGTGACAAGTTTGCTGTTAAGTAACAAGGCAGGTATGAGTTTGTAAAAGAGCTTTGTATTCAGCCAACACATTTTTAGCTAATTCATATAATACATATATATATATATATATATATATACAATGTGCAAATGATGTGAATTAGCCTATATAATTCGAATCCATAATTCAACCTCAACAGCAAAGGTGGGGGGAACCAACCACACGCAGGTGGCTATATATATATATATATATGTATATAGATAGATATATCCAAACATTACGCAATATATTATTTTGAGATACATAATGTTATTCATAGACTTCGGAACCGGTGGTGCTTGGGGCTCAGCCTCCCAATATGTTTGATGCGTGCTGGACTCGGTCTTCCCTGGATAGAGGCCACCCGCCTTGTAGTGCCCATAGGCGGGTCTAGGGGATCCGGGGGCACGTTCCCCCTAGACCTTTGGAATTTGGCCGCGCTATGCGAGGGCCACAGTGACGTGCCACCAGACACTTTTTAATGTGCCGCCGTTACTAAAGTTACGGCGGCGCAGCGGCGAGGGTATTTCAACAGCACTCCCCCCCCCCCCGTTTTTTGATTTCATCAGTCGAGCCGAAACAGCTGAGAAGCTGGAGTTACTACACCATTTGCTTCGGCCGCCAGTGGAGCCCTCTCTGGAACAGTTGTAGCGAAAAATCCTGCAGCTGAAAAATACTGCAGAATCGACCCTTAATTCGCATGTCCGGAAGTAGAGTTTTTCGCGGGGAGACATCAGGGCTTGTTATGTTAGGAAGGGCGAACAAAATTCCTACGTATACGTACGTTCATCCAGATTATATTAGTTTGCGTTAAATTTAGAATGCTATTGATTAGGACAGTCGCGAAATCCATTAATTGTAAATGTTGTCATACTGTTATCTTAACACATAGTAAACACGAAACAAATAAGTGCAATGTGGAACAACAATTACCGTTGCATTTACTATAACAAAATTCTAGAACATGCGCAAAACTAATAACTCATTAATTTAACTTTAATCGGGCTAGTGTATTACGGAAGACTAGTCTAAATATATTAACGTAATCGCGGTCTTCAAGCTTTATTATGAATATTTGCGATGGGTTGGGTATAAAATTATAAAAATGTTGTTTATTTGGAAGAAGGATATAATATATCCTTTTATACATTAGTTGGCTAGCATTTATAAATATTTCCACATACTATGTGGAAATATTTATAAATGCTAGCCAACTAATGTGTTGTAAGTTGTATTCAGATAATAAAATAATGTACAAACTGCCAAAACACATATTTGGTGGTAAAATAATTTAGATTTTTTTAAAGTTAGTTAAAATAATTTTAGCAACACATAATAAATGTGTTCTTGTAGATGTACTTTAATGTATAAAGAATATAATCCTGCAAGAATTATGATATATTCGTTCACTCACGGACCCATTGGGCATGTTTACTGCTGAGCTCGACTCCATCGGGCTTTTGTTTATGTCCATGCACACATTCAGAAATGTACACATGCATATATACTTAGCTATAATTAAATATATAAATATCATATGGTTATTAGGCTGCACTTTACTCATTTCGTGAAGTAAAAGAGTCTCAGTAATGGTGCATGATGGCAATGCCGATTTATTTAATAAAACATTTGAAAATGTGTGTACAGTGTGTATTAAACATACCCCAATTATATCACATGATCACAGTGCACATGCATTATGTAATTATTATAATTTTTATTATTTGAAAACAAAAGTATACAAAATTGTGTGGTGCACAATGCACATGCAACATTCATCAATGTACACACAGACATATCATTAGATTACTAGTATAAAACACATCACCATAACAACAAAAGGAGTCGCCAGTTTACTTCATGACTTAAAAACAAACAAATCAACAGGACCCGACCAGGTTCCAGCCAGAATCCTACAACCACTTTTAGAATACTCATCATCAGTGAGGGACACTCATACTCAGGTCTTCATCAATACAATATAAATTGTTCAAATATGGGCAGCTCGCGTTTGCCTCAATGATTACACATCTAGAGAAACGGGATGCATGCCAGAAATGTTTAAAAAAACCTAGAGCAACTAACAATCAGATAAACAAACAGACGCCTTACCATATCAATACTTTATACACAACTAAATTAGCATGCACACCCAACCCCAACCGTTTGACTCCACATGAGTGTTGGCCAATATAAAATCAAGATCAAGAGGACATCCAACAATGCTGTGCATTAAATATGAAATAATGCATACTTGGATTACACAGCATATAATCTGTGTGCATAAACACACACATATATTGTAAACATTTATAATGGTAATATATAGTTGATACATAGAGAAGAAGACAACTCTCTTTCCTCCTCTTGAAGTATAGGATCCAAAACCAACAGATTGCCATCAATGGTAACCATTACCTTGCCCCAATGCTCTCCACCAGTACAAAATAGTATCATCCAAATAAATATCAGATCATCCCATCTCGCATTCACGTCTACAGCAATTCTTTCTTCCCGCGCACTGTCTTCTGGTGGAACGCCTTCCCCAGGAATGTGTCGTAGCTCCAACCATCCAGGCTTTCAGGAGAGCTGTTGTTTCACACTTCTAAGCCATGGTATGTGTTTTAACTTGCACTTTGTTCAAACTTTACTCGCACTTTGTATATACATTTTCTCAAAACTTCACATCTGGCACAGCACAATTGTATATATGCGCACACATGGGCGTCAAAATCCAGACTTATGGACTATGTCGATTAACCAAGTAGAAGTAGAAGTATAATATATATATCTTATGGAAAACATGTTTATGTTACTATAATGATTACATAAATTAATTTCAATAGATGTGTACACCTCACATGGGTATAATTACATTTATGCCTTATATTTTAATGCAAATATCTTCACCATAGCATGTGTGCAGGATACTGTCAACTACAGTTCATTAACTTTTGTTTCATCAAGTCCAAGTCTTTTCAAAGCTTGTCCTAACAGGAATGGCTCGTTGACAAGCCTCTTGTTTGACGCGCTGCAATGAAAGGAATGACACATGTTTATTCTCATTCTTTCAGTCAATGCTAGTATACATGTAACACATACGTGATATCTTAAAAATAAACTTTTCTCGTAATTTCTTAGTAACATGGATATAAGCACTTTTATATATAACATATGTACATAATGTATAATAGGCTAATTACCCCCTCCAAGAAGGTTATGCTTACCCCTGTCTGCTTGTGTATTTGTTTGTGTCTTTCTTTGCCAACTATATATATATCAACAAAATAACACATATTTGCAAATTTGGGGGATGATTACTCAGAGTAGAGCAACTAAACTTAGTCATAAGTGAATTATGCTCTGACAAGCAACTTGTACCTCTATCCCCTGGTCATATCATAAGAAATATTCTATTTAATTATAATGTTTTTTTTAATTACATAGCTCTTCTACCAAGTTTGTATTACTTTTATCTCACAACATGTACTTTGTGCTAACGATTAAGTCTACAAAAATAATAACAACACTTCTGGTGCAATAGGCAAGGTAGTGCATATCATCTAAGTCAGTCACCAGTTCTGAATGTCACAATATCATTATTAGACATATTTCTAATTTGTCACTGTTATAATGGGGTAACAGTGTTGACCACTTATCATATACAGGCGTGGGAGCACCTCAAACATAGATTTTACGGTTGAAATAGTTTAAACTGCGTCTGAATTTCTATAATAAATTATACAATTTGCAACGGACTGTAGTGTGTCTGTTAGAAACAGCGACGTTGTGTGAAACACGCACTGTTCAGCATGGCAGAAGTATGCATTCTACCTTGACCCATTCAAATAATAGCATTGTGTCTCTGTTGTGTATACATGTATACCAGTTTTCACTGTGACCTCACATGCCGGCTTTGCTTGCAATACCAGTTTTGCCATAAGTGTACAGTTTTAAAAATAGATTACGGATTAACAGGCCTCGGTGAACTGGATGATACTATGAGACCTCAGCAGCCGAACACGCAAATGAGTTTACAAATGCAGTGCTATGGTTGACTGAAGATTAAAAAACTACAATAAATGCGCTAATAGCTGGCGTAACTTCGTCTTTCAATCAATACCAAAACATCAATTTAGAACGCACATTTACCGTCCCGAATAATACTGCGATCGATTCGCCGTTTCGTATGCGGTTGACGAATTCATATTTTGGCGCACCAAGCAAATTTGCGTTTATCGAAGCAAAAAGATAATATTTGTGCAATGTTAGCATACTGATCTTGCCTACTACGCTGCATTAAACATACCAATCCCATCATTATGCAATTAAGGCGTAGCCTATGACTATGTGTGAATTTCAATTGCACTTTACAAGTTGCCGAAGCCAGGAGAACCCACCGAAGGCGCCTATTCGCGGATGTGGCAGAAGGGAAACGATTCGATTGATGTCGGCGCAAAACAAACAATGTCTCGCACCACATTTAATGTTCCTAATGACTTGACCATATTCACACAAAACAAGTGACATATATTACCGCGTTAACATAGTTTATCATAGCTCTCATTTCTTGTAATTAAATACGTTTAATGAAATGTTGTTGGCGGGCGGAAGGCCACAAGACGACGTAGTTCATAAAAAATGTAACGAAAATATATCGCGAAGTAAATGAAAGTAACGTTACATGAAATAAAACTACTTCGTTACAAGTAGAAGTAGTCAATATAAATAGTACTTCGTTACTCTCCGTTACTTGAAAAAATTACTCAAGTAGAGTAACGAAGTAGTTTTACTTTATTTATTATTATTATAAAGCATTTATAGAGCGCCGCGTGTCCGGATAACAAATCTACTCAAAGGCGCTGACAATCGTAGAGAATAAATAAAATACATTAAATGACCTAAAACATATTAAATAGAAATATTAAATAGAAAGGTAAACGAATATGATTTAAAAGTAGCATATAAAAATTACATAAAATATACATGAATTAAATTAATTAGCCGTTTAAATACCTAAAATATATAATATGATTAAATAAAATAAAATAAATACATATAACATGCTAATAAAAATAATAATAATAAATAAATACATAAATAAATAACTGCAACGTAAGTACATAACCGAATGTCAGTATGGCACAGATGTCACTGATGCGGACTGCAAAGTTCTTTGAAGGCCTGTCGAAATAAGTGTGTCTTTAATAGTGATTTGAAAGTGGCAACGCAGTTTGCATGTCTGACTGCATGAGGCAGGGCATTCCACAGGATCGGGCCAGCCACCGAGAAGGAACGACGGCCATAATGTTCAAGGTGAACTTCGTTACATAACACCCCTGGTCGTTTCTGGACGGTTTTCACGACGCTTTTAACTACATTACAAGAATCAGAGCAACAACACGATGACGCAGACGATTTTGATTTAATTTCATAGTAAGTATTATTATATTCATAGAGGTTTTAGCCTATGCCTTGCCTTTGTAGTGTAATTATTTATGGACTAATAATTATTTCATGATTCATAACTAGTATAATCTGTCTATATACATAACTAATTATGTGTGTTTATAAATTCCTCAATGTATTATTATTATATGTTACACAGATTGTATTATAACGATGAGAAATATCAGAGAAATGAGTTGCTGTTGAAATTTCAAACATAGGGTAAATGGATGACAACGATGATGAACATGTCACAATTCATATTTAATGTCAAATTGTTTTCAGATTACAACACTTCTCCTAGAGAAGATTCAACAACACAGCAACTCGCAACGGAAGAAACTTTACACTAGAATTTACACTTGTGCCGAAGCCATGCAATCGACTGAACAGGAGTGACCAGCATTTATTTCGAGGTAAGACATAAGACAATCAGATTTTCAAGTTGCATAGGCTAGTATGTGCAACTTTAGGTTGATCACATTGAAGACTTTATGTCAAACAATTATCATAAGAAACTCACATTATAAAATAACAGACATATCGCATTGAAACACCATAAAGTGTAATTTTTTATAATCCATATACACCCTAATGTAAAACAATGTATTTGTTATCTCAATACCATTGAAAAGAGAGTTTCTTAAATACCTATTTAAATAATTGTTCTTGTGTAATTCCTATAATACAATATTTTGCAGAAAGCCGCCATTTGTTCAAGTTGAAAAGATTGTCGATAACTCCTGATACACCATTCCCGGGTGTACGGGACCGCATTACTACTGATCCCCTTGCCTCCGGGACAAAGAATATGACCTGGCAGTGGTTTACCGGACGCAAGGTCCTGCGTCCTATACGCACAGAAACAATACCCGGACGCGTGCAAAATAATCGTTGCGTCCCACGAGACGCTTGCGTATCAATGGCAGAAAAATTATAACAAAAATATATATCGAATATAAATGCCTCTAACTTGGTAGTTTATTACCGAATCAGTTCGTTTGGTATTTCTTTTCACGAGTCCTTCCAAATAACCATTCCTGTAGGCATATGCTTCCCGATTCCGAAGCGTGTCTAATCCTCGTGTGGCGCCGCCTTGCGCGTAGTTTTGCAAAAGAGCCTCTAGGTCCTGAATCGCGAACCATAATACCATTCCAATCCGTGCGCATGCCCGTTCAGGCTTCAGCGTTTGAGCGAAGTCGCTGTGCGTTTTAAGACTCCCTAATTTATTAGAGCTATAGACCAAAAGCATTCTGGAAATGATCATGATTATTCACTAAATGCAGCTAGTCACAATTTGCTTACACAGTTGAACACACAGGCAGCTAAGACATTCCATGATGTTGTAGCTCAGTACCTGCCTGTTCCAGCACCAGATGAGGGGGTTTACATTGTCAATATATCCCTTACTATTAGCACATGTTTAGGTTTTATTCACAAGGGACATCAATATTTCTGTAAACATTTCCATGCAGTGCTAGCAACCACGCATACTTTCTTTGACCGCGTAAAATTGTTGGAATTGTATTTTACAACGGTACAAAAAATACCTCCTGGTTTGATCTCACTCTTCCCCACTAGGAATACTAAACAAGGCCGAGGTAATGTTTACAGTTGTACCCAGTCATTGTTGCAGATATCCCACCAGGCAACTAAATTAGAGGAACAACATGCTAAGAGGGGTGATTTACTTAAACTCCTTCATGATCCAGCAAAACCAGCAGCTCCAACTTTCTTTCCTGGTAGACTACCTAAAATACATCCTCATAAGGCAAGTTTCAGAAGGAAGGGAGGCCCTATCTCTAACAGAAGTGGTGATTACGAGTAGAAATTTCCTGCATTTAACATGGTTGACCCCTACCAACCTCAAGTCAAAATTCCACATAATGCTAGAGAAAGATGGGGTGGGAGTAAAGGTCTTCCCACAAGAAACGGGGTTTGACGATAATTGAGGTAGCTTCGGAAAATGGACAGATTTTGGCACACAAACTTAAAAAGTTGGCCATAGTCCGGTCACACAATAAATCGAATAAGATAAATTTAGTCATACCAGTGCAGAGAGTAGTCAAACCAGCAGTTAATATTGTCAAACCAGCGGTGAATGTAGGCAAGCCAGCGGTGAGTATAATTACACAAGCAGCTAGTATAATTACACCAGCAAACGTAATTTATGCACAACCAGCGAGTGTAATTTTGCCAGCAGCGAGTTTAGTCAGGACAGGAGTTAGTGTCATTAAACCAGCGGTTACTGTAGTCAGACAAGCAGCGAGTTTAGTGAGACCAGCAGCGAGTTTAGTGAAACCAGGAACTAGTTTATTGAGACTAGCAGCTACTTTACTGGGACAAAAAAAGGTTAAGTGCACAAAGGGGATATGACCGAGACTCTGACAGTTGCGCTGTCAACAGTTATATCTTTGTATGATGGGCACGAGTTTATGCTTAGTCTATATAAATATATATATATATAGGTCCAACAGTGGTGGTTGGAGTAAAGGGACTAGGCAGTGATGGTGATACTTTTTTTATGTCACAAATATTTTGATTTATATCCAGGTACAATTAGATGGTGGTTAGAGTGAAGGGACTATACAGTGATGGTGTTCTTTGTTATGTCACAAATGTTTTGATTTATATCCAGGTACAATTAGGTGGTGGTTAGAGTGAAGGGACTAGACAGTGATGGTGTTCTTTGTTATGTCACAAATGTTTTGATTTATATCCAGGTACAATAGGTGGTGGTTAGAGTGAAGGGACTAGACAGTGATAGTGTTCTTTGTTATGTCACAAATGTTCTGATTTCTATCGAGGTACAATTAGGTGGTGATGGTGGTTGGAGTGATGGTGTTGCTTTGTTATGTCACTAATAATTTGATTTCCATCCACACACAATTTTTTCACACTTAACACATCAACAAGCCATATTCTTTCACATACAAATTTTGTTAACAGTTTATAGAACTTTATTAATATAGTCATATATAGCTTAGAAACATTCCTAAATGCTGTGTTACACCACCAGACATTTCAAACCGTTATTTGGGTAATAATAATTATTTTTGGCCAAATTATTAATTCCTTTAGATTACAACTAATATCACCATATTTCATATTCAAACACATGTGGTAGAAGATTACGGTTACCTTCTCGTAGGTTTCTACCGTGGATCACAAAGATAATTTATATTGCTTTTGTGTGAACTAAAAACAGTAACACAACCCTCTGGCTCTGCTGTGCTGTCTATAGAATATAAATAGTAAACATGTATTATGTGGATATTTATGTGCTAACGGATATTTGTCTTTTTGTTTTCAGTTGCATGCTGGTACATTTAGTCAGGCGGGGGCATGGCATGGAGACATACATTCACGTGTAGCTGTCGTTAATTCTTACACAGATTAATTGCCACTTCTGAGGGTGTTTAATTTATTATTTGTATTGATTTAAAAAATAAATGTGAGTGTTAAACAATGTATACATACTGGATTCTGTATAATGTTTGGGTATAGTAAATGCTAAATGTGTAAATATACTGTGTTGAAATGGATTTCTCTGAGATATCTACAAATGTCAAATACAGCTGTACAAGAGAAATATACTCTGAAGATTAAGTACTAACATCAATTAATGTCTACTCTGACCCTCTGACAGTGTAGGCAGTGTAACTACCAGCCCTATCCACTAATGAATGGTCCTAGTCGAGATGACCGCTAATGGTGTCAGTGCTCAATAAAACTGGCCGGCTGGGTATGCAGTTATAAATAGACGTCAGTGGGAAAGATCTCCACCCACATGGTGAGTTTGATATATTAGCCAGTAGTTATTTACTTTAGTCATAATATAATTGTTAGCAATGGTGGTCATATACAATACGCAATACGTTTGCGGACTTATTGTGTGCAATTAGCAGTCAGTGATTATTTGACTCTTGATTATCGTTGTTTACAATTAGTAATACTGTAATAAAATGTCATTAACTTGGCCAGTTTCAATCTATACTTGATTTGTGTTGTCTATCTGCATAACGGTCATTCTCGTTTATTTTATTGAGCTGGCACACTTCAGGTTCGGTACCAAAGTCGGAATTTGGGCTAGGTTATCGAAGCGTACGAAGTAATTCAGCAAATGTAGGCTACCAAATATTGTGGTATATTCAATGGGAATATGAAGTATGGATGTTTGCCCCCACTAAATAACTTCGTCGATTCAAACCGATGAAAATGCGGTCGCTAACATGAAGACATTATTATCGGAAGGAAATTCTTGAGTGTGCGCGCGCACTGGTAATCTCCCTTCCGGCCGACTGCCAAGACTGTGCCTCCCGCAAAGCTAATGTATATTTCCCAAGATCCAGTGAACTGCTCTAACTTCCAAATAAAAATCAATTATCAAGAGAAAACATTAATAAATAAAACAGTATATTGTAACAAGGCACGTTATTTTATTGTTAAGTTCTTGTTAGTATCAAACGAAATAGTAATAACCCTATTTATTTGGGTTGTATAATTTGTAATATTTAGAAAACAATACTTACAATTAAAAAGAGCAATAAGTGGGACCCTCGATACAGGCTTGCGACCCCTTCAAAAGAAGGCTGGGGGTCCCGAGGACCCTTGAACACTAACATCCAGGTAAACCCCTGTCTGACTTGATGAAGATGTCATCCAATGGGCAATTTGTGATCACTCACCCTCAACCAAGGACAGCAAGGGACATTAAGAAATGGACTATCGAAGCAGGTGGCAGTACACATGCAAGCGGAAAATGTTCCAAAATGTTGATAATTCCAAAGGTGAGTAAAACAGAAATACAGTGCATTTTGATGCTTAAATAAATAAACATACCAGGTATGTTAGACCTCACTAACATTAACGCAGCACACACAGTACTTCCATGGGTAGGCCATAGCTAGTACTGTCATATTGCAATGTTTTAAAGCACACAAACAGTGACAAAGCAAATACCATTTTTATTTCATAATAATAGATACAGTAATATTGCTTTGTAAGACCACCTCCACGTGAAATGTCGTAGAAAGCAAGCAGGCTTAGGGTGACAGCTTTCATTACCTAGTATCTCTCCATAACGGAACTATTGCCTAACAGACATATTGTTTACACCTGACAATTTCCACTGTCAGGTGTTACTGTAATAATTAATGTTCCCAAGGAAGAAAATTAGTAATGCATTGATTGCTGTCTGTAATATAACTTCATAATAATATATTTATTTTTCCCAAACAAGCTAGCTAGGGAAATGTTTTCGCGGCGTCCATTGACCGTTGACCTGACCCCCGACGCAATGGTCCACGTGCTTGGTAGTAAGCGTAAACAGCGATGGATCGATCACACACTATGCGTCAAAATCAGTGACAACATAATTATGAAAAAGCTCTTACGAATGTTCCATAATTACAACCAAATTCAGATTAAACAGTGTTGACTGTAACAAATTGTATCATTAGAATTGATTTTGAGGGTAATGTTTATTTAATAGGCAATGTATATTATTATTAGTTAGAAAAGTGAAACCACTATCATTACACTGTTGCTATATTTGGTGTATAAACTATGTTTGTCGCGCATTATATATATATATATATATATATATATATATATATATATATATATCTGGCCCGTAGCCAGCTTTTCACAATGGGGGTTCACATTTTACCAATTCAGACTCCAGGGAGCGCCACAAGCTCATGTGGGGTTATATTTTTTTCACAATGCAAAGGGTGGGGGCTCAAAATGCAGAAGGTTACATTTCTAACTGGAAGAACAATGAAGTGGGTGTGAGATTGGTGGACCATGTGGTTTCGTTTTATATTCTTTCATTTTATATACAAACACCACATTAGCATCCCCAGCAGGCCAATAACGAGGTCGTTTTGGGGGTGCGTTTTCAAACAAAGTGGGACTCATATGTGGTCTGTGGAGATTGGTCCCGTTTTGTTGCCTGATTAAGCCTAATTTACATTCAATTGTTTTCATAAAAGTCAACACGCAGTGATAGTATGTTGTTAATATAACTGAATTATCTACTTGAAACCCTTCGCCGTGTGTGCAATTGTTTTGAATATGTTCATATTAATATAATAAACGTGGCAACGAGGAGTGTGGGAGAGTCGAAGTTATTTTTCAGAATAAACAGTTAAAGTGTGACATTTACAATCTGGTTTTCACTCAATTAATACATTATATCTATCTGATCTGATGTGCAAAAGTTTCATAATTTATCATAAACATAATTAAGTTAGTAAATTAACAAACCTTTATAAATCATGCCCGGTAAATAGAAGATTAAAACAATTATTGCCCTCTTGTGGAATTTGAATTACATTCTAGGTGTCAAACAGTCAAGTGCCATATCCTGTACACCACACTGACTCCAGGAAACACAAACTATATTTTATAACTATAAGGAACACAAAATGGACATAATAATTGATAATAAAGGCCCTTCACATATTCTTGCCTCATCACCAGCGATAAGGCTCTCCTTTCTGAGATCTACAAACATGCAACTAGCAACCACAATATTTCGGCAACCATACAGCCATACAATTACATGATTTCTTATCAGCATGCGCATTTTAAAATAGGTGAAGCTAAACTATATTTTGTATTGGTTAATTTTAACAATTATTAATCGAAATTCGCGCTCCAGCTCAATAGTTGAAAATTATGATTTGTGTTAAGCCAGATGAGTTTGTCTACCGGGTTTGCAGCTTGTAAGAAATATACTCGCTACACACCTTAAGTTGTTGATTGTTGAGAATAGCCCCTTTGACAGTTGGTAGTTACCTTAATCAGTATACTAAAAATAAAAAGCCGCATCTTTCGTTCACTTTTGTAACAGAATTCTGATGAGAAATAATGATTTATTTTATATGGCTTAATTTATGTGCTCATAATTGTTAAATCATCGTCACCCCGTTCATTCACTAGTGTTTTGTTTGCATCTGTCACCTCTGAGTGACTACAATTAAGACTCATAATTTTACGTTTGGTGTAAAACTGGCTTCTTGTGTATTTGTTTCCCCATGCGTTTACATAACAGGAGACCCTGGGATAGTGTGAAGTCCTTCTGCATGGCTAATTGGATGTAATGGTCCTTTGACACTCATTCCTCTAATGACTGCCCTTTTCACACATGGGTATTGGAGACAGACCCATCAGCCAGGCTCCCATACATTCAGTGATGATCACTTAATAGATAAGGGTTCTCCCTTTAACATCTGTACAAATCAGGTTTTCTTGGCATTCCTTGTAATGCTTGAACACTATGCAGCAGCTTTTACGAGGGGGGGTTAACGCTTTTGAGAAACATGAATTACAATTAGTGGTTCACATTCTAAAGATGCAATTTTGAGGGGGGTTCACATTTTGGAGAAAGGGGGTTCACAAAAGGGGGTTCACATGAACCCCGTGAACTCCCCTGATGTATGTATGTGTGTGTGTGTGTGTGTGTGTGTGTGTGTGTGTGTGTGTGTGTGTGTGTGTGTGTGTGTGTGTGTGTGTGTGTGTGTGTGTGTGTGTGTGTGTGCATGCATGCATGTATTTTTGTTAGTAATAATTACAATACTAATAAGAAGAACATTTCTATAGCGCTGTAAATATGGATAAATGCTTTCGGACGCACAAACAAATATGCACGCACGCATGCACGCACGCACGCAAGCACACACACATACACCCACACCCACACAACACACACACACACACACACACACACACACACACACACACACACACACACACACACACACACACACACACACACACACACACACACACACACACACACGTTCCTTGTTGGGATTCGTGCTGTCAATAACATGAGTTCACGAGACGCAATAACAACTCAGACTGAGACACCGGTTAATGCGTACTGCATCTTGGCAGTCTTTGATCGGTTTATGTATAGGTTTTTGTTTTTTAAAGAGAACTTGACGAGTATAATACCGATTGCCGGTTTTCGCTAGAGTCACTACGTTAAGGTGAATACACAACCAAGGATTTGTGCTAAGGTGGAGTTATATATCTTCTCGGAGAACATTTGAACCGGCGTAAAAGTCATGCGTTCTATCATAGATATGTAGAATACCGGAAGTTGACGTCTAGCACAGGCTAGAAGGCCACCCATTACTCGGGCCACTGGCCCACTACGCAATAGATTCACAATACTCCGCTAGAAGCTTACATCTGGGGAATTAATCACAAATGCAGGCACAAGACAACAATAGGTTGTATAATTTTAAAATCAAATTAGAATCCAATCTACACAATATTCACAAACTACGCATACACAAGACACACACAACATCACATTTACACATGGTCTTCCTCTTATCGCGTGTATATATATATATATATATATACATACATACATATAATATATATATGTGTGTATGTGTGTGTAATATATATATATATATATAATATATATATATATATATACATACATACATATAATATATATATGTGTGTATGTGTGTGTGTGTAATATATATATATATATATATATATATATATATATATACATACATACATATAATATATATATATGTGTGTGTGTGTGTAATATATATATATATATATATATATATATATATATATATATATAAATATACATACTTAGTTGTTAACACAGTTGTACCAAACATACGGTGATATCCAATAGCTATATTTTATTCTGACAGCGTAATTACACTGACACGTTGACACGTTGACACGTTGACACGTTGACACGTTGACACGTTGACACGGTTTCAACGTAGACTCTATTAAATAAACCTGCTAATGGTCCACATACATCCATCACAACAGTATCATGTAGCACATACTGTGCAGCAATTGTGCAAGAAACACCAGGCAGGTAAGCACAACTAAGATATGCCAGATACGGCATGACCATTAAATTATTATTATTATTGTTGTTGTTGGATGCATCTTCTATTAAAGTAGTTAGCATAACACACTATTCGATGCCAAATAATTTTATAGACGCATATTTCTATTTCATCTTAACGGCAGTGTTTGCGTAAATTAAAGTAGTTGCTCTCCTCTTTGTTCCCTGCTGTACAGGAGTGAGGGTCAGGTACGGTATTGCAGAACCACTCGCTCTGTCTCCTCCTTGTTCCCTGCTGTACAGGGGTGAGGGTCAGGTACGGTATTGCAGAACCACTCGCTCTGTCTCCTCCTTGTTCCCTGTTGTACAGGAGTGAGGGTCAGGTACGGTATTGCAGAACCACTCGCTCTGTCTCCTCCTTGTTCCCTGCTGTACAGGGGTGAGGGTCAGGTACGGTATTGCAGAACCACTCGCTGTGTTTTATTCTTTCCGAATTTTTCTATACATAGCTACCCCCCTCTTTAACGGATACTTTATATACAATGTAGGCACTTTGTTGGTCATACATAAATGCACATATCCCAATGTGTATCACACATGTATCACATGTATCACATGTATCACATGTATCACATGTATCACATGTATCACTGAGACGTGTCTGGACTCTGTATCCTATCTACCCTCAGGGCTTGGTCTTTTGTGATTTTGCCCACAAATATTTCAAAGAAACTAAATAACATTATGACACATAACACTCGTGTTATACATTGACGTAATAACTATAACCTCAACCTCTACAACGTAATGATAATAATAAAGTCTTATATAGCGCTGTATCCAGTCCTTAATTTTGTTCAAAGCGCTTTACAAAAAAGTTCACAATTATATGTCATTCATTTAGGTAGTGAAAGCGATTTTTAAAAGGTGTATCAATAAACATATTCATGTTTTGTGTACCTGAATCTAACAGCTGATGCTTTTCTTCTAAAGCAATGATTAATTTGAATTTCAATGACGTCCTCAGAACATGGCTGCCCGTAGTTTTGAGATTTCGCCGCGAATGCTACATGACTTCTAATGCGGTAGGGGGTCGGTGCCCAGAGCGCCGTACTATTCTCAGAGCGTTAGGCAGAGCACAGGAAGTGTCACCATCCACAAACCGGGAGTCAGACACCCAGAACTGGCGGTCGTCTTCGTCTGGGCTAACGGTTTCGGTTGTTGTGTCGATGTGTCTGTTGTTGTGGCGGTCGGATAACTGCAGCGAAACAGAACAGAACACAACATGGAACAACAGCAATGTGTAAACGAAAGCGCAAGCGAATCACAAATGCATCCATGCATGTGTGTGTGTATTTGAGCGTGAGTGTATTTTAGCGTGAGTGCACGCACGTGTGAGTGAGTGAGTGAGTGAGTGAGTGAGTGAGTGAGTGAGTGAGTGAGTGAATGAGTGAGTGAGTGTATACAAGTACGTGATATTTTTCTCAAAATAAGGCAACTTGTAGGGATTAAAGTTTGGAAATGGGCCAACTGTGTCATAATAGGACAATGTATTAGTGGCCCTGTCTCAAAAGGGCATATAATCTGTAAAAAGCATGTTTTTAGAGGTAAGTACTAAATGTATAAATAGAAAGTTTGTTAAGAAGGACAACTGTCTCGGAGTAAATACGGAGAATATAATTTCCGTTGCAAACAGTGCGACACCCTCCACGAAAGGACACTTTTCGTTACAAACAGAGCGACACTCTCCATGAAAGGGCACTTTCCTTGCAAATAGGGCAACATTCTCCATAAAAGGCAAAACCACCCACGAGGTACCATAACAAGGAGTCGTTTGGGAGCAAAATCGTTACAAAAATTGCATATTATTCTACAAACCACGAACTACTGAGGCAATGTCCACAAATGCCATTTTTGGTAATGAAGGATACTTTTGTTTAAGGCAAATGGGCAATTGTTTTCATAAAAGGGTAAGCCCGGAAATTAACTTACATTATGTTGTCAAAATCACAAATTACGCTACAAAAGAACATTGACATTTGACAGCAGTTTCCCCAAAAGGACACTCTTCTTCGAAGATTTCCATCAAATTATAATTTCTTTTCAGTTGTAACAATTGAGAATATATTGGAGGCTCTGTCCCAAAACAGACTGGTCAAAACAACAATTTCGTCATACAAGGGCAAGTTACTGGAACAAAGTTCCACACTTTCACTTTAGTTGTGACAAAATGCCTAATTAGAAAAGAGGAAAGGGGAATACAGATATGCCTCTTTCAGCTTAACACGATGTTCACCTGAACACACTGATCCACCCTACGTTTAATTAGAATACTGCATGAGTAAACAATCCGTTTTCTTTCACAAAAGGGCAAACTCCGATAGGTTATAAAATAAATTAAATTAATATTAAATCAGAATGTTTATTTTTTAAAGCTTGCTAAAACCCAGGAATCACTAACTCTGCGCCGTTCATTGGTTTATCGACCCAGAAACGGGACACCCGTTGCAAACGAAGACGACTGGCGTAGTTGGGAAGGTCGTACGATTTCGACAATGTTTGAAGAATACATTATGCAATAAGCAATAAGCGTGACTCCAAGGTCAATCATGGTCATCGTCAAATGATTAATTTTCGAAGTTTTGCGCTTCCACAAACGTCTTAAAATTACAATGGTTGCATAATTACTTTCTTTAATAAGAAATGGCCATGTCGTATATTTCTGGAAAACTTATTGTCTCCTCGTCAAGATATGATACGGCTTGTGAAATGATGACTATTCGACATTGTGCAATACAGCGAAGTTATTTAAGTTATAATGACCCTGTATCTACTTCATTTCTATGGGCACATCATACACAGGTGAAAGAACAATGTCTTCCCGTCAAAATGAGATGTGACATGGATGTGTCAGTTGATGGATTTTTTATGGAGCGACGATCAAACAGTGTCACCGTCGAGTGATAAATATCCAAAATTGCGCTATCCCGCAAACGTTATACAACATCAATGGTGGCTTATATGTCTACATTACCTACGTACTCGTGACCATCTCATATGCCTTTGGAAAACTTATTGTCTCTCCGTAAATGCGTAATACGACGGGGAGCTATCAAGTGGTGCAGTAAATGTGGAGTGAAGGTCAAGCAAGGTCACCACCAAATGATGATGAATGTTCAGTTCTGCGCCATTCCGCAACCGTTGTACACTTAAAATGTTTGCACATCTACTTTGTCTACCTAAATTACGCAATGTCATAAAGCTATGTGTATGTATCGCCATCAAAATGAAAAATGGAGTTATAAAATGTTGGTCGAACTGTCGAGTGGAGGTTGAACAAGGTCATCATCAAATGATGCAATGCAAAAGAATTTGATGAAAAAACAGACACTCTTGTTGTTCCTCACATCATGAAGCACTTAGTTAACTCCAACAGTACTGGCGTCGTTTGGGACACGTAGCTCGCCAGCAGGATCAACTAATCCACAAGAGAGACTCTGGTGGATTCTAAGGAAGGTAACATGGGACAACAATGTGCCAATAAACTGGAAATACTTCCAACGCGATGTCAACAGAGAGGAGCTATTTGCCTTTCTCTCCATTAAGGTTGCAAAGCTCCACTTTCCAAGTTGAAAGGAGGTGTTTGAAACGATACACCACAACTGTCGTGAGAAGGTGAAACTACGACATGCTACATCCAGTGTGACCATCAGGTACCTGACACGCAACTGTTGAACCGGGTGCGAAAGGCTTTGTAGAAAAGGGAACAAAGCCATGCTTTATAATCAATGTGGACACGTATGCCCCTGTGTTTCCGATCGTTACAAGCTTGTCACTTTTTATTTCCAGCTGCATACATTTGGATAGCCTTTGGGACATGACATGGGAGATAGTAGGCTTTCCAACAGTATATGACATAGCCATGAGTAGGTAGAAAATGTAGATATAAGCCACCATTGACATTGTATAACGTTTGCAGGATGGATCAACTTCGAACAGTGATCACTTAACTGTTTGATCGTCGCTCCACACCAACTCCATCGACTGACACCTCCAAGTCATATCTCATTTTGACGGGGAGAAATTGTTCTTTCACGCTGTTTATGATGTGTCCACAGAAATGAAGTCGATACAAAGTAATTGTAACTTTATGACGTTCGCTGTATTGCAAAAGTTCGGATATTCATAATTTCACGGTGACTTTATCGCAACTTAGTTCCACACTTACCATACCGGGTAAAAACTCCACTTCGTATTTAATTTTGAAGAGGGGGGGGGGCAATGCTTTCCAAAAGTATATGAGTCGATCGTTTTGTAGTTAAAGAAAGTAGATATGCATCCATTGTAATTTTAAGACGTTTGCAGAAGCGCGCAGTTTCGAAAATTCATCATTTGACGTTGACCTTGTTTGACTTTCGAGTCACGCTTATTGCACCACTTGGCAGTTCTACGACAAGCCTCGTTGTGATGGGGATACTAGGGCTTTCAAATGATGTACCAATTGGGGGGCATTTAAATAAGTCGGTCCGTTAAGTAGTGCCTACCACTCGCCTATTGACGAGATATAGACGACAATCGTGAGGTTATATTGATCATAGCTACAAGTTTGCACACTATAATTTGTTCGCTGACATAATCATGACCAAATACCCTGAAAACATTTTAATTGTTTGAATGTTTACAGTTCGATATATTAAGAATAGTAGTATATATTTTAATGGCGAAAATTAATTTGCATATTAATGGGTTTATACAAAAACGCTCAAATGTGCCTGGGTGGCACTCGTCGGATTATTGACCTAGAAGGTTAGAAGGTCAAATAAATGCAAAGAAAACATCGTGCGGACCCCAAATCACGCTTCCATGGTCAACACCTCGACTAATGGATATAAATGTGTCAGTTGCTTACATACACGTGCACGGCAGGTAATAGTACACATTCTAAAATGATACGATGTCGGACAGGAAGCCAATGCAATAACCTCAAACGCGGCATCGAGTTGGAAAGACCGCGGATACAGAGTCACAATTCTTGCTAAACAATTTGCTTAAACACCCCATCAATTGGTAGATCTGATACGAATGGTCCAAGGGAGCGAATGAACCTAGAAAGACGGGACTGGACCTCGGCACATCGGATCTTGTAACACAGTCCGATGTAGCGAAATACAGGACAAATGATTATCACAACGAAAGCGTCCCTGAGCTTGGTTTCCATGCATGTGGGTGCAAAAGAAGATACATTATTATTATTAATATTATTATATAAATTATTTTTGAGTGCAATTTTTCGGCATGTTGCATTAAACATTTTCTAATTAAATTGCCTGATGTCATTCATGAAATATTAATGGTGTCAATTTGATGGACACACCACGATTTATTCCTCTTCTACGCAATCCGGGGGTGTGAAGAACATCGGAAGGTTAAGTATCCCTTTAAGTCCGGGGTTGTGAAGGACATCGGAAGGTTAAGTATCCATTAGCAGAAATACCGAGACAAACAAATTACGCATGCGTCACCGCTGCACCTTCTCGCGCGCGGCGGCGGCGGCGATATTAATTTGCATTAGGCGCCCAAGACAAACGCGCATGTCACGCGAGGAAAGCACCCCACACATTTGCCGACCCCATATCTGTTCCGTGGTATTCTTCTGCATATACCGTGAAAAAATCATCAAAATCGGAGAATGTTTTTTAACATTCTATGCGTGAATGATTTGCCTATCTGTAGGTACCTGTGGCATATATACTGTGAAAATATAGTCTAAATCGAATAAAGGTGTAGGACAATTTATTTTAGAAATTGTACTTACACTTAGACTTAGACTTAGTTTCTCCTGTTCCTTTTGGGACATCGGGCGACGAGCTTTCTCTTTCGCAATTTCTTTGGCCTCATTCCAGGTGATTTCCATTTCTGCCAGATCTTCTTTAAATGTCTTGCGCCAGGTCTTAGTCGGCCTTCCTCTCCTTCTGTTTCCACCTTCAGGCACCCATTCCATTGCTACATGTGCTATTCTCTCTCTTGGTAGGCGTAGGATATGTCCCGCTAGTCTTCGTCGTCGAGACTTAACTATGTAATGCAGGCTATCCAGATCTGCCCTCCTTATCACTTCTTCATTGGTGATGTGTTCTCTCCACGATATGCCCAATATGAACCGGAGACATCGTCGGTGAAATATGTCTAGTTTTTTATATCCTCGCCGTATTCTTCCACGTTTCACAGGCATATATCGATGTTGGCATTACGATTGACATATAAAGACGTAGTTTTATGTCCTTTCTGATGGAGATACTGGACCATATTAGACGTAGTCTTTGGAACACTGCTGATGCCTTGCCTATCCTCGCTCGTACATCTACTTCCGCGTCGCCTTTCCTAGAGATTCCGAGGAAAGGGAAGTTCTCGACGCATTGCAACTCTTGCTGACCGATCACAATGTTGGGGTCAGATCCATCACCAACTGACAATGTTTTTTGTCTTCCCACAGCTGATTCGTAATCCGACCATCTCTCCATTTTCGTTTAAATTATTGGTCATCTTGTAGGATCTCCGGCGTGTGGCTGAGCAGTGCAATATCATCGACAAAGTCAAGTTCTGTCAAACTATTATTTATCCATTTAACACCAAAGTTCGGATCTTTGGTATTAAATTGTACACATGATACAAATGACACAAAGCCAGTATGTGACTGATAACACAATATATTTATTTTATGTGATATCGTAATTACAGCTTAAAAAGCAATTACGTATAGAGCAGACCGGTCATCTGTCAGCCCGGCATTCCATCCGTAGGTATCTTAGGCATATTCGGCATACAATGTGAAAATATCATCGTAATCGGAGAACATTTTTTAACATACTATGCTTGAAGAATTAGTTCTATATTGGTAGTGTTGACTCTAAATACTAGTAATAGAATATATAACTTCAGTAACCAGCACTTTCAAACGACTATTTGAAATGCTGGCATATATCGGTCAGTTGCCGACATAATAATAATAATAATAAGGTAACTTCTATTGCGCCTAAATCCTTGGAAACCAAGCTCAGAGGCGCATCAAAACAAAAGGGTTGGTCAGTCTCAAAATCCATAAGTAGTTTTCCAGTTGTCAATAGATGGGTCAAGGCGCTAGGGAGCTACAGTGGATAAGCAAGTTTTTAAGTTTTTAAATGACGACGGCATTTTGTAATATTTTCAACTGATCTAACACTAAGAGGAAGCATATTCCAAAGAGTTGGTGCAGCAAAAGAAAAAGCCCTAGTTCCAATGTTAGTGTTGACTCTAGGAACAAAAAGTAGGTCAGAACTAGATGATCAAAGCTGGATAGGTTTTCTTACAGGAGTAAGCAATAAATGCAAATAAGATGGTTGCTTATTAGACAGTGCCTGGTATGTAATGGTACAGATCTTAAATATTATACGATATCGTACAGGAAGCCAATGCAAAGACTTCAAAAGAGGTACAGAGCGAGAAAAACGACGAGATCTTGCAACTACTCTTGCTAGACAATTTTGGACACGCTGAAGTTTTGTGATATCCTTGCTAGCGGTATTATAAAGGAGGGAATTGCAATAGTCAAGTCTGCTGCTAACAAGCGCTGTTGCAATAGTCTTAGCAACAGAAAATGATATATACCGGCGAATACGGCGAAGATCACGAATATGATAAAAACAGCAGCGACATGTTTGAGATATGTGTTGTCGGAAATTGAAGTTACTATCAAAGATCACTCCTAGATTCCGCACCGAAGTTGCTGGCGTGATATACTGATTCAAAATACGCGTAGGGAAAAAAACATCCAGTTTACAGCGCTGCATTGGAGTACCAATAATGATCAATTCAGTTTTATTTGCATTTAATTTCAACTTGCTGTCAGTCATCCAGCGGAAGATATCTTGAAGGCAATCACTAAGTTGGTTAAGGGAGCGATTTGTATCCGGGGTAGCCAACGAAATGTAGATCTGAGTATCATCAGCATAAAGATGATGATCCAAGTTATGTCTTTGTATAACAGAGCTTAGTGGCGTGGTGTAAAGAGTAAAAAGCAAAGGCCCAAGAACAGAACCCTGGGGAACACCAATTAAAGCCTGCAGTGCAGCTGAAAAGCAGTTCCCAATCTTTATAGTTTGGTATCTATCAGTTAGATACGAAGAAAACCAGCTTAGAGCTGTGCCAGATATGCCGTACCACTTTAATAGACGTTCAATGAGAATGATGTGATCAATCGTGTCAAACGCGGCAGAGAGATCTAGTAAGGTAAGTACAGTCACTTTACCATTATTAATGTTCAAGTTAATGTCATGATGAACCTTTAAGAGGGCTGTCTCTGTTGAATGAAACTGCCTATATGCTGATTGTGACACATTAGTTAAGACATTTTTGCTAATGTGAGACCTTAGACGACTTGCTACAACCTTTTCTAGTATTTTGGAAATGAAGCTGAGATTAGAAATAGGTCTATAACTGTTTAGGTCTTGTTTAGGCAGAGATGACTTCTTAAGAAGTGGTGTGACATTGGCGTATTTAAAATCATCAGGAAAACAGCCAGAGGGTGTTGTTATAGGTCCAATTAGTGTATCGAGACATGCTTTTAGCAGTATTGTTGGAAATGGATCAAGTGCACAAGATTTATTTGGGGAGGACATAATTATTTTCCTAACTTCATCAACAGTTGCAGGTTCAAATGATACAAGTTGAGAATTTACTTGTGGAAAGTCCACACTGACATTACTTATAGTATGACGTGGGAAAGCAGAACGAATAATACTGATTTTATTCTTGAAGTGACTAGAGAACGAATCACATAGAGACTTAATTGACACATGATCAGGTAGCGATGGAGTAGGCCGTCTGTGTAGAATGTTATTGATGCAGTTCCATAACTGACGCGGATTATCAGACTTATTTATGACCATATCTGTAAAATAATCTGATTTAGCTTTAGCCATTTGTCTGTTACAGAGGTGACATTGCTTAGAATAGCGCGATCTATCCAATGGCGAGCGTGATTTGCGCCATACACGCTCTAAATAACGACGACGCCTTTTAGATAGTATAATTTCGGAAGTCATCCATGGAGCCGGTGGCCTTTCTGACACCCATTTGGATTTTATAGGTGCATGTTTGTCAAGTAATGCATTGAGTACTTGACAGTACTGTTTATATAAGTCAGATAGATGTTTTTTTGGATCTGTGATAAGGTCAGATATAAGGATATCAACCATTAAAGCTGTAATGTCAATCCTATGAATGGCTCTGTAAGACACATTGTGTTTCGATTGTAAAGGGGCTATAGAACCGTTAATATTGGCAATGACAGTATGGTGGTCTGATAACCCATCTGAAACAGTAAGTGCTTGGATATTATTACAAGTTGAACGGGTTATCAAGAGGTCAAGCCAATGGTCATGTATGTGTCGAAAAGGTAACATGTTGTTTCAAATCAAATGATGCCAGAATATCATCAAACGTAGTTGTAGTTGAAGAAGGTATATCCAAATTTAAATCACCAAGAATGTAAAATTCTGAAAGAATAACTGCCAGATTTTCCAACATATCCTGAAAGTCTTCAAAGAAATTAGCCGGATGTCCTGGAGGGCGATAGATACAAACAAAGTGTGCGGAGAAAGAAGAATCTGAAATGTCAGCACAGATGGACTCAAAACTACCAGCACAATGTTGCCCCAACACATGAAGTTTCAATGCAATTGGAAGTAAAATGTTGGTTTCATGGTGGTCTGGAAGATAGGTTGAAATGATTGTAAAGGTACGATATATGTTACTCATTCATACATTCCATAGAAGTCAGAAGGGGTTGTGGGGGCGAAATCCACCAATATTTCGAGTGGATGGTTAAGCACCACCTCCAGTATTTTGTGAATTTGAAAATATCTCCACGCTTCGAAAATAATGCCCGACAGCAGCGGGTGCTGAAGTTCCGGCTCAGACCCCGATATACAACTCGTTCCGACTTCTATGCATTTACTCGCTGTTCTTCTACTAGAATAAATACGTTCGCGGTTTGCTGTCCGTCAACTGTCGTTTAATAGCCCGAAACATTGTACGCAATTTATATTTCACCCCACGAAATATTCGAAATATCTGTCAACAGTCAGATAGATATAGTAAAATAACACTCGCTGTTGCCTCTCATTATCATTTATTGTAAAGCCTGATGTCCCTACCGTTGATGTGTTTGGTTCCTACGGTCTTTACACACACAAAATGACAAGTCGTGCTAATAAGTGTATATTATAATGACTATTAACCGGTAACTGATCCTGGGTAACAGATATATGACGTTCCTTTAAATGTTCAGGTGGTTCAAAGATTGAGTTAATAAATATTTCTCTTCTCACTTATGTTACAACATTGGAGCTTAAATTTGCTCTACAAAATGACCACTATACAGCACCACGTTTTTTTAAATCATGGGAATTCATTTTAAATATATGAATGATTTTAATTGTGTGTTTAATTATTGAAATTATAAATGGAGAATATTAATAACAGCAAATTTGTAAAAAAATATATGCACATTCAAATTACATGGATGTTCATAATATACATTAGTTTTCTGTCCACTTTTGATTATGGCATTTATTAATAATCTTAAAAAAGAAATGTGTCCTCTCCAAAGCACGTAACTAAAAATCCTTTCTTGGTATTACTATGTAATTTACTCTGCTATTTTCACTAGATACTTAGATAAAAATATGGATAGTACCTGGCTGTGAAATATTATCAACTAATTCATATTGGATTCAAGAAAAAATCTAAATACCGTAAACATAACATATTCCACTAATTCCAATATCTCAAAGCAACAGTAAGGATTATATTAGTTATTACTCGTGTCTGATGTAGTAGTGAATTCTGATAAAAACTTATTGTCAGCGCGTGCGATGACTATATGACTTAAAAGTGTTTTTTACGCGTGTACCGATCGTACGATGTGCAGGCGATGCTTTAATTGGCTACGTGTTGCCACACAAATCAATTAGTCCGCTGCACTGCGACAAAAACAATTAGATCTGTCATTTAACGCGGGCGATTGGCACGAACCTAGCGTCTATGAAAGCTCGGTATTTCTGGTAATGACTTTTAAGTCCGGGTTTCACCTACATTTGAAACACGTTTGCAATTATTGCTAGCTAGGATCCGAACGTTTTATTTTCATCGGCCGTGTTGGTCAGCGGCCGGCCTTACGCGATATTTCACACCTATACTTTCATAATAAAATTTTATATATTATAAGCAGTGTATACATTAAACACGTGCGCAGTACTGTTTCACTTAGCATGTTTGGTGAACGTACCATTATATTAGGAAAACAACTATGCTGGTCCGGTGCTAACTTGATAAGTAACACTTCTGTTTACCCTCACTCACACACGCACGCACACACACAAGCAGGCACGCACGCAAGTACGCACGCATGCACACACACCTAAAACAGACACGCCCGCACATGCTTGGTTGCCTGGCTGGTGTCACTTACCTTCGTAGCCACATAAAATAACATGTCATCCCTGTACGGTAGCACGTAAAACATCGGACAGATTTATTTTCCACGATGCCTGTCCAGTTCTTTCCCAAATCCACTTTCACAGTAAAGTTATGAACTGCGTCTTTGTACATACAGTACATATAGTGTTCAAGATCTGAAAACACAAACTTTGCCATTGCAATAATCGAAATGACTCGATCACACCAAAACGCAACTTCATGCACCGCCGTGTAAATTATTACAATGAAATGCCAAAGAATATAATATGTAAAGTAAAGTAAAGTAAAATGTAAAACCTTACAATATGTGACGTCTATCACAGGAGAAGAAGAACACCATTAGTTGAGTCATTGCGATTGGGAAGATAGTACTGATATAACATATGAACCTTGCACATTAAAAAATTGTGACTTTACAAGATCCTCACTCTTGGCGACCCACCCAGAATGGCTTGGCGACCCCAATTTGGATCGCAATACAAGAGTTGAGAACCGCTTGTATAGCCTATAAGTTGAACATATTAATGTTACTAATATTAAACAGGAAACAAAAACTATCTAAGAAGTCTGTTTCTAGCACATATCAAACGTATACAGTAATAGGGAATACAATAATAACAAGACCACAAGGTTGTGGGGGAACACGAAGATCGACATGCATTTATTATTATGTGACCACACGTCACCTAATAATTATTAGTCAGAGCGTATTATATGTAGCCATACATAAATGCGATCTCCCAAACACCCCCAATATATATATATATATATATGTATATGTATATATATAAATATATGTATATATGTATATATATATATATATATATATATATATATATATATATATATAATCCGTAGTCGAAATGTCGATTCACCAATAAATTTGCAGCAGCGTGCTGGTGAATGTTCGGTTGTTTGAAATGGCCAAGCACTGGTGCATTGTAGCGAGGTAGAAGCAGATGTTGTATTGTTTTAGACGGCTGAGTAACATATATCTACTGCCGGTTTCCTTTCATATGAATTTCTAAATTAAATCATATATTAAGCTTCACCCAGTCGTCTTTGGAATACAGTTTTAAAACTGATTAATAACCTACAGACTTGTGGCGGTTATTTAATACGTGTTATGTACACGCATCTCGGCGAGAAATGTTTGAGATCATGTGACCGGCATTTGAACACCTGACGGAACTTAACGTATAAGTTAGGAAATGTACGATACGGTCAGGTTCATTGGCATGTGCAGCAGGCAGAAAGGACCCTCAATGTTGACTTGCAGTTATTAATATTTAACAAGATTTAACAAGATTGCCACCCAGAGAATTAACTCTAGATGCAGGTGGACAAGGAAGCCCTTTGGCTTATCGAGAGTCCAAAACGTTTTTATCTACGTGTATCCCGCCCTTCTGAGGTATATGCCGATTTTATTTTTAAACATATTCACGCTACTAGCACCCACACAATCTGCAGATAATCTGCTCCATTCAGTTACAGTCCTTTGTGAAAATGAGAACTTTCTTATATCTAATCCACACTGCTCATTTACTAGTGTAACTTCATGTCCTCTAGACCTTCTATCTTTCTTAACTGACAACAATATTTCTATGAATATTTGTTTAACCATTCAATATTTTAAACACTTCTATTTGATCTCCTCTCAATCTCCTTGTCTCTAGTGTTATGTCTAGGGACGATGATGGGAGGAGAGTTGTCAAGAGAAACATAGTTAGGAAAGAATGGAACGGACGAGATTGTGACAGGAGAGCAGAAGACAGGGGAACAAGACTACAATCAGACAGATGCAAACCGGAAAAGGAGCTACTCTGAGGCAGCGATTGAGAGGGCAATGAGAAAAGAGAGTGTGTTTATGGGCGACTCAATTCTGAGAAAGACAGATAAGACACTAAGCGAAGGGGAAGACGTCGTTGTTTGTTTGCCGGGGGTAGGATAGAACATGTGACTGAAAGGGTAGCGAAGGTATTGAGGCATGGCAAGAGAGGATCTATACTAGTACACGTAGGGACAAATAATGCAGACAGGGAGGGAACAACTGGGATAGTACAGAAGTATAGACAGTTAGTGAGGAAGTTAAAGAAGACAAGAGTTGAACATATTATTCTCTCAGGAATTTGTCCAGTAATGGGAGGAAGGGGGCCATCATATAGAAACTGCAAGAGGATGGCGATCAACTCACTAGTTGAGTAGATGTGTGAAGAAGAGGGGGTGGGATTCGTAGATTTATGGGGATACTTTGTTGGGAGGGAAGATATGTACATGAGAGATGGCCTCCATCTAAGTGGAAAGGGGGCAGCAGTTTTCTCAGAGAACTTGCTGCAGTCTGTTGGCAGTGGGACAGGTTGCATCCATTTAAACTAGATTCGCATGGGGGACACACAGAAAAGCCTGAAACTGGAGGCATAGATCAAGACAGCAGAAATAAATCAGCAAAGAACAGCCTGGAAAACTGTACTGAATCAGGATATAAATGCGTTTGTTTAAATGCAAGGAACATAGTAAACAAAAGAAGTGAAATAAACATTATGTGTGGTAGAAGATATTGACGCTCACATAATAGGTATAACCGAATCATGGGCCACCACTGATATATCAGATGCCGAATTGGGACTAACAGGCTATGTAATGTTCAGGAAAGATAGAATAGGAAGAAGGGGAGGTGGAGTTATGTTATATGTTAAAGAATCTATCCAGGCATATGAAATAAAATTAGAAAGAGAAGCAGATTGCGAAGAAGTTGTTTGGTGTAACACAGTTACAGGAAAATCAACGTTAACGGTGGGGTTAGTTTATAGAAGTCCAAACATAAGCATATAAGAAAATGAGAAAGTAAAAAACGCTATAAAGGAAGTTAGCAAACGGAACTGTAATGTTATGGGAGATTTTAACCTTTAACAATGGAAATCTCTACAGAGTACGGGGAGTGAGGACCATAAATTTTTGTTTTAGTACAAGACAACAGCTAACCAGGGGTGATAAATTGTAAGACATAGTTTTGTCCTCACAAAATGATTTAGTTGACAATATCAAATTATGTGAGCCACTAGGAAGTAGTGATCACAACCAGATACATTTTACCTTCAAAATAAAATCAGAAAGAAATAATAAAAAGTAGTTCAGGAGAAATTTTAATAAAAGAAGATATAAGGAAATGAGGAAATATTTAGTAAAGATAGACTGGAAGAACACACTAAAGAATAAGACAGCAACAGAATGTTGGAATATCTTAAGGACTTTGTTCCTTAAAAAAACAAGGGAAACGGTCCAGAAAGAAATACTTATCGAAAGAAGCCATTAGAAAAAATAAGTACAAACAAATGATGTGGAAGTCATATAGACGTACCGGAAATGACGAAGACTACAACATTTACAAAGAAGCACTAAACCAAGCTACAACTGAAATTCGAAGAGAAGCTACACACAAAATTAGCTTGTAATATAAAACAAGACAGCAAGAGTTGTTATGCATATGTTCGGAGCAAACAGAAAGTTCAGGATAAGGTAGGTCCTCTAGAAGAGGATTCTTAATGGCAGAAGAATGATTATCTTAGCTCAGTGTTTACCAGGGAAGATATTAGTTCACTGTCAATACCAGAGGCTAAGTTCAATGGGGCAGAATCAGACTATTTAGGACAGTTAATTGTAACCCCGGTATTGGTAGCTAAGAAAATAAGGGATATGAAGGATACTAAATCACCTGGAGTGGATGGAATTCCGCCCAAAGTAAATTGTACAACAAATTAACATGCCATTTGCAACAGTTTTTAACTTGACATTAGAAGAAGGAGTTGTTCCTTTAGAATGGAAAGATGCAAACATTATACCGTTATTTATAAAAGGTTCCAGAAACAAGTCAGAGCACCACAGACCAGTGAGCTTAACGTCAGTGATTTGCAAATTATTAGAAAGACTAATTAAAGGTGGTGGATTTTCTTGTTAAACATAACTTGTTAAACCCATCTCATCATGGGTTTCTAAAAGCGAGGTCGTGCTAAACAAATATGTTATGTTTTTTGGAAGATATCACCAAGTGGGTAGATGATGGATCACCAGTAGACATCATCTACTTAGATTTTCAGAAAGCTTTCGACAAAGTGCCACATCAAAGGTTACAGGGTCAATTAAAGACCCATGGCATAGGAAATGGTTTAATAAACTGCATAGAAAAATGGCTAATTGACAGAGGATAACGGGTAGTAGTTGATGGGGAAGCTTCAAACTGGAAATCAG
The DNA here is from genome assembly GCA_963995525.1 of Escarpia spicata. NCBI lineage: Eukaryota > Metazoa > Annelida > Polychaeta > Sabellida > Siboglinidae > Escarpia > Escarpia spicata. The sequence continues at coordinate 34,514,988 of OZ023215.1, forward strand.
TTTTGAGTGGGGTACGACAGGGATCAGTACTAGGACCTATATTATTTTTAATATATATTAACGATTTGGACGATGATATAACAAGTAACGTGTTGAAATTTGCGGATGATAAAAAAGTGTTTAGAAGGATTAAAAGTGATGGAGATGGACAGCATTTACACGATGATACTGACAGGTTGATAAAATGGTCTGTAAAATGGCAAATGTTGTTCAATTTTGGGAAATTTTAATGCTTCCACACAGGACATAGGAACGAAGATGTACAATATACGGGAGGTACTGTACTAAGTACTACTGTAAAAGAAAAGGACTTAGGGTTAACCATTAGTGCTGATATGAAGGTTTCAGAGCAGTGCGGTATTGCCGCTTCAAAGGGAAATCAAATCCTTGGATTAATTAGGCGAAATAAAACGTATAAGGAAAAAGAGCGAATAATACCGCTGCACAAAACAATAGTTAGTGTGAATATGTTTAAAAATAAAATTGACTTAAAATGGCAGGATACGCGTAGATAAAAAGAAAGTATTGGACTCTCAATAAGCCAAAACGCTTCCTTGTCCATCTGCCATCTAGAGTTAACTTTCTGGATGGCAATCTTGTTAGACCACATTTTTAAGGCGTATTTCGTAACTAAAATCCCTCAGTTTTGATACCATTTTAGTTGCTCTTCTCTGTATTCTTTCTAGCATATCTATGTCCTTTTTGTGATATGGCCTCCATGCTTGCATACAATATTCTAAATGAGGCCAAACTATTGTTATGTACAGCGGTATTATTAGTTCTTTTCCTTATACGCTATATTTCGTCTAATAAATCAAGGATTTGATTTCCCTTTGAAGCTGCGTTTCCGCATAGCTCTGAAACCGTCATATCAGCACTAGTGGTTAACCATGAGTCCTTTTCTTTTACAGTAGTACAGTATCCCCCATTGTATAGTGTACATCTTTGTTCCCTTGTTCTGAGTGGGGGCATTTACATTTCCCAAAATTGAACATATAGCACTTTTCAGACCAATTGATCAACCTGTCAAGTTGCACATGCTGCCTATCTCCATCGCGTTTAGTCCTAAGCACTTTTGTATCATCCGCAAATTTCAACACCTTGCTTGTTGTAGCATCGTCCAAATCGTTGATATCTATTAAGAATAATTGTAGATCCCTGTGGTATATGGGAGGTACTATTGAGAAACTCAGTTACTACCCTCCACATATTTATACAAATTGTAATGCACCAGTTTGAATTGTACTCACCTTCAAGAGACATTTCGAATGGAGATATGCGTTCGTTGCAGTGAACACATTCATAGACCGTCTGATCCAGAACCAACTCTTCTCCATTTCCATGCGGTTTCTTCCGATTCGCGTCCTTCAACACTGACGTCGTATTTGGTGACAGTGATACTTTGTTGGGCACCGTCCAGCAGGATTGGACTGTTCGACTGACGGCGGTCAGAGCGATCAAAACAAGCAGTCGGTCCATAGCCGAAAGGCGCACTCCACGTACAATGACGAAACCCGCGGATCGATGTCTTAACTACTTTGGTGCTTCTGCATAGACTGCCGGAGGTTGACGGTATTGTTTGGTATTAGACGAGTGGGGATTCGTCAAATGCCAGCAGGGGGCGGTGTGAGCTGTGCGAACAACGTTGACCAATCAGATGAAACCACAGGTGGTGTAATGTCAAAACAGATTTCAAACATAGGTCATTCGAGAAAACGTTTCGAAATTGATAAACATCAGACTTACAAAAATAACTCGACGACAGCAAAAATATGTGAAAAATACAGTTTCCGTACACATTTTAAAATTGGCAAAACAATGTCAAATGGTGGCAAATTACCATATATGGTTCTCATAAATATTTTTCCAATGTGTGGAATTGTTGATGTCGAAGTTTATAGCAAATGATATAAGTATAACAATAACATTCGTGAATTTAAACAATTAGCACTTTTCATACACAGACATAAGTATTATTTTATATACGTATAAACACGTGCATATGACTTATGGCGCAACGAAATGAATAAGCAGCCAGTGGAGGCGCTGGCAACAGGTGCACAACCCAGCCGTAACATCACTCGGTCGTATTCAAGTTTACGAGCGAACCGTTTACAGCAGCTGTACGTATCGACAACGAAAACAAGACAAAAATTGAAGCTAATTTCTATTTTTGATTTTGCTGCTGGTAGATCGAGTTAGCAAACGTCCAGGGCACCATTGTATTTCGCGGCATCATTCGCGACATTAGTTATCTAAAAATAAGTGATGTAGTTTCTTTTTTGTGAAAACCAGTTTCAGGTACAGTTTGGTGTGTGTAAGTGCGGGCGTGTATGCGTGCGGGTGTGTGTATGTGTGCGCGCGTGCGTATGTGCGTGCGTGCGTACATGTGTGCGTGCGTATGTATGTGCGCGCGCGTGCGCGAGCGTGCATGTATGGGTGAGCGGGTGCGTAGTTGTATATGCGTGTGGTGTTCGCGTCTTATATGTGTTTGTATGTACGTTGCAGTGTATGTATGCGTGTATGCATGCGTGTGTACGTTCGTACGTAGTACACATACATGTCTAGTACATTGGTGTAGTGACTGGTACGGCATATCTGGCACAGCTCTAAGCTGGTATTCTTCATATCTAACTGATATATACCAAACTATTAAGATTGTGAACTGCTTTTCAGCTGCACTGCCGGCTTTATTTGGTGTTCCCCAGGGTTCTGTTCTTGGACCTTTGCTTTTTATTCTTTACACCACGCCACTAAGCTCTGTTATACAAAGACATAACTTGGATCATCATCTTTATGCTGATAATACTCAGATCTACATTTCGTTGGCTACCCTGGAAACAAATCGCTCCCTTAACCAACTTAGTGATTGCCTTCAAGATAGCTCCCACTGGAAGACTGACAGCAAGATTGGGAACTGCTTTTCAGCTGCACTGCCGGCTTTATTTGGTGTTCCCCAGGGTTCTGTTCTTGGGCCTTTGCTTTTTACTCTTTACACCACGCCACTAAGCTCTGTTATACAAAGACATAACTTAGATCATCATCTTTATGCTGATGATACTCAGATCTACATTTCGTTGGCTACCCTGGATACAAATCGCTCCCTTAACCAACTTAGTGATTGCCTTCAAGATATCTTCCACTGGATGACTGACAGCAAGTTGAAATTAAATGCAAATAAAACTGAATTAATCATTATTGGTACTCCAATGCAGCGTAGTAAACTGGATCTTTTTTCCCTACGCATATTTTGAATCAGTATATCACGTCAGCAACCTCGGTGCGGAATCTAGGAGTGATCTTTGATAGTAACTTTAATTTCCGACAACACATATCTCAAACATGTCGCTGCTGTCTTAATTATATTCGTGATCTTTGCCGTATTCGCCGGTATATGTCATTTTCTTTTGCTAAGACTATTGCAACAGCGCTTGTTAGCAGCAGACTTGACTATTGCAATTCCCTCCTTTATAATATCGCTAGCAAGGATATCACAAAACTTCAGCGTGTCGAAAGCAAGAGTAGTTACAAGATTTCCTCGTTTTTCTCGCTAAGTACCACTTTTGAAATCTTTGCATTGATTTCCTGTACGATATCGTATAATACTTAAGATATGTACCATTACATACCAGACACTGTCCAGTAAGCAATCATCTTATTTGTATTAATTGCTTACTCCTGTAAGAAAACCTATCCAGCTTCGATCATCTAGTTCTGACCTACTTTTTGTTCCTAGAGTCAACACTAATATTGGAACTAGGGCTTTTTCTGTTGCTGTACCAACTCTTTGGAATATGCTTCCTCTTAGTGTTAGATCAGTTGAAAATATTACAAAATTCTGTGTCATTTAAAAAGTTATCTTTACAACCTTGCTTATCCACCATTGCTCCTTAGCGCCTTGACCCATCCGCTGACAACTGGAAAACTACTTATGAATTTTGAGATTGACCAATCCTTTTGTTTTGATGCGCCTCTGAGCTTGGTTTCCAAGGAATTAGGCGCAATAGAAGTTATCTTATTATTATTATTATTAAATAGACAGGTAAACAAGGAGCAATGGAGCAAATAGACAAGTAAAAAGGGAGCAAGAGAGAAAATAGACAAATACAAAGGGAGCTTTCTTGCAAGACCGCTATCTATTCAACGGCGTCGACTTAAAATTTCGACTAGTACAGGGCAAGGATGCTTTTGCAATGTTGATTACAAGGTAATCATAGCCGAAGCAGTTTTGTTTGCTCGAAAAGCCAAACTGAATCCTGCCGTACAGATGGGTCACATCAAAGCGCTACAAAAGGGAACGGCCAAGTATCCGTTGCGAAAAGTCGATTTCAAGGTGTTTTCCGTACCGCAAGGTGCCATGTTGCACACTTACAAAAACGTTTATTTGGGTGTCTTATCGAAGAGAGTAGTTTTGTGTTGTGTAGACAACGACGCTTACTACGGAACATTCGCCAAGAATCCGATCCACGTAAAACACAACTTGAACTTACTTGCATTGTACATCGACGGGCAACACGTCCCGGCGAAACCACTCCAGCGGCAGTCCAGCCTAAATTCGACGATGGTGCCTACGTGAGAAGTTACAGTAATATAGTTGCTGGAACGGGAAATATGTTTCAAGACGAAGTAAACAACATCATTACACATCACACAGACCTGTTACGACCACTCACCATCACTGTTAAGCCTGGTCGTTGTTTGCAAGAAACGTATCTCTGTTGTGATGGATACGACGATAATAATAAATGGTAATATTGTTTCATTGTGGTGGGTTTAGAGTGGTATGTCAACTATGGTGGGTACTACAACAGTGTATCTGTTGTTGGGTCTGTCACGGTTACATCTCTGTTGATGTGTATACAACGGTAATACTTTCAGTGTGATGGGTACCGTAATTGTATATGTGTTATGGAGAGCACGATAATGATAGTTTAGTGTGGTTGGGATGATGAATATCACTATTATTATGCGTACGACTATGACATCTCCATTGTTGGAGGGTACTAAGAGGGTTTCTCTAGTGTGGTAGGGACACCGATGATATATCCAGTGTGGTACCGCGATGGTATAAATGTTGTTGTGGATTTTAAGAATGGCAACACATAGTGAACACTATATAATATCAGTGTATTATAAAAGTTACATATTAGGTTGTATACATCCATATAAACCCGACTATCAACAAACACACTTTAAGGGAGACCATAGCCTGTACGCATTTTAGTCTTAGCTTTCTTTAGGTTAGTATGTTTGTACTACATTAGATAAGTAGGACGGGCCACCTAAGCGAGATTTGTCATGAAGTTGACATTTTTCATTATAAATTTTTTTTCTCTATGGAATCATCTTCTCCACTTATCTGACTACATGTGTGCTAAAGTTTAGCGTATTTCTATTAAAATTACTGCATCTACGGGGTGTTTCAGAATTTACCCCGATCGCAGTTGTCCTGCACAATACATACGTCATACATTTGATAGCATGTATTTTATTTTATTTTATCGGACACCGGCCTACGACTGCAAATAGTTTCAATAAGTATTTATAAGCATTGACCTACAGCTATATTAATGGTTCGACTTCGGAGCCTTTCACCGTCTCCAGCGACGTCACGCAAGGCTGCATCCTCGCTCCAACGTTCTTTGGGACCGACCGACCGACCGACCGACCGACCGACCGACCGACCGACCGACCGACTACCGACAAGGCTGGCTGTCTGAACAACTGACGAACACTGGGATAACGTGGAAATTCATGTTAAAATTTGAGGACTTGAACTTTGAAGACGCCATTGCACTTCTTAAATAAATAAATAATTAAATAAATGTACTTCTATAGCGCCAACTCTAGTTAGAAACTATTCAAGGCGCTTTACATGTAAAAAAGTAATTAATTAAGTAAAAAACAAGACTATTTTTAAAAATATCTTTAAATATTAGTATTATCGTGTCATATAAACAAAAAATAATTGATAAAAGCTTAATGCCAAGTCTAAAAGTCACAATAGCATTTAAAATATTGATTAAAAGAGAGTGTTTAAAAGTGCTCTTAAAACTCTCAGTGTTCATTACATGCACTGAAAACAAGTAGATCACTCCGCAGATCCGGGACTGCTGCGGCTGCTGGAGTTAAAATATCGAATAAAATAGAGTGTTTTTAATGCGCTTTTAAAAGCTGCTTCACTGTTTAGTTCACGCATTGATGTGGGTAAATCGTTCCAGAGGTCCGGAGCTGCTGCCATAAAACTAGCGTCTCCGACTTTGCATCTTGTTCGCGGTCTCGCAAGTTGACGATTTCCGGCTGACCGAAGGGACCTGGTGGGCACGTAGAGACAGACAAGCTTGCTCAGGTACACGGGCCCACACTTGTTGACAGCTCTGTGCACGAATACCTGGTGCACTGGCGTGATGCTTGCGTATTTGGGCACTCGCACGATCATTCTGGCTGCAGAGTTTTGGACACGCTGTAACCGTACACAGTTCTTGTCCATGGTGCCGTACAGGAGGGAGTTGCAGTAGTCGAGCCTTGACGTCACTAATTCGTTGACTACTCTCTCCCTCGTCTGTCTTGGCAGGAACTTGTTGATTTGGCTGATGTGATGTAGGTGGAAATAGCAGGACCGTATAATCGCTGATGTGTTGGTTGGCAGACATGTCCATGTGACAGTCTAAGACTGCACCAATATCTTTAATCTGATGCACAGCTCGGATGAGAGAACGACCAACACTAATGCTGAGATCGTTTATTAACTTCTTTGCACACACTGGGACAATCGGAAGGAACTCGGTTTTCTGGTCGTTCAGTTTAAGGTAATTAGAGGTCAGCCACTCCCGAATCTCCATGACGCAGGCTTCGAGACGCCGTAGGGTCTCGAGTAATGCCGTAGGATTAAGTGCAAACGCACTCATCAGCTGCAGGTCATCAGCATAGTGATGAAACGCTACACCGTGCCTTCTGATGACGTCGCCGACTGGTTGGACATACAGAGAGAACAGTACAGGCCCAAGGACGGATCCCTGCGGCACTCCTGTTTTAAGAATGTGATGTTCAGATTCACTTTGGCTAATTACAACACGCTGCTTGCGGTCTTGCAGATATGATTCCATCCACTGGAGGGCGTAACCTTGAATACCATAGCGCTTGCTGAGCCGATTGAGTAGAATAGTGTGGTCAATCGTGTCAAAAGCTGAACTCAGGAGGTCAAAAAGCACGAGTAGAGTGCCTTCTTTGCGATCCAATGCCACCCGGACTTCACTGCAGACTTTCAACAATGCGGTTTCTGTAGAGTGTCACTGTTATTCGGACCCAACAATCCACAAACATGTACATGCCACGCATTTACAATATTTCATTAAAAACAAGCATTAAACAACTTGTGTAGTGCTGAAACATAAAACCACAGCATCATATTAATAATTCATTAAGTGTAAGCATGAAGGAGTTGTTATCAGTCTGTGAAACTTACGGTACAGGTCATGACATTAAATTTAATCACAAGAAAAACCTGATCAGTAGAGGAAAATATATGAAGAACGTATGCACCCTGCATTTAAGTTAAATGGGGAGGAAATTAAGTAAGTTAGTAGTGTAAAATACATAGGTCATATTACATGCAATGATACCAAAGATGACAAAGATATAATGCGTAAATGTCGCCAGTTGTATGCTCGTGACAATGTATGACATTTCATGTGTGCACTGATGATGTCAAGATCAAGCTGTTTAATACATTTTGTTATTCAATGTATATTTCTTCAACTCGTGGAGCGCAGTAGCGCAGTAGGTAGAGCTTCGGACTCTCGACTGAGAGAACACGGGTTGAAATCCTCTACGGCGGGGTCGAACCTTGGGCAAGTTTGTGTGCTCTACGTTGGATCAGTTCACTCAGTTGTATGGATGAGTACAGTATAATAGAGACTGTGGTGAATATTTGTCTACGAGTAGTCTCCGCGCATAATTGCAGCGTGGCAGAATGCTTTCCAGAAAAATCGAGATGGTGTTCAATTGAATAGGTCTGCCAGGGAGTAAAGTGTAAAGCGCTTTGTGCAGTGCTGGGGACTAGATATTACGCTGTATAAAAACTTGTACTTTTACTTTAATTATGACATATTACATTTTTTTTGTAATGATATGTTTAGAACAATGCTTCGATTACCAGATACTGTAGTGCTCCAGGCATGTATGCAGAGCGATTCGTTCCAGGCTGTAAAGCAATCATAAGAAATCTTGTTTATAAATTCATGATGCGTTTAGATAAGTCAGAAAACTCGCTGGTAGTTGCAGTCCTAAGTTCTGACATCAGGTGGCGTTCCAGGATAAGGCGACACTGGGTTAAATCTCTATGCATACATAATGACCTTGTGTAACTGCAGTGGTACTGGATTGTTATACAATGTGCTTTCTACTATTAATACTAGCATGTTAACTGTTACATGTATATGCATATGTGGACCGATACATGTATCACATTATGTATTTGTGTCTGAAATAAAGAATTTAATTTAGTAATAAATTTAAGACCGCATCCACCTAACGTCCGTAGTGCACCAGTGATCGCTACAAGCGTATCTAACTGTCTGTATGGCGTCAAAGCAACGCCCTTCACGGTAACGGCATTGCCATGATGGTGCTGCCGCCAAGTGATCATGAGGCCTCCATAACTTCGATTACTGGTCATCGTGTGGTGTTGGTGTTTCAATGAATCTTGAAACTGTCTTTTATGCTGTTACAATCAACAGACCCAAAGTGTGATTGATTTGTTGGTTGTTTGGGATGTGTGCGACTTTTGCATCTACGAATGTTGGCTCCCAAAACATCCAACTGCGCCCCTTGATATTGCCAACTGCGCCATTCCCAGATAACTCCACCTTGAGGATAGTAGTTGCCTTGCACTTGACGATCTAAAGGACGGAACGAATGTGTCATGTCAAGGGCAATAGTTCTCTTGACACATGACAATCTAAACGACAGAACGAATGTGTTATGTCAGAGGCAATAGTTCTCGTGACACATGACAATCTAAAGGACAGAATGAATGTGCCATGTCAAGGGCAATAGTTCTCTTGACACTTGACAATCTAAAGGACGGAACGAATGTGTCATATCAGGGGCAATAGTTCTCTTGACACATGACAATCTAAAAGACAGAATGAATGTGCCATGTCAAGGGCAATAGTTCTCTTGACACTTGACAATCTAAAGGACGGAACGAATGTGTCATGTCAGGGGCAATAGTTCTCTTGGCACTTGACAATCTAAAGGCCGGAACGACTGTGTCATGTCAGGCGCAATAGTTCTCTTGACTCTTGACAATCTAAAGGAGAGAACGAATGTGTCATGTCAGGGGCAATAGTTATCTTGGCATTTGACGATATAAAAACAGAACGACTGTGTCTTGTCAGAGGCATTCGTTCTCATCCAGATATATTCGTAGTTATTTCAGCTAGCAAATAAATGGGATTATAATTAACTCGATCAGTGCAATTTCTTAAAAATATCCCGTATTATTTGTTTTTAGTATCATTCAATTTTGTGCTGGTTTCACGTAAGAATCGTTTGGGAAAAATTTTATGACACGTACCCAAACTGTTTCCGGGGACACTTTCTGAAATGTCAAAATTGAACATACCGATACAAGCTTTCATTTCTTAGCACATAATGTGATATAGTATCGGCCCCTCGTGGTAAATAACGGTGTCAGGAGGTGTCGACACTGGCAACATGAACAAACCCAACATTTAATTAAAAGTGTATAACCACGGTCTAACTCAGCATATTCTCTGCAGTAAGTCACAAACAAGAACAATTTAACGCGGCGCACGCGTCGGTATTGTTGAGATGATAGGTTTAAATAAAGCTGTTCTTCGTTCGGCTGCATACGTCGGTGAAATGCTGGCGGCACATGAGCAGTGTAATATTCCAAAATAGCTAGCTGCAAACGGTTCGTGCATAAATCTAATCACAATATATGGTTGTCACTATTATAGAGCACGAAGCACCTGTCGCCAACGCTCTGACAAGGGGTAAGATTTATCCATTAAAACCAACGCTATTACTGTTCAATTGCAATACCTCGGTGTTATTGTTATATATATTACAATTGGAATAATTACATTCTAGCGGCCTCTGGGAACGTTATAATAATATATATATATATATATTATGTATATATCGACAATACTCTACCCACACACGGGTGGCTGATACAGCTGAGCTGAACATAAGAAGAAGACGATTTATATATATATATATATTGTTTCTTGAAAGATAATATATATATATATATATATATATACATATATACATATATTTATATATATATATATATATGCGCGCGCGCGCGTGCGCGTATATACTCTATATATACATGTGTGTATATTACCTTTCAATAAATTCTTGTAACATCGGAGCATATGTGACCTTTTTTACTGATATGTGAATTTTGTAGCACATCTGTTTGTTCCAGTGATGTATTTGCAAACGAATAACTTCGACATTCACAAAATGTTGCTCGCGTGACCTTTTTAAAAATGCATTATATATTTAAACAATGACCATATTGATCGTGTGATCTTTTACAAATGCATTAGATATTATATATTTCAACAGTTTGTTCTTCATGATATACCGTGTTATACCTTCGCCAAAGTTGGGGATAACATTGTCTTGCTAACAACATAAAGCCGCCCACTATTGACGTAGGCGTATTTCATTTTGGCCAATCGACCGGTAACATCTGACACTGTGGCCAATGTGTTGAAGCCGTAGTCGCCACATATAGCACCAATCTCTGAAATGTCAAGTGAATCTATTGGTATTTAACTCATAGATGCGCCGGTTTCGTCATTGTTTGTGGAGCGCGCGTTCCGGCCATGAATCGACTGCTTGCTTTGATCGCGCTGACCGTCGTCACTTGGACAGTCCAGTTTTGCTGGACGGTGTCCAGCAAAGTTTCGTCGTCACCGGACAGACAATTATAGGAAACGAATTTGAAGATCCCATATGGAGGGGAACATAGTCTTGTTCTTCCTTTAGAATGGTTTCTTCCAGTTCATAATGGGAATCTATTTGGTAAGTCACCATCACCATTATCATTGTGTAGCCGTAGTGTCCCGTAGTTGGGCGAAGGCCTCGGCATGACGTTTCCAAATATGCCTGTCTTGCGTTATTCACTGCCAGGTGGTGCCTTTCCAGTACTCGTCTAGTTCGTTTCTCTACCGTCTCGCCGGTCTTCCTCTAGAACGTTTCCCTTCGTAAGGTCTGTGTCTGATACTGCATCGCTGTCCCAGATAGACGTAGCTTTCAACGTTCTCTATCTGTGTGGTATTGATATATGTTGGTGTGTCATTTTCTAGCATCTCCGTTGTCTTCGAAATGTTCATCTTCAAACCTTGTTTTTTACTTTCACCAACTAGCTCCTGGAGCATGTTTTGTAGTTCTTGCGGTGTAGTAGCGCATATCAGTATGTCGTCGGCGAAGCAAAAATGACTGAGATTTTGTCCGTCTATTCTCAAACCTCTGGTTACCCAGGTCATTTTTCGGAATATGCTTTCGAGTGTTGCTAAAACAGCTTGGGCGATGTGGTGTCACCCTGTCGTACTCCTCTCCTAATGTTGATCTTGTTGCTATTTTGTGTACGTAGATTATTAATCGAAATTCGCATTCCAGCTCAATAGTTGAAAATTATGATTTGTGTTATGCCAAATGAGTTTGTCCACCGGGTTTGCAGCTTGTAAGAAATACACTCGCTGCACATCTTACGTTGTTGATTGTTGAGAATCGCCTCTTTGACAGTCGGTAGTTACTAAAAATATACTAAAAATAAAATAAAATACACTCACACCCACACAACACACACACATTCCTTGTTGGGATTCGTGCTGTCAATAACATGTGTTCACGAGACGCAATAACAACTCAGACTGAGACACCGTTTAATGCGTACTGAATCTTGGCAGTCTTTGATCGGTTTATGTGAAGGTTTTTGTTTTTTAAAGATAACTTGTCGCGTATAATATCGATTGCCGGTTTTCGCTAGAGTCACTACGTTAAGGTGAATACACAACCAAGGATTTGTGCTAAGGTGGAGTTATATATCTTCTCGGAGAACATTTGAACCGGCGTAAAAGTCATGCGTTCTATCATAGATATGTAGAATACCGGAAGTTGACGTCTAGCACAGGCTAGAAGGCCACGTATTATTCGGGCCACTGGCCCACTACGCATTAGATTCACAATACTCCGCTAGAAGCTTACATCTGGTGAATTGAACAACACTTTAACAAATTACGCACTCGACAAATAGCAAATAATATATTAATCACAAGCGCAGGCACAAGACAACAATAGGTTGTATAATTTTAAAATCAAATTAGAATCCAATCTACACAATATTCACAAACTACGCATACACAAGACACAAACAACATTATACTTACACATGGTCTTCCTCTTATCGCGTGTATGTATATATATATATATATAATATATATATGTGTGTGTGTGTGTGTAATATATATATATATATATATACATATACGTACATATATATATACAGACGGTGATATCCAAAAGCTATATTTTATTCTGATAGCGTTAGTAATTACACTGACACGTTGACACGGTGTCCACGTAGACTCTATTAAATATACCTGCTAATGGTCCACATACATCCATCACAACAGTATCATGTAGCACATACTGTGCAGCAATTGAACAAGAAACACCAGGCAGGTAAGCACAACTAAGATATACTAGATACGGCATGACCATTAAATTATTACTATTATTATTGTTGGATGCATCTTCTATCAAAGTAGTTAGCGTAAAACACTTTTCGATGCCAAATAATGTTATAGACGCACATTTCTATTTCATATGAACGGCAGAGTTTGCGTAAATTAAAGTAGTTGCTCTCCTCTTTGTTCCCTGCTGTACAGGAGTGAGGGTCAGGTACGGTATTGCAAAACCACTCGCTCTGTCTCCTCCTTGTTCCCTGCTGTACAGGAGTGAGGGTCAGGTACGGTATTGCAAAACCACTCGCTCTGTCTCCTCCTTGTTCCCTGCTGTACAGGAGTGAGGGTCAGGTACGGTATTGCAGAACCACTCGCTCTGTCTCCTCCTTGTTCCCTGCTGTACAGGGGTGAGGGTCAGGTACGGTATTGCAGAACCACTCGCTGTGTTTTATTCTTTCCGAATTTTTCTATACATAGCTACCCCCCTCTTTAACGGATACTTTATATACAATGTAGGCACTTTGTTGGTCATACATAAATGCACATATCCCAATGTGTATCACACATGTATCACATGTATCACATGTATCACATGTATCACATGTATCACTGAGACGTGTCTGGACTCGGTATCCTATCTACCCCCGGGGCTTGCTCTTTTGTGATATTGCCCACAAATATTTCAAAGAAACTAAATAACATTATGACACATAACACTCGTGTTATACATTGACGTAATAATTATAACCTCAACCTCTACAACGTAATAATAATAACAATAAAGTCTTATATAGCGCTGTATCCAGTCCTTACTTTTGTTCAAAGCGCTTTATAAAAAAGTTCATAATTATATGCCACTCATTTAGGTAGTGAAAGCGATTTTAAAAAGGTGTATCAATAAACATATTCATATTTGGTGTACCTAAATCTAACAGCTGATGCTTTTCTTCTAAAGCAATGATAAATTTTTATTTTAATGACGTCCTCAGAACATGGCTGCCCGTAGTGTAGATATTTCGCCGCGAGGGCTACATGACTTTTAATGCGGTAGGGGGTCGGTGCCCAGAGCGCCGTACTATTCTCAGAGCGTTAGGCAGAGCACAGGAAGTGTCAGCATCCACAAACCGGGAGTCAGACACCCAGAACTGGCGGTCGTCTTCGTCTGGGCTAACGGTTTCGGTTGTTGTGTCGATGTGTCTGTTGTTGTGGCGGTCGGATAACTGCAGCGAAACAGAACAGAACACAACATGGAACAACAACAATGTGTAAACGAAAGCGCAAGCGAATCACAAATGCATGCATGCATGTGTGCGTACGTGCGTGCGTGCTTGCGTGCGTGAGTGTATGTAAGCGTGAGTGCACGCACGCGTGAGTGAGTGAATGAGTGAGTGACTGTATACAAATACGTGATATTTTTCTCAAAATAAGGCAACTTGTAGGGATTAAAGTTTGGAAATGGGCCAACTGCATCATAATAGGACAATATTAGTGATCATGTCTCAAAAGGGCATATATTATGTAAAAAAAACATGTTTTTAGAGGTAAGTACTAAAAGTGTAAATAGAAAGTTTGTTATGAAGGACAACTTTCTCGGAGTAAATACGGAGAATATAATTTCCGTTGCAAACAGAGCGATACACTCCATGAAAGGGCACTTTTCTTGCAAATAGGGCAACATTCTCTATACAAGGCCAAGCCACACAAAAAAATTGCATATTATTCTACAAACCACGAACTATTGAGGTAAAATCCACAAATGCCATTTTTGGTAATAAAGGATACTTTTTTAAAGGCAAATGAGCAATTGTTTTCAAAAAAGGGCAAGCCCTGAAATTAACTTACATTATGTTGTCAAAATCACAAATTACGCTACAAAAAAAACATATATTTGACAGCAGTTTCCCCAAAAGGACACACTTCTTCAAAGATTTCCACCACATTATAATTTCTTTTCAGTTGTAACAAAGAAGAATATACTGGAGGCTCTGTCCCAAAACAGACTGGTCAAAACAACAATTTCGTCATACAAGGGCAAGTTACTGGAACAAAGTTCCACACTTTCACTTTAGTTGTGACAAAATGCCTAATTAGAAAACAGGAAAAGGGGAACGCGTGTTCCTAGTTGAGTCCATCACCTCAACTGAATACAGATATGCCTGTTTCAGCTTAACACGATGTTCACCTGAACACACTGATCCACCCTACGTTTAATTAGAACACTGCATGAGTAAACAATCCGTTTTCTTTCACAAAAGGGCAAACTCCGATAGGTTACGAAATAAAATAAATTAAATTAATATTAAATCAGAATGTCTATTTTTAAAGCTTGCTGAAACCCACGAATCAGTAACTCTGCGCCGTTCATTGGTTTATTGACCCAGAAACGGGACACCCGTTGCAAACGAAAACTGGAATGTCGTACGATTTTGACAATGTTTGAAGAATATATTTTGCAATAAGCAATAAGCGTGACTCCAAGGTCAATCATGGTCATCTTCAAATGATTAATTTTCGAAATTTTGCGCTTCCACAAACGTCTTAAAATTACAATGGTTGCATATTTACTTTCTTTAATAAGAAATGGCCATGTCATATATTTCTGGAAAACTTATTGTCTCCTCGTCAAGATATGATACGACTTGTGAAATGCTGACTATTCGACATTGTGCAATACAGCGAAGTTATTTAAGTTATAATGACCATGTATCTACTTCATTTCTATGGGCACATCATATACAGGTGAAAGAATAATGTCTTCCCGTCAAAATGAGATGTGACATGGATGTGTCAGTTGATGGAGTTTTTATGGAGCGACGATCAAACAATGTCACCGTCGAGTGATAAATGTCCAAAATTGCGCTATACCACAAACGTTATACAATATCAATGGTGGCTTATATGTCTACGTTACCTACGTACTCGTGACCATCTCATATGCCTTTGGAAAGTTTATTGTCTCCCCGTAAATGCGTAATACGACGGGAGCTATCAAGTGGTGCAGTAAGTGTGGAGTGAAGGTTAAGCAAGGTCACCATCAAATGGTGATGAATGTTCAGTACTGCGCCATTCCGCAACCGTTGTACAATTACAATGTTTGCACATCTACTTTGTCTACCTAAATTACGCAATGTTATCAAGCTATGTGTATGTATCGCCATCAAAATGAGACATGGAGTTATAAAATGTTGGTCGAACTGTGGAGTGGAGGTTGAACAAGGTCACCATCAAATGATGCAATGCAACAGAATTTGATGAAAAAACAGACACTCTTGTTGTTCCTCAAATCATGAAGCACTTAGTTAACTCCAACAGTACTGGCGTCGTTTGGGACACGTAGCTCGCCAGCAGGATCAAATACCACAAGAGAGACTCTGATGGATTCTAAGGAAGGTAACATGGGACAATAATGTGCCAATAAACTGGAAATACTTCCAACGCGATGTCAACAGAGAGAAGCTATTTGCCTTTCTCTCCATTAAGGTTGCAAAGCTCCACTATCCAAGTTGAAAGGAGGTGTTTGAAACGACACATCACAACTGTCGTGAGAAGGTGAAACTGTGACATGCTACATCCAGTGTGACCATCAGGTACCTGACACGCAACTGTTGAACCGTGTGCGAAAGGCTTTGTAGAAAAGGGATCAAAGCCATGCTTTATAATCAATGTGGACACATATGCCCCTGTGTTTCCGATCGTTACAAGCTTGTCACTTTTTATGTCCAGCTGCATACATTTGGATAGCCTTTGGGACATGACATGGGAGATAGTAGGCTTTCCAACAGTATATGACATAGCCATGAGTAGGTAGAAAATGTAGATATAAGCCATCATTGATATTGCAAAACGTTTGCAGGATGGATCAACTTCGAACAGTTATCACTTTACTGTTTGATCGTCACTCCACACCAACTCCATCGACTGACACCTCCAAGTCATATCTCATTTTGACGGGGAGAAATTGTTCTTTCATGCTGTTTATGATGTGTCCACAGAAATGAAGTAATTGTAACTTTATGACCTTCGCTGTATTGCAAAATTTCGGCTATTCATCATTTCACGGTGACTACCAGATCAAAACTCCACTTCGTATTTCATTATGAAGGGGGGGGGGGGACAATGCTTTCCAAAAGTATATGAGTCGGTCATGTTGTCATTAAAGAAAGTAGATATGCATCCATTGTAATTTTAAGACGTTTGCGGAAGCGCGCAGTTTTGAAAATTCATCATTTTATGTTGACCTTGTTTGACTTTGGAGTCACGCTTATTGCACCATTTGGCAGTTCTACGACAAGCCTCGTTGTGATGGGGATACTAGGGCTTTCAAATTATATATAATTTGGGGGGCATTTAAGTCGGTCCGTTAAGTAGTGCCTACCACTCTCCTATTGACGAGATATAAACGAAAATCGTGAGGTTATATTGATCAGAGCTACAAGTTTGCACACTATAATTTGTTCGCTGACATAATCATGACCAAATACCCTGAAAACATTTTAATTGTTTGGATGTTTACAGTTCGATATATTAAGAATAGTAGTGTCTATTTTAATGGCGATAATTAATTTGTATATTAATGGGTTTATACAAAAACGCTCAAATGTGCCTGGGTGGCACCCGTCAGATTATTGATCTAGAAGGTTAGAAGGTCACATAAATGCAAAGAAAACATCGTGCGGACTCCAAATCACGCTTCCATGATGAACACCTCGACTATGGCTATAAATGTGTCAGTTGCTTACATACACGTGCACGGCAGGTAATAGTACACATTTTAAAATGATACGATGTCGGACAGAAAGCCATTGCAATAACCTCAAACGCGGCATCGAGTTGGAAAAACCGCGGATACCGAGTCACAATTCTTGCTAAACAATTTGCTTAAACACCCCACCAATTGGTAGATCTGATACGAATGGTCCAATGGAGCGAATAAACTTAGAAAGACGGGACTGGACCTCGGCACATCGGATCTTGTAACACAGTCCGATGTAGCGAAATACAGGACAAATGATTGTCACAACGAAAGCGTCCCTGAGCTTGGTTTCCATGCATGTGGGTGCAAAAGAAGATATATTATAATTATTATTATTATATAAGTTATTTTTGAGTGCAGTTTATAGGCATGTTGCATTAGACATTATCTGATTAAATTGCCTATATAATTACTATTTTTGCTAATTGTTCAAGTAAACAATCCAAAATTCATTGATGTCTTCATGTTTGTGTTGTCAATAGTTAGGGGAAACCCAGGCGTAATGGGATAGTCAGGTGAAATGGGATAGCCAGGTGAAATGGGATAGCCAGGTGAAATGGAATAGCCAGGTGAAATGGAATAGCCAGGTTAAATGGAATAGCCAGGTGAAATGGGATAGCCAAGTGAAATGGAATAGCCAGGTGAAATGGAATAGCCAGGTGAAATGGAATAGCCAGGTGAAATGGGATAGCCAGGTGAAATGGGATAGCCAGGTGAAATGTGATAGTGATATATCTAGGTAATCGTGCGGTCACTAAGTGTATTTCTTTGTCCATCTATCGTGGCGGCATTTGCTGCTGCACCACCCATAACCTTCTGTGATATGTGCTAAAAATGCGGATTGTGTTGGGTATCTGATGCCCTTTTTGTATTGTTTTAATAAAATATTAAAACAAACTTTGTACTACAGCAATATGTTTGCATAGTATAATTAATAAGTTGATTAATAAGTGCAATCAATTAAATAACACGGAAACCTAATTCCCTGTCCATAAGAATGGCGCGCTTACTACGTGTTTATTCAATCCGTTTTAGAGTGTAATGATATATTTGTTACTAGATTAAACTAGACCAATGGCTATGTATATATCTGGCATCACATGGTTAAACTTTCATCCCATTTTGCCCTGGTCAAAATCCTGTTTTCCAGTACATGCTAGTAATACGGGAAAGTCAAGGGTAAAATGGAATAAATGTCATTGATTAAATATTAATGGTGTCAATTTGATGGACACACCACGATTTATTCCTCTTCTATGCAATGGGGTGTGAAGGACATCGGAAGGTTAAGTATCCCTTTAAGTCCGGGTGTGTGAAGGACATCATAAGGTTAAGTATCCCTTTAAGTCCGGGGGTGTGAAGGACATCATAAGGTTAAGTATCCCTTTAAGTCCGGGTGTGTGAAGGACATCATAAGGTTAAGTATCCCTTTAAGTCCGGGGGTGTGAAGGACATCGGAAGGTTAAATATCCCTTTAAGTCCGGGGGTGTGAAGGACATCGGAACGTTAAGTATCCCTTTAAGTCCGGGGGTGTGAAGGACATCGGAACGTTAAGTATCCCTTCAAGTCCTGGGGTGTGAAGGACATCGGAAGGTTAAGTATCCCTTTAAGTCCGGGGGTGTGAAGGACATCGGAAGGTTAAGTATCCCTTTAAGTCCGGGGGTGTGAAGGACATCGGAAGGTTAAGTATCCCTTTAAGTCCGAGGGTGTGAAGGACATCGGAAGGTTAAGTATCCCTTTAAGTCCGGGGGTGTAAAGGACATCGGAACGTTAAGTACCCCTTCAAGTCCTGGGGTGTGAAGGACATCGTAAGGTTAAGTATCCCTTTAAGTCCGGGGGTGTGAAGGACATCGGAAGGTTAAGTATCCCTTTAAGTCCGGGGGTGTGAAGGACATCGGAAGGTTAAGTATCCCTTTAAGTCCGGGGGTGTGAAGGACATCGGAAGGTTAAGTATCCCTTTAAGTCCGGGGGTGTGAAGGACATCGGAAGGCTAATTATCCCTTTAAGTCCGGGGGTGTGAAGGACATCGGAACGTTAAGTATCCCTTTAAGTCCGGGGTGTGAAGGACATCGGAACGTTAAGTATCCCTTCAAGTCCGGGGGTGTGAAGGACATCGGAAGGTTAAGTATCCCTTCAAGTCCGGGGGTGTGAAGGACATCGGAAGGTTAAGTATCCCTTTAAGTCCGGGCTGTGAAGGACATCGGAACGTTAAGTATCCCTTCAAGTCCGGGGGTGTGAAGGACATCGGAAGGTTAAGTATCCCTTCAAGTCCGGGGGTGTGAAGGACATCGGAAGGTTAAGTATCCCTTTAAGTATGGGGGTGTGAAGGACATCGGAATGTTAAGTATCCCTTTAAGTCCGAGGGTGTGAAGGATATCGGAAGGCTAATTATCCCTTTAAGTCCGGGGTGTGAAGGACATCGGAACGTTAAGTATCCCTTTAAGTCCGGGGGTATGAAGGACATCGGAAGGTTACGTATCCCTTTAACTCCGGGGGTGTGAAGGACATCGGAAGGTTAAGTATCCCTTTATGTCCGGGTTTCACCTACATTTGAAACACGTTTGCAATTATTGCTAGGATCCGAACGTTTTCTTTTCATCGGCCGTGTTGGTCAGCGGCCGGCCTTACGTGATATTTCACACATATACTTTCATAATGAAATGTTATATATTATAAGCAGTTCATACATTAAACATGTGCGCAATACGGTTTCACTTAGCATATTTGTTGGACGTACCGTTATATTAGGATAACAACTGTGCTGGTCCTGTGCGAACCTTTGATAAGTAACACTTCTGTTTACCCACACGCACTCACGCACACAAGCAAGCAAACACGCAAGCAAGCATGCACGCACGTAAGCAAGCAAGCACGCATGCACGCACACCTCACACTGACACGAACGTACATGCTTGGTTGCCTGGCTGGTGTCATTTACCTTAGTACCACAGCTTGGCACGGCATCCCTGATGGAGAGCACATAAAACAGTTGACAGATTTATTGGCCACGATGCCTGTCCAGGTTTTTCCAAAATCCACTTTCACAGTCAAGTTATGATGTGCGTCTTTGTATTCACAGTGCAAATAGTGTTCAAGATCTGAAGACACAAACGTTGCCATTGTAATGATCGAAATGACGCAACTTCATGCACCGCCGTGTAAATGATTACAATGAAATGCAAAAGAATACAATATGTATATAAAATGTAAAACCTTAGAATATGTGACGTATATCACAGGAGAAGAAGAACACCATTAGTTGAGTCATTGCGATTGGGAAGATAATACTGATATAACATATGAACCATGAACATTAAAAAATTGTGACTACAAGATCCTCTCCCTTGGCGGCCTACCCAGAATGGCTTGGCGACCCAAATTTGGGAGTTGAGAACCGCTGTTATAGCCTATAAGTTGAATATATTAATTATATTAATTAAAAGGAAAACAAAAAACTATCTAAGACGACTGTTTCCAGCCCATATCAAACCTATACAGTAATAGGGATTACACTAGCAACAAGAATACAGGGTTGTGAGTGAACTCGAAGATCGACATGCATTTATTATTGTGTGACAACATTTCACATTATTAGCCATAGCATATTATATGTAATCATACATAAATGCGATCTTCCAAATACCCCCTAATATATATATATATATATATATATATATATATATATATATATATATATATAAATATGTATGAGTGAGAAAATGGCATTCCATTTATTTAATACAGTAATCATAGGCATGGTACGAGGGATCGAGTACCCCAGCCTTTCTGTTTGTACATGCATGTGTATGGCTAATCAACAGTAATTACGCCCCTATTATGGCACTTGTAATCAATTGTGATTGTGTAGGAGCACTTCGGCATTCCATGCCTATGATTACTGTATTAAATAAATTAAATGCCATTTTCTCACTCTTACATGTTTTAAGTTATGACTGATACGTACAGAAACGAGCTCACACCAGACGCAGGCATGCGAAATATATATATATATATATATCTAACCCGTAGTCGAAATGTCGATTCACCAATAAGTTTGCAGCAGCGTGCTGGTGAATGTTCGGCTGTTTGAAATGGCCAAGCACTGGTGCATTGTAGCGAGATAGAAGGAGATGTTGTATTGTTTTAAACGGCTGAGTAATATATCTACTGCCGGTTTCCTTTCATATGGATTTCTAAATTAAATCATATATTAAGCGTCATTCAGTCATCTTTGGAATGCAGTTTTAAAACTGATAAATAACGTACAGACTTGTGGCGGCCATTTAATACGTGTTTTGTACACGCATCTCGGCGAGAAATGTTTGAGATCATGCGACCGGCATTTGAACAGCTGACGGAACTTAACGTATAAGTTAGGAAATGTACGATACGGTCAGGTTCATTTGTATGTGCAGCAGGCAGAAAGGACCCTCAATGTTGACTTGCAATTATTAATATTTAACCAGATTGAACAAGATTGCTACCCACATAATTAATTCTAGATGGCAGGTGGACAAGGAAACGCTTTGGCTTATCGAGAGTCCAAAACTTTTAATATACGTGTATCCCGCCCTTCTAAGGTATATGTCAATTTTATTTTTAAACATATTCATGCTACTAGCACCCACACAATCTGCAGATAATATGTTCCATTCATTTACAGTCCTTTGTGAACATGATAACTTTTTTTATATATAATCTACACTGCTCCTTTATTAATGTAACTTCATGTCCTCTAGTCCTTCTATCTTTCTTAACTGAGAAAAAAATGTCTACGAACATTTTTATAACCATTCAATATTTAAAAACTTCTATTTGATCTCCTCTCAATCTCCTTGTCTCTAATGTTATGTCTAGGGACGATGACGGGAGGAGAGTTGTCAAGAGAAACATTGTTAGGAAAGAATGGAACGGACGAGATTGTGACAGGAGAGCAGAAGACAGGGGAACAAGACTACAACCAGACAGATGCAAACCGGAGAAGGAGCTACTCTGAGGCAGTGATTGAGGGGGCATTGAGAAAAGAGACGGTGTTTATGAACGACTAAATTCTGAGAAAGACAGATAAGACACCAAGCGAAGGGGAGGACGTCGTTGTTTGTTTGCCGGGGGCTACGTCCGAACATGTGACTGAATGGTTAGAGAAGGTATTGGGGCATGGCAAGGGAGGGTCTATACTAGTACACGTAGGAACAAGTAATGCTGTCAGGGAGGGAACAACTGGGATAATACAGAAGTAAAGACAGTTAGTGAGGAAGTTAATGAAGACAAGAGTTGAACAGATTATTCTCTCATGAATTTTGCCAGTAACGGGCGGAAGGGGTCCAACACATAGACACTGGAAGAGGATGGCAATCAACTCACTAGTTGAGCAGATGTGTGAAGAAGAGGGGTGGGATTCGTAGATTTATGGGGATACTTTGTTGGGAGGGAAGATATGTACATGAGAGATGGCCTCCTTCTAAGTGGAAAGGAGCAGCAGTTTTCTCAGAGAACTTGCTGCAATCTGTTGACAGTGGAACAGGCTGTATGTTTAAACTAGATTCGCAAGGGGGAATTCACAGAATAGCCTGAAACTGCAGGCGTAGATAAAGACAGCAGAAATAAATCAGCAAAGAACAGCCTGGAAAACTGTTCTGAATCAGGATATAAATGCGTTTGTTTAAATGCAAGGAGCATAGTAAACAAAAGAAGTGAACTTAACATTATGGTAGAAGATATTGACCCTCACATAATAGGTATAACCGAATCATGGACCACCACTGATATATCAGATGCCGAATTGGGACTAACAGGCTATGTAATGTTCAGGAAAGATAGAATAGGAAGAAGGGGAGATGGAGTTGTGTTATATGTTAAAGAATCTATCCAGGCATATGAAATAAAATTAGAAAGAGAAGCAGATTGCGAAGAAGCTGTTTGGTGTAACATAGTTACAGGAAACTTAACGTTAACGGTGGGGTTAGTTTATCGTAGTCCAAACATAAGCATAGAAGAGAATGAGAAAGTAAAAAACGCTATAAGGGAAGTTAGCAAACGGGACTGTATTATTATGGGAGATTTTAAACATGGTCATATACAATGGAAATCTACGAGTACGGGGAGTGAGGACCAACATTTTTAGTTTTAGTACAAGACAGTTTCCTTTCTCAATACGTGCTAGAGCCAACCAGGGGTGAGAATGTGTTAGACATTGTTTTGTCCTCACAAAATGAATTATATGAGCCAATGAGAAGTAGTGATCACAACCAGATACATTTCACCATCAAATTAAAATAAGAAAGACATAATAAAAAGCAGTTCAGGAGAAATTTTAACAAAGGAAGATATAAGGAAATGAGGAAATATTTAGCAAAGATAGACTGGAAGAACACACCAAAGAATATGACAGCAACAGAATGCTAGAATATCTCAAAGAGTGAAATAGAGTGCACCGTCGATAAATTTTGTCCCTTCAAAAAACAAGGGAAACGGTCCAGAAAGAAATACTTTTCTAAAGAAGCCATTAGAAAAATTAAGTACAAACAAATGATGTGGAAGTCATATAGACGTACTGGATATGACGAAGACTACAACATTTATAACGAAGCACTAAACCAAGCTACAACTACAATTCGAAATTCGAAGAGAAGCTACAAACAAAATTACCTTGTGATATAAAACATGACAGCAAGAGTTTTTATGCTTATGTTCGGAGCAAACAGAAAGTTCAGGATAAGGTCGGTTCTCTAGAAGATAGTGCTGGAAATATAATATCAGAGGGATTCTTAATGGCAGAAGACCTGAATGAGTACTTTAGCTCAGTGTTTACCAGGGAAGATATTAGTTAACTGCCAATACCAGTTCAAGGGGGCAGAATCAGACTGTTTAGGACAGTTAGTTGTAACCCCGGAAATGGTAGCTAAGAAAATTAGGACTTTGAAGGATAATAAATCACCTGGAGTGGATGGGATTCCGCCCAAAGTACTATTGGAAATTGTAGAACAAATTAGCATACCACTTGCAACAGTGTTCAACGTGTCATTAGAAGAGGGAGTTGTTCCTTTAGAATGGAAAGAAGCAACCGTTATACCGTTACTTAAAGAAAGTTCCAGAAACAAGTCAGAGAACTACAGACCGGTGAGTTTAACTTCAGTGATTTGCAAATTATTAGAAAGACTAATTATAGATCACATGGTGGATTTTCTTGTTAAACATAACTTGTTAAACCCATCTCAACATGGGTTTCTAAAAGCGAGGTCGTGTTTAACAAATATGTTATGTTTTTTTCAAAGATATCACTAAGTGGGTTGACTAGGGATCACCAGTAGACATCATCTACTTAGATTTTCAGAACGATTTCGACAAAGTGCCACATCAAAGGTTACTGCTTAAACTAAAGGCCCATGGCATAGGAAATGGTTTAATTAACTCGATGGAAAAATGGCTAATTGACAGAAGTCAACGGGTAGTAGTTGATGGGAAGCTTCAAATTTAAAATCAGTTTTGAGTGGGGTACGACAGGGATCAGTATTGGAACCTATATTATTCTTAATATATATTAACGGCCCAAAGATGCGAACAATGTTCACGTTTCTTTGGTGAAAAGATTGACAAACTTCTGTCAGGTCTGCAGTGTTTTAACATCATCGATAGGTCAACATATGAAAGGCGTTGTTTCACTGACTGTATCCATGCGTTTGATCAAACAACGAACAAAGAGATAACAGCGATTTATGATACTACTGACAAAACGTGCGTGCGTTGGAACCTCTGCCTGCAATTCATCTAAGAGACAATATCACAAGTATTGTGTCTGTCATCTCACGGATTACAAATGCTTCGCTGGACGAGACAGTCATGCCAAAGTCACTGAAGCATCCAATTATCCCTCCGCTTTTGAAGAAACCATCACTCGACGAAAACATTATGAGCAGTTATCGACCTGTGAGTAACCTTACACAATTGTCCAAAGTAATTGAGAAAGTGGTCGCGCTTAGGATTATGACGCATGTCTCTGACCAGCAAATGGTTGAGTGCTTTCAGTCGGCGTATCGAAAAAAAACATTCGACCGAAACCGCGCTACTGTACGTTACAAGTGCCATTAAAACAGCCATGGACAATAAACAAGGAACCATCTTGGTTCTTGTTGATTTTAGTGCCGCCTTCAGTACTATCAAGCGTCGACATTTGCGCTATGGCTTTGTTGGAAAAGCACTGGACTGGATGACATCGTTCCTGAAAGACCGGACGCAGCGAATAGTAATCGGTGACCAATCGTCGAGTATTACTACTCTAACGACAGGTGTCCCGCAAGGCTCCGTCCTTGGACCACTGCTCTTTTCATTACGTGTCCAACCTATCGGTGATATTATTCGAGCCCATGGACTATTCTTCCATCACTACGCTGACGACTTACACATCTACTCACATTTCGACCTGAATCTCTCCGCTTTAACGACTGCAATTCAGCAAATGGAGGTCTGTTTGGATTAAATAAAGAACTGGATGGCATGGAATTATATTTCGTATACTACTCTACTCGGTATCCCCCCATTCCCGGTGTATCTGTGTTATGTTCATGCAGCCCTTTCTCTGTTTGTACTGAATTTACGCCAAGTATTGGGTAGGTTGGTATTGGGCAATCAAATGTATTAACACAGGGATTGCCACTGTGCACATATAGTATATACAACAGTCAACATCTTGTGCACAGTCAGGTACATCCAGATTACAGAGTGATGGACCACACATGTTATGTACGACACATTTTTGTACATTTAGAATAATCATACTAGACATTTACCAAAAAACCCTTGATTGCTGTTATATTAAATTGCAGCATACTGACTGTCATATGTTTACGATATATAGAACACAAGGGGAAAAGACACCTGGTGTGCAGACTGCTCACCTTTCTATAGTACTAGCTACAGTAATTCAGCTTGATATATACAAAAGTGGGGGGTAAACCCCCCCCCATCATACAACATTCATGTAACATCCGTATTTAGTTATCCTGCATTATGTATGCTAATATGGAAGTAACTAACACACGGTATATGTACAACAAATACAACGGGTGGATGGGTGGGTGGGATTCAAAATTTCGTAGTCAAATCTGAAGTTGTCACAGGCCGATCTCGATTCTTAATACTATCTCGACATTATTTTAGAGGATCGTCTATCAACAGCTGGACGAGTATCTTCAAGCACATCAGATCCTATATGAATATCAATCTGGCTTTAGATCCTTATATTCTACTGAAACATGTTTAGTACATATCACAGACTTCCTAAAACAGGAGCAAGATAAAGGTAATTATATAGGTATGGTGTTTCTTGACCTTCAGAAGGCCTTTGACACCGTAGACCATAAAATTATGCTTCAAAAAATCGATGCTATAGGACTTCACAAATCTGCCATAGTCTGGTTTCAATCATATTTATATGAACGACAACAATCAGTTGACATTGGTGGTACCTTATCAAAACCGATGACTGTCACATGTGGTGTACCTCAAGGGTCAATTCTCTGACCCTTACTATTTCTAATCTATATTAATGATATTCCATCGGCTGTTCGCTGCAAACTTTTTTTGTACGCTGACGATTCGGCTCTGATAGCTTCGGGTAAGAACACCCAACACATCCAAGAAAGTCTCTCTTCGGAGCTTGAGGCAGCCAGAGAATGGCTGATAAATAACAAACTGTCCCTCCATCTAGGGAAAACTGAATCAATCCTTTTTGGATCGAAACGTAAACTCCACACATGCAACTCCATTCAGGTGAAATGTGCTGGCAACACATTGACGTGTCAGACGCATGTTAAATACCTAGGTGTAGAGTTAGATCTGTCACTAACTGGAGAAGGTGTGGCTGAGAAGATAGTTTGCAAATCAAATGCTAAGTTAAAATTTATGTACAGGCAGACAAGAAATGTCAATATGAAAAGAAAAAAAACTACTTACTTTTGCCTTAATACAATGTCATTTTGACTATGCCTGTTCATTATGGTTCTCGGGTTTAACCAAAAAATATAAAACAAGACTACAGTGTACCCAGAACAAGGTAATCCGTTTCCTTCTTAATGCACCAGCCAGAACCCACATTGGATCAACGGAGTTTAGACAGGTCAATATGTTACCAGTGGATCTACGGGTTAAGCAACTAAAATTGAACCTTGTCTATAATATTGTCAATGACAGAGCACCGATTTATTTGTCCGATTCTGTCAACGTAACACGCAAGCAGCACGGTATAAATACAATATCTAGTACTTTGTCTCTGCATGTGCCGTATGTTAAATCTTTCGGTCAAACTTCTTTTTACTACACAGGTATACAGGCATGGAATGAATTGCCATATAACATACAAGGTGCTCAGAACAAGAACCAATTTAAACTTTTAGTGAAACAGTTTTTGTTCAATTATCTTAATGATCAGGAAGCCAGCTCATTTATTTACTTATAATTCAATCTTATTTTTGAGGTCCTACCTGTATTTTATTTTATATATTTTTATTTATAATATTTTTTAACGATTTTTTTTATTGATGATGCATCTTTTGTTAAATGTTTAATTAAAAAAAAACTTTTATTATGTATTTGTAGCACATGTGTCGGTTTTTCAAATGACTTAATAGTGCTTATAATCAGGAGGTAATGTCTCTTCTTTCTTAATATCATAATTACGAATGTCCTTTGACATCTCAACAGTAACTTAGTATTTATTTATTATAGTTTTTTTAGTATGTTATTTTGTCATATTCTATTTATATCTGTGTCATGTATTTGTTTGTCTGTCCAAGGACCACAATGGAGACAAGTGCTGCACTTTCTTGTGTCATCCTTTATATTTAATGTACCCTGTATTTATATGTTATGTATGTACAAGCTTACATTTTATATTGAATAAAATAATCAAAAAATCACGATGGCGAAGCGAATTGAAATGACGAGAAACCCTGCATCGTCTCCTGCCCACAATTTTTTTCCGCGCCCGCTGCTGGCCAATAGGATGCCGCGTAACTGACACGGTCTGAATGGGTATTTTGGGCCAGCTTATTAAGCGTTGAGGCGATTCAAAGGGGGTGTGCAGACTAGGAGGGGGAACAGGTTGTATAACCACCGCTCGCTCTGTTGTTACACCAAAAATATTTTCATCCTGAAGGCCAAAAATTCGTGTACATGAACGATTGTAAGGAAGTATCTTCCGATTGTACCGAAGTCTGCGGATGCAATCGTTGATGGCACTGTGATTCGCGTTGGTGGTTCTACAATTACAGCTTCAAGATGTGTTCAAAGTCTCGGTGTCTTCATTGACAGGCACCTAGGCATGAAAAAGCAAGTGTCGCAAACTGTCAGCGCATGCTCATTCTTCCTCCGCCACATAAATCAGATTAGCCGTTTTCTACCCAAACCGACAAAGGAACGCGTAGTCAATGCCATAATCACATCGCGGATTGACTACTGCAACGCACTCTTGTACGGCACGTCTGCAGTTACCATCGCGCGTCTGCAACGAATACACAACTCGGCTGCCAGACTGATCCTGCGTCGTCCACGTAGTGACAGCGCCACGCCCCTGTTACGCGAACTTCGTTGGCTGCCTGTTGCGCGCAGAGTGGATTACAAGATACACAATGCACAATGACGCGCCCGTGTACCTGTGTGAACTCGTGCACCCATATCAACCGGCAAGAGTACTGCGCTCTGCGAGCAGTAACATGTTCGAAATGAAGCGCACTCGTATCAAGGCTGGGGACGGCTCGTTCGCTGTAGCTGCTGCGTCCCTATGGAACACTTTACCAAGTGTTGTTAAAACCTGTGATACTCTCGCCAGCTTCAAATGTCGTCTGAAGACACATTTCTTTTCATATTAGTGTCACTCTAGATGAACACTGCCCTCTACTAAAACCAATTTTAATTAGTTATCGTATTCGTGTAATGATTAGTCATTATTCCTCACGTAAGCTATTTTATATCAAATGTTTTACAAAATTATTTATTATTATTAATCATACATATATATATATATTTATTTATTACTATTATTTTTTATATAGTTATTGTGTTAGATCGATTATTATTAATATTATTTTATTTTATAATTAACTGTTATTTATTTACTTCTTTATTTAGAAATTCTACATTATTCAATATGTATGTATTTATTTATTTTATTCTTTAGTACTGATATGTATTTTAAATTAATACACATATACATATTTATTGCAGTTCTACCATTTTTATGTATTTTAATATGTTGTGAAGCGCCACGAACAATACTGGATGTAGCGCTATACCAAATAAAATATATTATTATTTATTATTATTATTTGGACGATGATATAATAAGCAAGGTGTTGAAATTACGGATGGTACAAAAGTGTTTAGAAAGATTAAAAGTGATGGAGATAGACAGCATTTACAAGATGATATTGACGAAAAAAGGATCTGTAAAGTGGCAAATGTTGTTCAATTTTGGGAAATGTAAATGCCTCCACACAGGAGATGGGAACGAAGATGTACAATATACAACGGGAGGTTCTGTATAAAGTACAACTGTTAAAGAAAATGACTTAGGGTTAACCATTAGTACTGACATGAAGGTTTCAGAGCAGTGCGGTATTGCCGCTTCAAAGGGAAATCAAATCCTTGGATTAATTAGGCGAAATATAGCGTATAAGGAAAATAGCTTATAATACCGCTGCACAAAACAATAGTTAGGTCTCACTTAGAATATTGCATTTAAGTTTGGAGGCCATATCACAGGAAGGACATAGATATCCTAGGAAGAGTACAGAGGAGAGCAACTAAAATGATACCAAAACTGAGGGATCTTATATTTAGTTACGAAATACGCCTAAAAATGCGGTTTAACAACACTAGAGACCAGAAGATTGAGAGGAGATAAGATAGAAGTGTTTAAAATATTGAATGGTTATGAAAATATTGATAGAAATATTTTCACAGTTAAGAAAGATAGAAGGACCAGAGGACATGACGTTACATTAGTAAAGGAGCAGTGTAGATTATATATAAGAAAGTTCTCATTCTCACAAAGGACTCTAAATGAATGGAACAGATTATCTCCTGGTTGGCTAATAGCGTGAATATGTTTTAAATTAAAATCGACAAATACCTTAAAAGGGCGGGATACACGTAGATAAAAAGTATAGGACTCTCGGTAAGCCAAAAGGCTTCCTTGTCCATTTGCCACCTAGAGTTAGTTTTCTGGACGGCAATCTTGTTAAACCACATTTGTAAGGCGTATTTCGTAACAAAAATCCCTCAGTTTTGGTATCATTTTAGTCGCTCTTCTCAGTATTCTTTCTAGCATATACATGTCCTTCTTGCGATATGGCGTCCACGCTAGTATACGATATTCTAAATGAAGACTAACTATTGTTAAATTATTAGTTCTGTTTCCTTATACGCTATATTTCGTCTAATTAATCAAGGATTTGATTTCCCTTTGAAGCTGCGTTTCCGCATCGCTCTGAAACCTTCATATCAGCACTAATGGTTAACCATGAGTCCTTTTCTTTTACAGTAGTACAGTACCCCCCATTGTATAGTGTACATCTTTGTTCCCATGTCCTGTGTGGAGGCATTTACATTTCCCCAAATTGAATATATAGCACTTTTCAGACCATTTGATCAACCTGTCAAGTTGCAAATGCTGCCTATCTCCATCGCGTTTAGTCCTTCTAAACACTTTTGTATCATCCGCAAATTTCAACATCTTGCTTGTTATAGCATCGTCCAAATCGTTGATATATATATTAAGAATAATTGTAGGTCCCAGTACTGA
This sequence comes from Escarpia spicata, assembly GCA_963995525.1. Classification (NCBI taxonomy): domain Eukaryota; kingdom Metazoa; phylum Annelida; class Polychaeta; order Sabellida; family Siboglinidae; genus Escarpia; species Escarpia spicata. The sequence continues at coordinate 34,546,273 of OZ023215.1, forward strand.
TCCCTGTGGTATATGGGAGGTATTATTGAGAAACTCCTCAGTTACTACCCTCCACATATGTATACAAATTGTAATGCACGAGTTTGAATTGTACTCACCTCCAAAAGACATATCGAATGCAGACAAGCGTTCGTTGCACTGAACACATGGATAGATAATCAGATCCAGAACCAACTCTTCTCCATTTCCATGCGGTTTCTTCCGATTCGCGTCCTTCAACTCTGACGTCGTATTTGGTGACAGTGATACTTTGTTGGGCACCGTCCAGCAGGATTGGACTGTTCGACTGACGGCGGTCAGAGCGATCAAAACAAGCAGTCGGTCCATGGCCGAAAGGCGCACTCCACGTACAATGACGAAACCCGCGGATCGATGTCTTAAATACTTTGGGACTTCTGCACAGACTGCCGGAGGTTGACGGTATTGTTTGGTATTAGACGAGTGGGGATTCGTCAAATGCCAACAGGGGGCGGTGTGAGCTGTGCGAACAACGTTGACCAATCAGATGAAACCACAGGTGGTGTAATGTCAAAACAGATTTAAAACATAGGTCATTCGAGAAAACGTTTCGAAATTGATAAACATCAGACTTACAAAAATAACTCGACGACAGCACAAATTTGTAAAAAATACAGTTTCCGTACACATTTTACAATTGGCAAAACAATGTCAAATGGTGGCATATTACCATGTATGGTTCTCATAAATATTTTCCAGTCAGTGGAATTGTTGATGTCGAAGTGTATAGTAACTGATATAAGTATAACAATAACATTCGTGAGTTTAAACGATTAGCACTTTTCGTACACAGACGTAAGTATTATTTTATATGCGTATAAACACGTGCATGTGACCTATGGTATTTTTGGTGGCTAATCAATACTAGCGATGGCGCAACGAAATGAATAAGCAGTGCGCCAGTGGAGGCGCTGGCAACAGGTGCACAACCCAGCCGTAACATCGCTCGGTCGTATTCAAGTTTACGGGTGAACCGTTTACAGCAGCTGTACGTATCGACAACGAAAACAAGACACAAATTTAAGCTAATTTATATTTTTTATTTTGCTGCTGGTAGATCGAGTTAGCAAACGTCCAGGGCACCATTGTATTTCGCGGCATCATTCGCGACATTAGTTATCTAAAAATAAGTGATGTAGTTTCTTGTTTGTGAAAACCAGTTTCATGTACAGTTTGGTGTGTGTAAGTGCGGACATGTATGCGTGCGGGTGTGTGTATGTGTGCGCGCGTGCGTATGTGCGTACATGTGTGCGTGCGTATGTATGTGCGCGCGCGTGCGCGAGCGTGCATGTATGGGTGGTCGGGTGCGTAGTTGTGCATGCGTGTGGTGTGCGCGCGCGTCTTATATGTGTTTGTATGTACGTTGCAGTGTATATATGCGTGTACGTATGCGTGTGTAGGTTCGTACGTACTACACATACATGTCTAGTACATTGGTGTAGTGACAAAATACATGGCAAGAGTTCGAGGTCGCCCACAAGGAAACGGTTATGGAAATACAGCCCGTTACAAGAGGTATTCAGAGGCTTAGTCCCCTTTTTACGAATCCCGCTTTCAAAAAACGAACTCTGTCACCCGCTCGAATCCTCACTTCACCTCGTTTTCTTGCTAAATCTTGCAATCGATGACTGATACACCGTTAGCTCCACAGTGACATCTGCACAAAATTCATTCATGTAAAGATAATATATTTTTGGGGTGGGGAGGGTGGGTTCGGATCTTTTTTTCGAACTCTCCCCAAAACAAGCCTCGCGTCGCGGTCATAATGTACGCACCGCTTAACGAAGAATGATTCTTTCGCAAGAAGGTGAGCGGGGTGCGTTTTGACCGTGGTGGGCGTTCGTTTTTGGAGGGGATTCGTCAAAAATTAAACTATTATAAAGTTGGGGGCTTTGCCGCCCAGCCCTTTCACTTGCCCCCTAGTCATGTCAACTTGCTCTCCAATCATTCCCTATCCTGCCGTACAAGTTGAAAGTCCATTGCACTCTTTACATATAGTTATTTTCATGTGTCGCAGGGCTGTTTTCGGCAACACTGTCCATTATGAATGGCAATGTCCCAAAAAAAGCACTTTCGATGACAAAAATGCAAATGTTTATGAAAATGGCAATTTGTTGACGAAATAACCTGAATTTTTCTCATAAAAAGGCACCTCTTTGGGGGACAAAATCTGTGTCGAAATGGGCCAACTGCTCCATAGAAAGCCAATTGACTCGTGACCATATCTCTTTAAAGAAAATTGGTAAAGGAAAGTTCTCAAATGGTTAACGTCAATCGTGCTAGAAAGGACAACTACTTGAGGCCAAATACATGAGAATAATACTTTTTCTTGCCAGCAGAGCAATGTTCTTCATAAAAGGACAGTTTCTGTTGTAAACAGGGCAATTTAACAACTCCAATAAAAGGACAAAGTTCTGGGGAACTAGCATATTTGGATCCAGGGGGGAATTTGGCGTGCCCTTAGACCATCTTGAATGGGCATCAGTGGCCGTGCCCTCCTAGACCTTTGGAATGTGCCCCGATCAGGTTACAATAAGCTGAAGCGAAAACTGTTCAACAGCAACCCCACCCCCCTTCTTCCGATGAATGATCCGACAGCGCGACAGTGGAGTCGAGCTGAAGGTCCGGCTCAGACCACCGAATATTCAATTGCGTTGGCTGCCAGTAGAGGTTTTTGTGTCCCCCTAGACTATCTATCTGGATCCGTCAATGTCCCCAAAAGTGAAATTATTATCAACAATTGTACCTCTTGGGGCAAATACCCCAAAAGGACTTTTTGGTTAAAAAAATGATATGTTTTTTAAAGCAAAATTGGTAATTGTTTCAAAAAAGGGAAAGCCCAAGAGATACAGTCCGTTGTCAAAAGTATAATAAAAAGTATGCAATAATAGGACAGACTGTTTGGGCAAGGTCCCCAAAAGGGCTTTTCACGGTTAAAAAAGATAGAGGTTGCTATAAAATAGTAATTTCCTTTCAGTTGTCCCGTGTGCATTGCATAGCTTTTTTTGTAAACAAAACCCTATGTTCCCATCAAAGGATAAGCCACTGGAACAGCGTTCCAAACTTGTTTGGAGTAAGGGTCAATACAACCGGTACTTTTAAACAATGGATCATACAGTACAAAGCTCATAAAGTAACGTTCGTGTGTTTCCCGTTATTGTCGTACTTTTGGTTTTTGGGAGCACTTGTAGTTACGATATGCTCATTTGCTAAATAGAGCATAGCAACGTCAGCCCGCAACGCTTCGTGTATTTCCAAGAGTGTGCCAATAAGCGTACCACGCTCTTTGATTGTACAGAGTTACGCAAATTTACGTCAAACGTCCTCGCACAAGCGCGGGGTCACAGCGCTGTTTTTCATGCGCGTCTTGCAGTAGACATTCGCTCGATCGATTTCATTTATTAGGAAAAAATAGTAACCATATATCTTGCAACTTGTTGTAAATAACATAGAGAAACTGTTATTTAAATATAGACCTCGTCCACAATTTGTATTGTTTACTGTACGCACACATGTGTGTGCATACATGCATATGTGCTTTTGTGTGTGCCCTGTTATTACTGAAAGAGCCCTGTTGGGATATTGCCCCCACCGTAGAAATTCAATAAAGGACGCCTTACCCCAAACGTTTTTCGTCCGCAACATCAAAATAATGTGTCCGGAGAAAAAAAACAAGCAATTGATTCCATTTTGCCATTTTATATACATAACATAGAATTCCCTCTAAACACCTAAGTATGCAAAGTCGTGCTTAATTAGCTCGTTTCTGTTCACAAAGAACAATTTTAGATTTCAATGAACTCAACATGCAGGTCACCACTCAGTTATCAAAAAGAGCACATGCTTAACTTATGAGCGATATGTCAGTCCTTTTACTTTCCCAGTAGTAATTTGGTAGAATCAGTGTCATATTTGAACACACTTTTACCACATTATGTTTAATCAAGAATACAAAATGGCCTTCCAAGTAATATAATTGAGCATGCAAATTAAACTATAGTAAAATTAAACGTAAGCTCTGCATGTAACATTTACCATGACATACAAAAATAAAGATAAAGTGCAAGTGATATCTGTGTGAATGAAATGTAATAGAATAAATAATGTTGTACTCCGTTACTTCTTGAACAAAGTTGTGGTAACGGAGCTGTAGTTTTCGTAAACACAGCTTGATAGCTCGATAACAGTGCGTCATAACAAGGGTATTATTGGCGTAACGCATGAAACGTTTAGTCGTCCATAATGCACACAGATTAAAGTGGTTGTCGTGTTCTTGTCTATATATAGTAGCAATGACATATATAACGAAATGTAGATTTAAAAGCTGCATTTAGATGAGAACGTTAACTGCTGTAGAACACTCACTTATTCTTGAACGAGGCGGACGGGCAGAGGTGAAATGGCGCTCACGCGACCTCGACTCATTGCTGCAGTTCTAACTGATTCGCTTAGAGGCCATGAATTCATCGTCGATAACGGCATTTGATTTTTAGGATTATATATACTGTAGTGGGCGAGTGGATTGAGTGCCGGACTGACGACCGGAGGGACAGGGATTCGAATCCCGGCGCCGGTTCGGCCGCCGTGTCGAAACTTGGGCAATTTCGTTCACCCTACGTCGCCCCACTTCCAACCACTCACACCGGCCTGCGTGGAAGGGTAGGCCAACGGCACCAGCATGCAAAGTACAATGAAGCCAAGGCCCGCAGTCCTCAGCAGCATCGAAAGAGTCTATGACCAAGGAGGCGGTTCGGGTCAACTAGGGTTACGTGCAGGGGTGCTAAGAATATCTGGGTCAAGAAGAGCCGCCGAGAGAACGTAAGTAGAATGAAGATAGCAACACATAACGTAAGAACTCTACTAAAAGATACAAGAACATATACAAGAACTGGAGGAAGAACTTAGGGAAGCCAAGTATGGAATGTTATCGGGATCGGAGAAGTCAGATTAAGAGAGGAATGTTTCACTTCCTTACAAAGCGGGCACCAAGCATAACAAAGCACCACAAACTGAAGATAGTACAAGTATATGCACCAACAACATCTTATTCAGAAGAAGACACAAAAGCAACTTCTACAACGACGTCGATGAGACCGTAGAAATGCCAACCCACTACACGATAGTGATGGGAGACGTCAAAGCGCAAGTAGGGAAACGAACAGACATTTCGGAAACGGCAACAGGCAAATTTGGCCTAGGTGTGAGACACGAAAGAGGCGACACCTTGGTCGAATGGGCAGCATCAAGAAAGTACAAAATCATGAATACCATTTATATAAAAAAACAGTGAGGAGATGGACGTGGAAAAGCCCAAATGGTGAAACGAAGAACAAAATCGACTCCATCCTAACAAACAGGCTGGAGTGGTCACTGGCCTAACTGTCATCAACCAAGTCAACATAGGAAGTGACCACAGAATGGTAATGAGCAACATCAAACTGGACGTCAAGGCTGAAAGGAAGAATTTAATAAACAAGAGACCACCACGTGTAGATACCACACAAATAGGAACGACATCGACTCCATGATCGAAAACATCACTGAGATGATCCAACTAAGTGCGACAAGTGTATCCAAAGCAATCAACAGGCATGTAAAGACGAGAATATCGTCACTGACACGAGCACTGTTGAAGAAACGACGAGAAATGGTGGATAACGGCGACCGTATAAACAAACAGAGTACGCAGAAATATGCAAGACCATCAAAAAGAAAGCAAAGGAGGACACCAGGAAGTACAAACAAGAGATCATACGAGAAACGATTATGGCATCAAAGAGCCCGAAGAAAGTCAGGAGCACACAGGCAATAGGCCGAGACAGACTGACTACACGTCTAGACAGGCAGGGTAGAAAAATACAAGACCAAAATATGACCATGGAAAGAATAGACATCAGGCGACGACCATGTAAACATTGAAACATTAAAAGCAGGAGAAGATCAAAGATACTAACGAATAGGCTAGAGAAGACATTCGACGGAAATCAACCACGAGAGCAAGCAGGATTCAGAAGCAGGTACTCAACCACAGACCACATACACGTCGTAAACCAACTGAAATAATATCTCGCTCTGCATCGCTTTCGTCGACTGCGAGAAGGCTTTCGACACGGTGCAAACTCAAGCAATGCTGACTTCCCTTCAAGGAAAGGGGATAGAAGACGTGTAAAGCGAACTCTTGAAAGACATCTACACCAACAGCTCGGTGACAGTCCACGTACACAAGAAAAGGAACATGATCAACACTAAGAGAGGAGTACGCCAGGGTGGCACCATATCGCCCAAGCTGTTTACGGCAACACTCGAAAACATATTCCTAAGGCTGACCTGGGAAACCAGAGGCTTGAGGATAGACGGAGAATATATCAGTCATCTTCGCTTCGCCGACGACATACTCATATGCGCTACTACACCGCAAGAACTACAAAATGTGCTGCAGGGGCTAGCTGTTAAAAGTGAAAAACAAGGTCTGAAGATGAACATTTCGAAGACAAAAGTGATGCTAGAAAATTACACACCAATTTATATATCAACACCACGCAGATAGAGAATGTTGAAAGCTACGTCTATCTGGGACAGCGATACAGTATCAGAGACAAAAACCAAGACATGGATATTCAAAGAAGAATCACCGTCGGCTGGACAACGTTCGCCAAACACGACATCTTCAAGGGTAACTTTGGAACCTGCTTGAAGAGGCAAAACTACAACTCATGCGTGCTTCCAGCGATGACATACGGTGCGGAACCATGGGCATTCACCATGCAGGTAAAGAACAAGCTAGCAGCCGCACAAGCAAAGATGGAAAGAAGTATGTTAAACATCACATATCGGGAGAGAAAAGTAAACATCTGTGTAAGAGAGAAGACAAAGGTCATTGACGTGATAGAACAAATCAGAAGACAGAAGTGCACCTGGGCAGGGCACATCAGCAGACTACGCGATAACGGATGGACATAACTTATCACAACCTGGAGACATTACGAAGTGAAACGATCTAGAGGAAGACCAGCGAGTCGGTGGAGAGACCAACTAGACGAGTACTGGAAGGGTACCATCGGCAGAGGACAGCGCAAGACAGGCTTATTTGGAAACACGCGGTGTGGGGTCTCTCTCTCTCTCTCTCTCTCTCTCTCTCTCTCTCTCTCTCTCTCTCTCTCTCTCTCTCTCTCTCTCTCTCTCTCTCTCTCTCTCTCTCTCTCTCTCTCTCTCTCTCTCTCTCTCTCTCTCTCTCTCTCTCTCTCTCTCTCTCTCTCTCTCTCTCTCTCTCTCTCTCTCTCTCTCTCTCTCTCTCTCTCTCTCTCTCTCTCTCTCTCTCTCTCTCTCTCTCTCTCTCTCTCTCTCTCTCTCTCTCTCTCTCTCTCTCTCTCTCTCTTTTAAATTATGGTAATACACCAGAACTATTAAAAAGACGCCTCCCAGACATTTAGACGATTAAAACTACTAACTATTACCACATCCTAGAGAGAGGTGGGGCCATTCCGCCACAGAGGAGTTCGTCGTAGCGGCAGAACAAGCGACATGGAAACTACCACAAGAACAAAAAGACAAACTTCGTGCAGATATCGCGGGAGTTCTGAAATCAGCAAAAGTTCCAAAACAGAACCTAACCAGACAAGAAAGAACAGCTTTGAAAGAGCTGCAGAAGGAGAAGTCCATCACCATACTCCCAGCGGACAAGGGAAAGGCCACAGTCATCATGGAAACGAAAGAATACCAGGAAAAAATGAAAGAAATGCTAAGTGACGAAGCGACATATGAGAAGTTAAAGAAGGATCCGACCAAGAAATATAAGGCAGAACTCATCAGAATGGTAAATTCCTTGGAGAAGAAGGGGAAGATCACCAAAGATCAGTACTGGTACTTATATCCTACGCTAGAAAAAGTACCACGGATGTATGGATCACAAAAAAATCCACAAGGAGAAGGTGCCACTCAGACCAATTGTTGACTACACACAGACAATAGCATACAGAATATCCAGGGAATTGGCCAACATACTACAACCACTTGTTGGAAAAACAGAACACCATACGGAAAATTCACAAGAATTGGTGAAAGAAATGACAAAGCTGAGAATGGAAGAAGGAGAATCATTTGTGTCATATGACGTTGTGTCACTGTTCACGAAGACCCCAATCAGAGAAGCTTGCAAAGTCATCAGAAAAAGACTAGAGAATGACAAGACACTAAAGAAGAGAACAAATATAAACGTAGACGACATCATGGAGTTGTTGAAATTTGTCTTGAAGACGACATAATTCAGATTTGGAGGAGAAATTTACCAACAGAAGTTTGGGGTAGCCATGGGCAGTCCAGTGTCCCCCATTGTTGTGAACCTGTACATGGAGGACCTGGAGCAGAAAATCATAGCCACAGCACCAGTCGTTTGCCAACCGAGAAACTGGAAGCGATATGTGGACGATATAATTTGCCTGGTACACACAGGAAAGGCAAAGAAATTACAACAACACATGAACACTGTAGACCCCACAGGTAGCATCATTTTCACGCGGGAAGACGAAGAGAACAACAGCATGCCCTTCTTGGATGCAAAGTTCACCAGAAAGGAAGATGGCAGTGTGAAGTCCACAGTGTACAGGAAGAAGACGCACACTGACCAATACCTGAATTTTGCATCCCACCACCCCAAACATCAGAAGTTGGGAGTTGTCAGAACCCTTATGAACAGGTGTGAGGCAATAAGTTCGGAGGAGGGGGACAAGAAAGAAGAGGTGGAACACCTGAGAGGAGCTCTAAGTGTATGTGGCTATCCGTCGTGGGCCTTGAAAAAGGTGACAGATAGCAGTACGAAGAAAAAGACCAACAAAAAGACTAAGGACAAAACCTATCGGAGCCAAGTAGTCATCCCATACATAGAGGGGGTCTCAGAGAGAGTACATCGAGTACTGAAAAAGTATGGAGTAGCAACGGCCATGCGTCCCCACACCACCCTCAGGCACCTGTTGGTACATCCCAAGGACAAAGTACAGCTAGAAGAACAGGGCGAACTGGTGTACCAAATACCGTGCAAGAATTGTGGTGGGGAATACATTGGGGAGACAGGAAGACTACTCAAAACAAGACTGGAGGAACACAGAAAGGACGTAGACAACACGAAAAATGAGAAATACACAAGGAGCGGGAAAAAAAGATTGATGTCTACCATCAATAAATCCGCCCTTACAGACCATACGACAACTGAAAACCATATCATAGACTGGGAGGGAGTGAAAATTGTAGACAAAGAACCCAACAGACGAATTCGGCAAATCAAGGAAGCCATCTGGATCAGAAAACCCAAAACACCCATCAACAGAGACGAGGGCAATTACGAACTGCCTCACGTGTACGATGACGTCATTCAGCGTCATAGGTACTGATGAAGTCGACGTGACACGTCAACAAAAGCCTCTACCAGGTAATTTAACATGATTCTTGGATATGAAAAATGAAAGTTTCAAATTTTAAATTCTTCAGTATGTTTTCACATATTTGTGCGTAGCCTGGATTGTCCAGGCTCCGTTATACGTCGCCACTCTTTGTCGTTCACCAAACAGTTTGGAGGCAGAGACCATTTCCCGCTATGACAAGATGACTGGCTACCGTGAATGAAATTCACTCACGTTATGTCATCAAATAAGAGCAAACAGTACTCATTTTATACGAGGTATTGGAAACACCACCACTTAACTCGAAATGTAGTGACACAGATCACACAGTTAACACAATGGAATTGCAAACGATATTGGTTTAGGTTGCTTGTTCAAATCCCACAGCTTTTTTGTATCTTAGTGTACCTTTTATTGTCTGTAATATTATTAGAAACATATTTGCATTATCGTAAAACGTATCATAACATTAATTGTAGACGTAAATACCGACTATAAAAGGTAAGTTGTTACATAATGCAATGACCAGTCCTTAGGACTGTTCAGGGCGCTGACAGACCTGTCCAATCGAACAACTCCTCGACTTCTCTGGGAAGCATTCAGCCACGCTGCAATTAATGCACGGAGACTATTTGTACACAAATATATACCACTGTCTTCAGTCAGGTACTCAATAGTACAGCTGAGTGAACTGAAGCAACGTAGAGTGAACGAACTTGCCGAAGGTTTCGAACCGGGTTCTCGTGATTGAGAGTCCGATATTCTAGTCACTGCATCACTCTGCTCCGCTGTGTTGCCGAAATGAAGTGATGTCACCTGACGGTAACAGTCAAACAACGGGTTTCGTAACAAACCCTGTTTCCTGTGCGAAGGTCGGCTAAATGAGACTAACATGAGCCGAGTGCTAGCTCGTCTGCATTTACAGGCAAAGTGATTAAACTTGCTGGACATAGTTCTATCTTCTTGTGGGTATGTCATATCCACAGCTCCCCCATTAATTTTGCTTTGTTTCATTGCCCGAAACGCGTTGTCTGCAGTTCCACTGTTTACGACACGAACTGAAGTGTCATTGGTTAGGTCACTTACGACTCGCTCCATCATGCTTTCATCCGCTCTGCAAACAGCATACATTTGTTTTCTTTAAGACTACTAAGACCTGAGTGAGATTAGTGTCTTGCCGCATTCGCTCTCGCTCCTTCACATCCTTTGTCAAGCCGAATACCAGACGGTCACGCAATATTTCGTTAGTCGTGATTGAAATCACATACATTTGTGTACACCTGTTTGGGTAGTTCACCCAATAAATGTGCACTAAACCTACGAACTGTATTCCCAGACTTGGCTACAAGTCAAAGCGGAAGTTACGTTCTGGTCGCCAGGTGAGCACCGACGTTCTACGACACCGATGTTTCTATACGGACACCTTCCTTCCCGGTTATAATCATCGTAGGTATGTAGGTATACAAACAAACGTGGGTGTTGTGTCGGACATATTCGTACAAACTACGCATTTTCATAATATAAAGGATTAATTCAGTTATCTGTGGCAACGAAACAGAAAACAAGTTATGGTTTGTTGGACTATCGTCTCTCATCAGATACCATACGTTCTTGATATTAAGACACATGCCTGTCATGGAGTAGGTAACACGTGTTTCATTAAGTTCAATTTTCTCGAATCAATGAACAATTGTGACTTTTCCTTCCTTTCTACCGTTGATTTTCCTCCACATTAAGTCCACTATTTCATAATGTATGTGGTATAATGTGTTCATCCAGAAGAGAGCGCCACTTTTCAGTAAGCGTTAACGTTGCCATGTTGTTATGTGTTTTAGTGTAGATATATAATCCAGTGTGAAGTCCACCATGTCTGTGAACTGTGCTGTACTGTACATGCATTTTCGATATGTTTGGGAAATTTACGGGAGTATTCCTGGCCAATACTTCCCAGCATCCGATGTGTGTAAGGTCACTGGAGTCGGTAAAGCTACGTTAGTCAGAGTGGCCTGGCAACAGCCACATGTTATATCAATGAAGCCGCTGTCACGTTTCACAACCGCAGAACGTATGCGTCTGGGTCAAATTCAAGGTGATTTGAAATATGTACTTATTCTGCTCATCGCATAATAGGTACAACAATAACCTTCGTTTAATTAAACTCCCCCTATTGAACTGGGACGGTAAGTAAGAGGTATTTGTCCAACAATCTACAACGTTTGAGTCGCGAACTTTGATATAAGACAACAAAACACTTACAATGACTCAATTGCACATAAATTAGTTGCTGCATTTTTAACAACGCACATCTATTAATCACATGAGTTCAATTTAGAGAGTGTTATCAGGTTGTTTGGCGTTTCGAATGAATATGCGTTATCTACATTAATCCACATGGGTTTACATAGCATATTCATTTTCCAAATTTTACGTTGCGGAAATAGTTGTAGTTACGAAATGTTATGTACCATATGTCTGTACGGTAAATTATGTTACCTTGTATTACTAATATAACGCCGCATCATTTAAGTCATAAAAGTAGTTTCATTGATTACCTTAATAATTCAATTACGTCAAATGCACCGCAACTAATTGCTGCAATATACAAACGCTGATATTTAGTTAACAGTGTTTGCCCACGTTTTATTTAGTCTATAATTAATATCACGTTGTTTGGTGCCTCGAGCGTATGTGCGACGTTAGCGAACCCTCGTATAACATATCACTTCCGTTTTGTTTTTGCTGGTGCAACAAGATACCAATCATACGTTTTTTGTTTTAGCACCTTTGCGTATAACATCAGTAAACACCTTTAGGTCGCCCCGCCCAACTGGCCAGCCTCTGAGGCACAGTTGGGCTCTACGGAGTAGTGACGCTCTACTCGCTATTTCTCTTACACCTTACTTGCAGTGTCGCAGTTTTTATGGTCGAAACATATGCACATCTGCACTATCGTAAGTAAGAAGGTAACCACTTTCACAAACTTTCAAAAATTACTGTTTCCCAGAATGCGCTTCACAACCGCACACACACACACGCACACGCACACGCACACGCACACGCACACGCACACGCACACGCACACGCACACGCACACGCACACGCACACGCACACGCACACGCACACGCACACGCACACACCGCACACACCACACACACACACACACACACAATATGTACTTATTCAGCATTTTTAAAGATAATAATCAATAAATATTTTAAAAGTCGATAAATATAAAAACAATCATTGTTTTGTTTTAAGCTTCATACCTATTTGTGTGTATGCTACATTGCAACGAAAAGTGTACATGTCATATAGTTGACAGACGTCAGGCATGAATAATTTGTTTAGACAAGGAACGATTGGTTTTATTCTCCAATTCACGTTATGTCCCATGGGTAACAATTGTGTATGGTAACGTATGTTTCTTTACCATCCAGTAATGTATAGATATCTTTGTTATATGTGAATATTTAAAGCCAGTGCAATTGCTTCTGTTATAAAATACTATGGTTTGTCTTTAAACCTTTGCAAATTTTATACAAGTTTTGCTCACGTTTTATTCATATCAATGTATAATTAATAGCATGTTGCTAGGTGCCCCCAGCGAATATGCGTTGTTAGCGAACTCTCACATAAAGTATCACTTGTGTCTTTTGTTGGTGCAACATAAATAGCACTCACATGTTTTTCGTTTTAGAACCTTTGCATATTAGGTCAGTAAACACTTTCAGGTCGCCCCGCCCCACTGGTCAGCCTCTGAGGCACTGTTGTATTCTACGGAGTATTGATGCCCTACTAGCTATCGCTCTCGCACACCTTACTTGCTTGCCATTTCGCAGTTTGTTGGTCGACAAAGCATGCATGCATGTACGTAAGGACGCAATCAGTTTCATATACTTGCAAAATTGTCCGTTCTCCGGAATGCGCTACACCACGACACGCGCGCGCGTACACATATTAATGTACTTATTCACCATACAATAATCGATAGATGTCAAAACAGTATTGTTACGCATCATATCTCATTTTTTTCTTTGTTACATTGCAGAAAAGTGTAAAGTTCATATAGTTGATAGATGTCAGGCATAACTAATTTGAACAAATTAAATAAGAAGGAAAAAAATGTTTTTATTCTACGATTCACTTCATGCCCCAAGGGTCACAGTTGTATACGGCAACGTTCCGCAAACCCTAGTCCAGGGGCCAAATTTGATTCGCGGACGACTGCCAGGGTGGCCCGCGAGACCCACGCTAAGAATTGGAAATTCTCAAGAGCATCCACAAGTGGTCCTATTCTATCATACAAGCAATGTTCGTTGGCTGAGCCAAGGAGCGGTTCTAGCTAGTTATAGGCCTATTTGTGAATGTTGTAAGTTTTCTCCATGGAATTGGCGGACCGTTCACTTAGCTGGAAGATACTGAGTTTCGAGTTCAGCTTTGCGTTCTAACACTAATTTCGGGACATGTGAACCAGATGAATATGCTGCTTCACAGAAGACACAGCCTGATGAACAACGCGTATGATATAGTGGATGCTTCGTCATAAAGCTATCGCCCTTCACGATTAATACCGAATTTTCTACGCCTCAAATTATTCGTTAACCTGATAGTTTACGGCGAATACTATGCTCGTATCAAAGATGCCAGCCCAGTGTTCGATTTGCCGACGTCCCTGCTTCTTTGCAAGCTCGTTTACCGCTCGCCCTCAAGTCGTAGAATTTGTCACAATCATTATGAAGATGACAGAGGTGATTTGCAGGAGAATATTTAAGACTGCAACATTATAAGAGTTTGAGAAAAGAACGTTTCACTATGAAAGATAATCTCGTGTTTGTGTGTGCGATATTTGGGGTGGCTCGCAGATTTAGAATTTAAAAAAAAATCATCCAGGGGTGAGGACTTGAGGGTCACACTTTTATAATAGACACATTTAGCTAAACCAATCAAGCGCAACCTGACGGCAAAGCATAAACAACACCAAAAAGTTACTCCAAATTATTTAGTGCTGAGTCACACCTTTTGTGGTGTAATTAAAAGGTCAGCCGCAGGTCTGCCATTCGACTCGGCGTTCGTACGCGAAAATTTAAATTCAGCGTATGCACAAACGCCGCACTGTTTCGTATATAAATAGTTATACTAATTGAAAAATAACTATACAGTGTGACAGATCAACATCTTAGGAACACATACGTGTACAGAAAATTTAGTTTGAAATACCAGTCAGCACATTTG
>OZ023215.1:34565915-34570915 GCA_963995525.1 Escarpia spicata
GATACGCCCTCGCGCGCGAACACACACACACACACAAACGGTAATGATCTATAATAGCAAAACAAAAAACTATATACTTGTTTTTGTTAACAGAGAACGTGGCCCGCGACAAGAGAGGTATAGTACATATGTGTTTCTTTCTTCGCGTACTTAAATCTAATTACATGTATTTAAATCATGTATACTTTATTCACCTTGTGTAACACCTATTAGTGATTTCCAAACTATTTTTCCTTACCGTTTTACCAAGAGTTTGTTCAAAATTACAGCAACCGAATGTTCTATAATATATACATGTAATGCAGTAAATCATCGAGTGAAATTCGGAAAGTTAATTTATATTATGTCTACTATATAACGGAATTCGCAATAAAAATTGGTTATGTAACGATATTATTAATAAACACACACTTGAAAATGGACCTGCTCTTAATACAACTTACGGCAATGTTTATTATACAGGCACTGGTTGCAGCAAGAAGTGCGATAAACAAAGCTGCAGCTGCTCCGGTTCCAACTGTGTATGCGAGTGTAAAGGGAAAAAGCCAAACTGCTATATAGGTAATAGTGGCACACACCAGTCAATCTGTTGATGCGCGTTATGAAACTGTGGCTTGTTGGCATTTTTGTTCCCTAATGAAATCGTCAAAACTATGCGGATATCGAAGTAGGTGGAAAATATGCACTAAAACAATTATACTCGATTTCAAACAATAACTATGTGTGGCATTTAGCATATCACCAATGACATGTGTAACGGGTATCTAGCTGTAAACATCATTGCGACTTGGACATCCCGTAATCAGTATTACTTTATAATTATACTAATTTAAGCTTGACCCATTTTCTCAATAGTACATATACACATGCACAGGCACGCGCACGCACACGAACACGCACAATCAAATGCACTTGACCCATTTTCTCAATAGTACATATACACATACAAACGCACGCACGCACGCACGCACACGCACGCACACACACACACACACACACACACACACACACACACACACACACAAACAAACACGAACACACACACACACACACACACACACACACACACACACACACACACTCACACACACACACACACACACGCACACACACACACACACACACACACACACACACATTATACACTTACAATGCTATTGTTTATTTGTATTGCCCACTTAGAACCGGCGATTTTAGATCAGACCAGTGACGGTAATTAATGTATTAGTTTCAGAGTACATGTGTTGCAAATAGCAATAACTCGTAACATAGACAGAAGCTAAACTTTAAATCCACTAACAACTACATTTTTCTTTTCACAGCGAAAGTTCGAGGAGGTAATGTATTGTTTATGTATATTTCTCTTCAATTGATGTTAACATACTTTGTATGAATAAAGCTCATAGTGATCAACAATAAGTATATCACCAAGTCATTGTCATTTTTACACGGTAATACCAAAATATCACATTAAATTTGAATAATAATTATATCTACATAATATTTCCCGTTTCTGCACGATGTTATTAAAACGTCTTTATTTACTGTAGCAATGCCAATTCCTGAAGGCAAACTTAGCCATCACCTTTCAAGCAGCATATCTGAATCTTTCTTTATGAACAATTTTACAAGTCCAAGAAAACGTATCGTCAAACGGTTATCATGTGAAAGCATTTTCTTGCAGGTCCAAGCTGCACCGCTAAATGCAAAAATGGAAAATGCGAGTGCAGTGGGCCATACTGTAAATGCTGGTGCAGCAGCAAAAAGCCGAAATGCAGGGGCAGGATTGACAAGGACGCCCACAAGTGCAACACAAAATGCAAGAAGAATAAGAACTGCAGCAGGAAATCGCGCTGTGTCTACTGCCGATGCAAGTCGAACAAGAAAGGCAAATGCGATACGAAATGCTAGTGCCAGATCACATGACTCTCCGCGTCTCCGCTGTAGAGCAAGCCAAGACGGCACGGTCTTAGTCCATCTGCAGATGTATTAATTCCTGTAATAAAGCTGACTCTGGCAACTGTTGTTATTATTTATCTGCAGGCGACTTAACACCTCTCCAAATTACCTGCAAGTAGATGTCTTTCATTAACTCGATTCAGTGTGTGTATAGTGTGTGTACAGTGTGTGTACAGTGTGTGTACAGTGTGTGTACAGTGTGTGTACAGTGTGTGTACAGTGTGTGTACAGTGTGTGTACAGTGTGTGTACAGTGTGTGTACAGTGTGTGTGCAGTGTGTGTGCAGTGTGTGTGCAGTATGTGTGCAGTGTGTGTACAGTGAGTGTACAGTGTGTGTACAGTATGTGTACAGTGTGTGTACAGTGTGTGTACAGTGTGTGTACAGTGTGTGTACAGTGTGTGTACAGTGTGTGTACAGTGTGTGTACAGTGTGTGTACAGTGTGTGTACAGTGTGTGTACAGTGTGTGTGTGTACAGTGTGTGTACAGTGTATGTACAGTGTATGTACAGTGTGTGTACAGTGTGTGTACAGTGTGTGTACAGTGTATGTACAGTGTGTGTACAGTGTATGTACAGTGTGTGTACAGTGTGTATGTGTACATGTGTGTGTGTATGTGTACATGTGTGCGTGTGTATGTGCGCGCGCGCGCGCGTGTGTGTGTGTGTGTGTGTGTGTGTGTGTGTGAGTGCGTGCGTGCGTGCATGCGTGCGTGCATGTACACGTGCGGGTGTGCGTTCTTGTCTGGTCGGATCGAGCAAAAAGTACCAGTGTATCCCGGGCTTAAGAGGTTCACGAATCAGCTGTGCACTTTTGACGTAACTTGTGTTGCCAAACACTACTCAAATGTAAGTCATACAAAACGTCAGTTACAAATATTTTGAGAAACTTTCCTCTGCATCCATGTTAATGTAGCGACATTT
This sequence comes from Escarpia spicata, assembly GCA_963995525.1. NCBI lineage: Eukaryota > Metazoa > Annelida > Polychaeta > Sabellida > Siboglinidae > Escarpia > Escarpia spicata. Next base: position 34,568,796 of record OZ023215.1, read on the forward strand.
TGGTATTGTATAACATAGTAATTCTTAGGTACATGTAACTTCTACATTTTCTATTCTGGGAATTACAGGAATGCGAAATTTTATGATCACAATATAACAACGACACCGTCAGTGAAACCTTGGTGCGTCAGTGCGTACCCTCATGTCCCTTCGGTTCTCCCTGAGTGAAATTCTAAACAGTATCTATCAACGAACCACACGCTAGCACGCCTATACAATGTCAGCCTCATGCATGCAAAACAGATTTAAATATGCTATGTGTAAACGTAATGACGAAGGACTTTCGTGCAGCACTGAGGCACGCCTGTACAATATTGTGGTCCAGTCAACGATAGCTGTGAAGATTCGCCCTTAAAGAAACCTGCCCAGAGAACGTTAAACGGAACTAAATACAGAATGTCCGTAGTTACCACCGATCATGTTATTAATCATTATCGTTATTATTATTATTATTATTTTTGTCTGCAACGTTGAAGCTAGTAACTGACAAAAGTGTGAAATCACTGTGTGAAACGTATTTATTGGTGTGTCTTAAAATATATGACAGTTTAACAACTGACGAAAACATCGTTTTGTTGTATACAAATAGAGGCGTTTGTGTTCTTCTGTTGTCTGTTCAACTGTGCGAGTTGTACTTTTTGGTTGCTGCTCGTTTTTGTTCGTCGAACGCCGTCCTCGTTATTTATCGATAAATTGTGTTTTATTGATGTGCTTTCGTAAGCAGGGCAAGGTGAACAATATCTACGGTGATCATAAACAAACCCTGCCTTGCCAAGGCATGCAATAATGCGTGTTGTCTGGAAACATTGTGAATAAGCCACCAATAAAGAGAGACTAGTAAAACACCTGACGTAATGTATGTAACGCAAAATTTAGACACTTTTTCTTTAATGTTGTAGAAATGTTACTTTGTACAGTAAGCTTAATTCATATGTGATATATCACAGAAAAGTGTATAACATGTTGTATTATGGGTGGCTGTCTCTCTCTCTGTGTGTGTGTGTGTGTGTGTGTGTGTGTGTGTGTGTGTGTGTGTGTGTGTGTGTGTGTGTGTGTGTGTGTGTGTGTGTGTGTGTGTGTGTGTGTGTGTGTGTGTGTGTGTGTGTGTGTGTGTGTGCGTGTATTGGTGGGTGTGCCCGCACGTGTACATGTGTTAATACATGCGTGTGTGTGTGTGTGCGTGTGCGTGTGCGTGTGCGTGTGCGTGTGCGTGTGCGTGTGCGTGTGCGTGTGCGCGTGTGTGCGTGTGTGCGTGTGTGCGTGTGTGCGTGTGTGCGTGTGTGCGTGTGTGCGCATGTGCGCATGTGCGCGTATGCGCGTGTGAGCGTGTGTGTGAGTGTGTGCGTGCGTATGTGCGTGCGTGCGTGCGTGCGTGCGTGCATTTATATGTGGAAGCCGTGTGATGATAAGATTGAGTAAACGTATGTTATCATACAGCGACATAACCAGTTTTTAGGACTCATCCGAGCACTGTATCGAACTATCTAGGAAATGTTCAGCCAAGCTGGAATTATTGCGCAAAGACCATTCGTACACAAATGTCCATCACTGGCTATAACCATGTACTCGTATACACAGATGAGTTAACTAGAGCAGCGTGACTGGAATGAAATTGCTGACGCTTGGAAACTGCAGCAAGAGGGTTTAATGTACACAGCTGAATTAAGTGACTCTACGTAGAATGAACGAAATTTGCTCAAGCTTCGAAACGGCTGCAAGATAATTCAAAACCGGATTCCCTCGTAAGATATTGAATGTTCAACTTGGATATGGGAGACTCCTATTAAGTCTAAAAAAAGTCGCTCTCATGGGAGCTACCCTGACCACGAGAAGTATATGTGACTGATCTCAAAGCAGATTGGCGACAAAGTACACATCAGCTGAGTTTCTACTCAATCTTGAGTCGTTTATTCCGTAATGCAACCTTTCAGCCATACGTTTCACAGTTCTTGTAAACTCTTATTGTCTCATGTGAGGGTAGAAATACGACTAACAGAATTCTTTTTGCGTTAATGAACATTCACTCTAACTTTTAGAAATGCCGTGCTCCATTCATTTATTCTGTTGTTGTATTGTCAAATATGAAACATATGCAAAACGCTTGAAGTGGTATATTCATC
>OZ023215.1:34575915-34811101 GCA_963995525.1 Escarpia spicata
CGAAGTACAGCCGAGTGGAATAAGCCAGTGATGTAACCAGACACCGCGTAGGGAACCGACACACGACAAAAGGGCAAGCTAGATCAACGGACTATGATACAATACGTAATGGAGACGTCTACTGACGCGATCGGTACCCAAACACCGCGTAGCTAGCCGAAACGACAAGAGGGCGCCCGAGGTCAGCATAGATAAGAAAGACTGTGTATATACATTGGAGAGAATGAGAAACGTGGTAAGAGAAACATAAATAAATAAATAAATAATCGGTGAACACTCACGGGCAATCCTCAATACTGGAGTCACTGGATACACTCCCTGTCAGACTCCAGGTATCAGCGTCGTCGGTGGCACCGGCAGACCTGAAAGGTAAATATAGATAACCGTGATACATAACGAATGTAAGCATAAGGAATAATAGAGGTGAGACATCACAGGTAGTTTACGTGAAGAACACTGTGAAGTATGATATGTATAGGATATCTATCGAATGAAACAAAGCAAAGAATAATAATAATAATAATATATATATATATATATATAATAATAATAATAATAATAATACTGTGAAGTATGATATGTATAGGATATCTATCGAAGGAAACAAAGCAAAGAATAATAATAATATATATATATATATATATATATATAATAATAATAATAATAATAATACTGTGAAGTATGATATGTGTAGGATATCTATCGAATGAAACAAAGCAAAGAATAATAATAATATATATATATATATATATAATAATAATAATAATAATACTGTGAAGTATGATATGTATAGGATATCTATCGAATGAAACAAAGCAAAGAATAATAATAATATATATATATATAATAATAATAATAATGCTGTGAAGTATGATATGTATAGGATATCTATCGAGTAGAGGAGGCGAGGAAAGAGAGGAGGGGAGACAGGGGAGGATAGGAAGGCAGAGAAGGCGAGGAAAGAGAGGAGAGGGAGACAGAGGAGGATAGGAAGGCAGAGTAGGCGAGGGAAGAGAGGAGAGGGAGACAGAGGAGGAGAGGAAGGTAGAGAAGACGAGGAAAGAGAGGAGAGGGAGGCAGAGGAGGAGAGGAAGGCAGAGGAGGCGAGGAAAGAGAGGAGGGGAGACAGGGGAGGATAGGAAGACAGAGAAGGCGAGGGAAGAGAGGAGAGGGAGACAAAGGAGGATAGGAAGGCAGAGAAGGCGAGGGAAGAGAGGAGAGGGATACAGAGGAGGATAGGAAGGCAGAGAAGGCGAGGAAAGAGAGGAGGGGAGACAGGGGAGGATAGACAGAGAAGGGGAGGAAAGAGAGGAGAGGGAGACAGAGGGGGATAGGAAGGCAGAGAAGGCGAGGAAAGAGAGGAGTGGGAGACAGAGGAGGAGAGGAAGGCAGAGAAGGCGAGGAAAGAGAGGAGAGGGAGACAGAGGAGGAGAGGAAGGCAGAGGAGGCGAGAAAAGAGAGGAGGGGAGACAGGGGAGGATAGGAAGACAGAGAAGGCGAAGAAAGAGAGGAGTGGGAGACAGGGGAGGATAGGAAGGCAGAGAAGGCGAGGGAAGAGAGGAGAGGGATACAGAGGAGGATAGGAAGGCAGAGAAGGCGAGGAAATACTTGGGAGGTCAAGCGTATGTCAAGCGATAAAATACAAAGTTTGCAGACTTACTTATTGCAGACGTATAATATTCATCTTGTCCTCGGGACATGCCTTGTCGTGAGTGCTCGCCATCTACAGCAGTCGGAGTGAAGTTGCGTTGTTCGAAGTCGGTAGAAAGTAATATGCTCCACTAGAGTTTTGTTAGGTTTATATACGCAAACCCGATAGAGGCGTTATGTCTTTTCAATCACGAGACAGTACAGACAATGGAGTCACGAGTTGAACTCCGCTCTCTGCCCGTGCTCGTTAGCGGGTGCAGTATGAGATAAGCCGCGTGACTCGACACTCACGAGAAGCCATTACGCTACGTCCATCCATACACGTGTTCCAACTTCCAACAGTTTACTTACCACAATTCTCATTCTTCAAACTGTCATATACATCTTGTGTCACAGGTGCTCGTTAGCGGGTGCATTCCGTACATGGTCTAGCCTGTTACATGTCTGCCTTCCATACATGGTCTAGCTTGTTACATGTTTGCCTTCCATACATGGTCTAGCTTGTTACATGTCTACCTTCCATACATGGTCTAGTTTGTTACATGTTTGCCTTCCATACATGGTCTAGCTTGTTACATGTTTGCCTTTCGTACATGGTCTAGCTTGTTACATGTTGACCTTCCATACATGGACTAGCTTGTTACATGTTTGCCTTCCATACATGGTCTAGCTTGTTACATGTTTGCCATCCATACATGGTCTAGCCTGTTACATGTTTGCCTTTCGTACATGGTCTAGTTTGTTACATGTCTGCCTTCCATACATGGACTAGCTTGTTACCTGTTTGCTATCCATACATGGTCTAGCTTGTTACATGTTTGCCTTCCATACACGGACTAGCTTGTTACGTGTTTGCCTTCTATACATGGTCTGGCTTGTTACATGTCTGCCTTCCATACATGGTCTAACTTGCTACATGTCTGCCTTCCATACATGGTCTAGCCTGTTACATGTCTGCCTTCCGTACATGGACTAGCTTGTTACATGTTGGCCTTCCGTACATGGTCTAGCTTGTTACATGTTTGCCTTCCGTACATGGACTAGCTTGTTACATGTTTGCCTTCCATACATGGTCTAGCTTGGCGGAAAGTGAAGGAGCTAGTGTCTGCTGCTGAGGGGGACTTAGCTTGTCACGGGACCGACCTCCTAGTGGAAGTAGTACCAACTGGCGGGTAATGAAGGAGTAATGAGGGAATATTAAAGGCTAATTGACGTAGACTGAGTCTGCTGATATATATCACTCTGGGCTGGAGCACCCATGGGGAAATTTTAAGATGGTGCCCGTCTCCACGTGATCTACCCCCTGGAGGAAAGAAGTGTAAGTAGTAAGGATATTTTATTTGCTATTTTGTTTGTATGACTGCCAGTTTAAATGGTTATTTATTATGATGCCTAAAAAATTGAAACTGATGGCACATTCATTCTGTCATGCATTGTCCGAAATGTCATGTCTCCCTTGTAACACTTTGTCGTGATTGCCCAAAGACACACCACTCCCATGTAACACTTTGTGTCACTATTGCCCAAAGACCTCCACTCCAATATAACACTTTGTGTCACTATTGCCCAAAGACCCCCACTCCCATGTAACCTTTGTGACTATTGCCCAAAGTCCCCCACTCGAATGTAACACTTTGTGTCACTATTGCCCAAAGACCCCCACTCCCATGTAACCTTTGTCACTATTGCCCAAAGACCCCCACTCCCATGTAACACTTTGTCACTATTGCCCAAAGACCCCACCCCCATGTAACACTGTCACTATTGCCCAAAGACCCACACTCCCATGTAACACGTTGTCACTATTGCCCAAAGACCCCCACTCCCATGTGCCACTTTGTCACTATTGCCCAAAGACCCCCACTCCCCCTTGTCACTATTGCCCAAAGACCCCCACTCCCATGTAACACTGTCACTATTGCCCAAAGACCCACACTCCCATATAACACTTTGTTACAAGACCCCCACTCCCATGTACCATTATGTCACTATTGCCCAAAGACCCCCACTCCCAAGTAACACCTTGTCACTATTGTCAAAAGACCCCACTCCCATGTAACACGTTGTCACTATTGCCCAAAGAACCCCACTCCCATGTACCACTTTGTCACTATTGCCCAAAGACCCCCATTCCCATGTAACACTTTGTCACAAGACCCACACTCCCATGTACCACTATGTCACTATTGCTCAAAGACCCCCAATTCCATGTAACACTTTGTCACAAGACCCCCACTCCCATGTAACACTTTGTCACAAGACCCCCATTCCCATGTAACACTTCGTCACATCACCAGTGTGACATACTTTATGGCTGCCCCCTGTGTATAAGAACCAACACATGACACGACTCACCGAGCAGCCTTCGACCTTCTCGAGAAGGAAGGCGAGGCTCTTGAGGGTGTCCTCATCCTCTACGTCCTCCGCATCCTCTACTGCAACACCAAGGCACTACATCACAACACAGCATCACATCCTCCAGTACAATACCACAGCACAGCATCACATCACCACTACATCACATCAATACATGATTACATCACAATACAGCATCACTACATCACAACATAGCATATCATCTCATCGCATCACTACATCATATCATCTCATCACATTCACTACATCATATCATCGCATCACTACATCATATCATCGCATCACATCACTACATCATATCAACTCATTACATCAGTGCATCACATCACTACATCATATCATCTGATTACATCACTACATCACATCACAACATCATATCATCTCATCACATCACTACATCATATCATCTCATCACTACATCACATCATCTCATCACATCACTACATCATGTATGTATGTATGTGTATGTACGTATTTTGTGAGTTCTACTATCAAAAGAGTGACATTTTGTGAGTTCTACTGTGGTGTCCTAGCCTTACACGCATGCACGCACCCATGCACCCACCCACCGTCGCCGTCCCCACCCGCCCTCGCCGCCGCAGAGTCGGCGCGCGTGCGCCGCCCTTCCCTGAAGGGCGGCGGCGAGGGCGGGTGGGGACGGCGACGGTGGGTGGGTGCATGGGTGCGTGCATGCGTGTAAGGCTAGGACACCACAGTAGAACTCACAAAATGTCACTCTTGATAGTAGAACTCACAAAATACGTACATACACATACATACATACATGATGTAGTGATGTGATGAGATGATGTGATGTCAACATGTAACAAACTAGACCATGTACGAAAGGCAAACATGTAACAGGCTAGACCATGTATGGATGGCAAACATGTAACAAGCTAGACCATGTATGGAAGGCAAACATGTAACAAGCTAGTCCATGTATGGAAGGTCAACATGTAACAAGCTAGACCATGTACGAAAGGCAAACATGTAACAAGCTAGACCATGTATGGAAGGCAAACATGTAACAAACTAGACCATGTATGGAAGGTAGACATGTAACAAGCTAGACCATGTATGGAAGGCAAACATGTAACAAGCTAGACCATGTATGGAAGGCAGACATGTAACAGGCTAGACCATGTACGGAATGCACCCGCTAACGAGCACCTGTGACACAAGATGTATATGACAGTTTGAAGAATGAGAATTGTGGTAAGTAAACTGTTGGAAGTTGGAACACGTGTATGGATGGACGTAGCGTAATGGCTTCTCGTGAGTGTCGAGTCACGCGGCTTATCTCATACTGCACCCGCTAACGAGCACGGGCAGAGAGCGGAGTTCAACTCGTGACTCCATTGTCTGTACTGTCTCGTGATTGAAAAGACATAACGCCTCTATCGGGTTTGCGTATATAAACCTAACAAAACTCTAGTGGAGCATATTACTTTCTACCGACTTCGAACAACGCAACTTCACTCCGACTGCTGAAGATGGCGAGCGCTCACGACAAGGCATGTCCCGAGGACAAGATGAATATTATACGTCTGCAATAAGTAAGTCTGCAAACTTTGTATTTTATCGCTTGACATACGCTTGACCTCCCAAGTATTTCCTCGCCTTCTCTTCCTTCCTATCCTCCTCTGTATCCCTCTCCTCTCTTCCCTCGCCTTCTCTGCCTTCCTATCCTCCCCTGTCTCCCACTCCTCTCTTTCTTCGCCTTCTCTGTCTTCCTATCCTCCCCTGTCTCCCCTCCTCTCTTTTCTCGCCTCCTCTGCCTTCCTCTCCTCCTCTGTCTCCCTCTCCTCTCTTTCCTCGCCTTCTCTGCCTTCCTTTCCTCCTCTGTCTCCCACTCCTCTCTTTCCTCGCCTTCTCTGCCTTCCTATCCCCTCTGTCTCCCTCTCCTCTCTTTCCTCGCCTCCTCTGCCTTCCTCTCCTCCTCTGTCTCCCTCTCCTGTCTTTCCTCGTCTTCTCTTCCTTCCTATCCTCCTCTGTCTCCCTCTCCTCTCTTTCCTCGCCTTCTCTGCCTTCCTATCCTCCTCTGTCTCCCTCTCCTCTCTTCCCTCGCCTCCTCTGCCTTCATATCCTCCCCTGTCTCCCTCTCCTCTCTTTCCTCCCCTTCTCTGTCTTCCTATCCTCCCCTGTCTCCCCTCCTCTCTTTCCTCGCCTTCTCTGCCTTCCTATCCTCCTCTGTATCCCTCTCCTCTCTTCCCTCGCCTTCTCTGCCTTCTTATCCTCCTTTGTCTCCCTCTCCTCTCTTCCCTCGCCTTCTCTGTCTTCCTATCCTCCCCTGTCTCCCCTCCTCTCTTTCCTCGCCTCCTCTGCCTTCCTCTCCTCCTCTGCCTCCCTCTCCTCTCTTTCCTCGTCTTCTCTGCCTTCCTCTCCTCCTCTGTCTCCCTCTCCTCTCTTCCCTCGCCTACTATGCCTTCCTATCCTCCTCTGTCTCCCTCTCCGCTCTTTCCTCGCCTTCTCTGCCTTCCTATCCTCCTCTGTCTCCCTCTCCTCTCTTCCCTCGCCTTCTCTGCCTTCCTATCCTCCCCTGTCTCCCCTCCTCTCTTTCCTCGCCTCCTCTACTCGATAGATATCCTATACATATCATACTTCACAGTATTATTATTATTATTATATATATATATATTATTATTATTCTTTGCTTTGTTTCATTCGATAGATATCCTATACATATCATACTTCACAGTATTATTATTATTATTATTATATATATATATATATATATATTATTATTATTATTATTCTTTGCTTTGTTTCATTCGATAGATATCCTATACATATCATACTTCACAGTATTATTATTATTATTATATATATATATATATATATATATATATTATTATTATTATTATTCTTTGCTTTGTTTCATTCGATAGATATCCTATACATATCATACTTCACAGTGTTCTTCACGTAAACTACCTGTGATGTCTCACCTCTATTATTCCTTATGCTTACATTCGTTATGTATCACGGTTATCTATATTTACCTTTCAGGTCTGCCGGTGCCACCGACGACGCTGATACCTGGAGTCTGACAGGGAGTGTATCCAGTGACTCCAGTATTGAGGATTGCACGTGAGTGTTCAACGATTATTTATTTATTTATTTATGTTTCTCTTACCACGTTTCTCATTCTCTCCAATGTATATACACAGTCTTTCTTATCTATGCTGACCTCGGGCGCCCTCTTGTCGTTTCGGCTAGCTACGCGGTGTTTGGTTACCGATCGCGTCAGTAGACGTCTCCATTACGTATTGTATCATAGTCCGTTGATCTAGCTTGCCCTTTTATCGTGTGTCGGTTCCCTACGCGGTGTCTGGTTACATCACTGGCTTATTCCACTCGGCTGTACTTCGCATATATATATATATATATATATATATATATCAGTTTTCATATAATATGTCTCTGTCTGGTTACATCACTGGCTTATTCCGTCCCTCTGTACTTCGTACAATATATACATATATATATATATATATTATTAGTATTATTATTATCAATATTTTCAAAGTTTTCATATATGTTCCAGAGAGGAGGAACTCCGCGATAATCATTATTGCACCTTCTGCCATGTAATGCGCGAACTCCTAGCGACACGGACTCGCTTTGATGCAGACCCTGTTCCCTCTCCGATGGAGGATGTTGTTGAAGATTGGGATACTGCTGCTGCGACCAGTGCTGAACGATAATTACTTAATCATTTCAAACTGTGGTTTTTGAACATTTTGTTGATGAACACTCATTATTAAAAAGGTAATCAACTTTCATTTGAACGATAACTGTGTTGCTTATCTCATGTTTCGATGTCGTGGACTTGTCATGAAGGATTTCGTAAAAGGTTTCGGCACTGATCTGGTAGCAAACGATTGCCGCGTATTCGATTGGCTTAAACAACTGCGATAACCGTGTTTCATTAACGAACAGATATCATCGTCATTATACGATTCGAGTCTATGACGCGGTGGTCACACATCCGTAAGCTCACGACCTCTAGCGCGGTGTTCGCTCACCCGTAAGTCGTACCATCATCATCATCATCCCACGAGCCACTGGCGTGGTCGTATTGACCCCTAAGCTCACGACCTCTGTCGTGGTGTTCACTCACCCACAAGTCTTGATATTCGTGCGCTTCGCTTAATAAAACACGGTTTCATGTTATACGCTTGTATCTTTCATCAATAAAATACGTGTGCACTCGTATACTCTTGTGTTTCGTTAGTTCTTTCATACACGTACATTCATACACACGGTTTATAAATACACATACATACATACATATAACTAATCACACCCTCTCTACGCTTCCCGTCAGGGGGCGTCACCTCTGACGTACCCGCTAGGTGGCGCCTCTCGTTACACATACGGTCACGTGACTACTCACTTCACTCAGGGGGGCGGCTTTCGAAACCTCCCTAGTATCGCTCAAAAAAGACCAGAAAACGCCGCAGGATGTTGTCCGAAATAGACCATCTTACTACTGTTACACTTTACTGTGTCGCAATGGATCGGCGAAATATGATTATTAATCATAACAGTGTGTACCAAATACAGTAGATATTTGCAACTGAAATAATTCACTGTGCTGCACAATGGTTGGACTAATGGTATTGACGACAATGACATGATAACTGTTTATTAAGTTATTGTGAACAGTGATTTCAGCGCAGCATATTGGTTATTTTATTTCGAATAGTTCGACTTTTGGTTAGAGCCTCTGATAACTAAAGGTTATGGTGCCTTGGGTTCCGGCAAAAAGTATGTGATTCCATATTATGGCGTCTTCTCAGTCTTCTGCGTCGTCCACAACATGTTATCGTTGCACCTGTACGTAGTAGTTGTGTGCGAACAGGCGTTTGTGTAGGGTACAGGGGCCGTAAAGGCGCGCCCGAGGAGGAATAATGAGTGAGTTAGTGTGCGAGTGGGTGAGTGAGTGAGTGAGTGGGTGAGTGAGTGAGTGAGTGAGTGAGTGAGTGAGTGGGTGAATGAGTGAGTGAGTGAGTGGGTGAGTGGATGATGCGTGAGTGAGCGAGTGAGCGAGTGATTGAGTGAATACATGATTGTCTGTCTGACCGACCGACCGACCGACCGACCGACCGACCGACCGACCGACCGACCGACCGACCGACCGACCGACCGACCGACCGACCGACCGACTGCTCACGCGAGATGCAAATGGTTATGAACTGTGCCTAAGGAATAAGTTAATTGACAGTGGTGTGCAGCTCAAATGCTTAAATCGTCTAGCCATCCCACCATGGAAAAAAGTTATGGGAAACAGTAAGAAACTCAATGTCTACATCACACAACCATCTTAGAACAATAAGCAATGCAACCACGTACTTATGACTTCGACACATTATTAGTTATTATTGTGTGACCCACCCAGGCGTACTTTTGTAAATGAATGGCAAGAAATATTTGTTTATTTAGCTCACCATACAGAACATGAAACCGTTCCATGTACATTAAAAGGCCATACCTCATTAACTACTCAGCCAATCGTACTGCCGCAGTACGTCGGTTGAAATGCGAATTCTAATTTTCTGAAATCATGCCGCACACATCATCTGCGAGCATCGGGAAAATTTGTTACACGTTGTTCTGTGTGAGTTACACGTGCATACCATAACTTGTCCACAGATGTGTCATTCGAAGCACTGTAGTGCGATTATCAACAAGTAAAGCAAAAACAATTGTCACAACGCGACGAAGCCAAATATGTCGTAACAGTCGAGCATGCACGCACAATTCCCAGGTCACAATAGAAACCTTCGCAAACATAGGGCAAGGTTCGGTAATTTTTACCACCAGAAAATATGGGCCACTTCCATAACTCAGAAATGGTACACCAAATGTTGTTATTTACTGAGTTAAGGAAGGTTGCGGAGTACGCCAGCAAAATGTTCAATGGTATGACAACACAATTTATAAATATTTACCTGAATAACAGTTAACAATTTTTTTACGATTTCCCCAAGCTGAATTAATGAATAAAGACGTGTAGGCAATGAATGTGAGTGGACGGTGGTATAGATTGCATAGTTGGGTCATTCCATGTGAATCCAATCAACAATTTTGACATTTGATGCATCAACCTCTTCATTTTTTTAATAACTTACTTAGATGAGAGCCTTTGGTAAGATATGCAAGTAACAAAAATTTGAGTGTCCTAGCTCCGGTAGTTTTCAATTTATGGCAGTTTAAAATGTAGGACTTTGCCGTTGTGTGATGAGATGTTAAAAAATAAACGTAATTATCCATATTGTACGAATTATTATATATTGAATTAATCAACATGTATCAATATTGCTCGGAGGATTATTATATGCAACGTGTAGATTAATAAATCATAGTTAAAATATAGAGGCAGTTGATGGTTAATTTGCATTAAATTAATCAAATGTCATGATTTGTCCAATGAATCACTTGCGAGATTATTTTTAGACATTGATTGTGAGCAAAATACACATATCTTAGTTTTAGTATGTCGCGTAGAAATCGTTCGGTAGAATGATTATGAGCGGAGCAAGATCAGTCGGAGCAAGAGCAATCTAGGGCAAGGTCAAAAATATAGATCAACGTCACATATATATGTCAAGGTAAAATGGCACGAACGGATATCCAGGTCAAGGGTCAATATGAAATATCCAAATCAAGGTCAAATGTCAAGGTCAAAGCGGCACCCCCTGGCGCATAGGTCATGAATTACAAATAGCGCCCCTGGTAGATAGTTTGTGACTAAATATTAGTACTGCTTAGATTCGTGCCTCTCATTTTTTTCAAAGTGGCTCTCCCTGGCGGATAGCTCATGAACTAAATACCAATATTGCTTAAATTCGTGCCTCTTATTTTCTCCTGGCGTATAGGTGGTGAGCCATGTGATTAAATCAAGTGGCCCCACATGACGAATAGTTCGTGAAACAGTACTGCTTAAATCCATGCCTCTTGTTCCTTTTTACTATAAAATAGGTCAAAGACGTCAATAAATAGGTCATTGCGCATGCGCAATGCTGTCTTTTCTTATGTCGCATATGTGGTGGACCATTTTTTTCAGGTATAGCGCCCCATGGCGTTTACTTTTAGAACTATAAAATACGTCAAATCCTGACGACTAGGTAGTGAACTAGAATTTTTATTTTTATTATGTCATTTCTGGTTAGCATACAAGTCTACAACCTGCCCATCACGCTGTTTGTAAATTTGTGCCTACCTCTGTATCTTGTTAATAGCATACGTCAACTGGTTCCTGTATTAACAAAGAGGTGTTTGTAAATTTTTGCGTACCTAAGTCTGTTATTAATTGCACACGTGAACTAGTTCCTGGACATATGTGAACTGATTCCTGGACATGTAACATTCTTTGACATGTATTTTTTACTCTGAGGTTCGTGCTTATTCGGCAAACCCACGTGACCTTTCGGTACGCTCACGTGACCTTTATCTTTTGTCGAACTTTTATAAAATGGCCTGCGTCTGCTTTTTGGTCATTATATTGCGACAGTGCGTTACCACTACTACTACGCCAACTCCACTGACTGCCTGTCCAGCAACGGATTACCTACAAAATAGCAAAATAAGGCGTTAAATGCTGAACTCTCGCCACCATACATGCAGTCACTTGTGTCAGTTTATAAATCAGCCTGACATCTTCGTTCTGCTGAGTGTAACAATCTTGTCGTTGCGAGAGCCCGAACCAAAGCTGGTGAATGCGCATTCGTCCACGCTGCCGCTACAATATGGAATGGTATAGCAACTACTGTTACTTCCAAAACCTCCCTGCAATCCTTCAAGGCAGCCTTAAAAACTTACCTTTTCATTACGGCGTACACTGCTTGAAAGACCACAGAAACAATTTTTATTCTAAGTTATTCATATTTTTATCTTGACCTTTTAAATAGCCGACAGGACATTTTAAATACTTACTTTACCATGAAAATTGTTTTCTTTTTAATCTGTTGCAGCCGATTTCATGAGCGGTCGCTACGATGACCGCTACGACATCGTAAGTTTAGAACGTCATAAAGTTACGTTATTTGGGTTTCATAAATATCCTAAGTGCGATTAGCCGTTGCTAGTTGGTCGTAACTTTGCGCCTGGTATGGTTTCATGAAGCGGCGTAACTTTACGCACAACTAGACGTTATACTGGTCGTAGTTAAGTGCAACTAGCTGGTGTAACTTACGACCGGTTTCATGATAACAACTTAACACTCGCGTAACTACATTTGACGTAGAATTGACCTAGTTACGTTGCGATGGGGAATCCCCGTGTCCGCAGTAAAATGTAAGCACGCAGGAAATAATAATGAGCCATAAAAGTTCGCATGTTGTAATTTCGAACGAATGCATATTTTATTGCTAAGTGAGGCTGTGCATACAAAATGTATGTGTAGTTGTACAGAGTGAAATTAGCACGAATAATGCCACATTTGAATAAACTGTGAAAGACGCGAATTACAGCCTCTCGCTTGCCTTTTCTTTTAGTCCATTTGTCATTTCATGAACCTAGAAATGTTCTATTCTATGAACTTTTTTGTTGTTGATTTGTACTCATGTGGGGTCCTAGAACAAATTCAGCTTGGTTGCCCAAACGGCAACTTTGGGCAACTCTGGTAATTTGCATAAATCCAATATGGCCACTGGGCGATATCTTGAAAATTTAACTTTTGAACTACTTGTCCTAGAATGATACAATACCTCTTTTAAGGGATGTTGGGTGCGTAAAATCCATGTCGGATATATTTTTTTCAATTCAAGGTTAAGATCAGACGCTAAAGGTCAGGTGAATGTCAAATGTTTGATTTCTCGTGGACAATGAATGGAAACTTCTACTAATTTATATTTTAGTTTATTCATGCACATAAATGGATAATCTTACAATATTTGACACATTTGTTCGTGAGAAAAAACAGTAATCAGTCATATTTGAAACAAGTAGTCACATCTGCTACACGTAGTGTATAGGGCAAATATCATTATGAACATTGGCATTCATATTTCTTTGTGAGGGAAATTCTTGCATTACGTAATAATGCACGAAATAATTGTAAGCATGATACAAGGATTGATATCCATAAATATGGATAAAAGATAGTCTTACACAATGTTATAAGCGTAAAGTTTACGCTATCTTAGTAACTATAAATACATCGCCTAATAATCTTAACCTTTTATCTACTCCCACTCATCATCCAGGTAATCAGGATCAGGAAGACCATCCTCAACATCCTCATGGCCATCATCCTCCTCATCTACATCCTCATTCTCTACACTCTCATCCTCAAAATCATCATCCTCAGTACCCTCCATCTCGATACCCTCTCCAGCCTGAACCTCTTCTGTCTTAGTGTACGGATTACAGCAGCCCTCTTCGCCAGAGCAGTTAAGTATGACGTGCACGAAAGATGTTCTTTGTGGCAGCCACAAACCTCCGTGCTGTACTTCTTGCCCTGTGCCCTACACTCACAATGAATCACATCACACAGGTGCAGCGTTTGAAGTGTACGTGGCCGCAGCATATCGGGGGCTGACAGGTATCTTCATTGGGAAGTCATGGGTGAAAGCCAAGCGGTCCGTTCGGGGCGTATCAGCAGCGTTCTTGACGCGGTTTCTAACAACAGGGCCGAAGACATTTGAGCAGATAGAGCAATATCTGGACAAAAATGGATTCTACTACACCCCAACACCCCTTAAAAGAGGTATTATACATAATTTTAGGACAAGTAGTTCAAAAGTTAAATTTGGATTTATGCAACTTACCAGAGTTTCCCAAAGTTGCCGTTTGGGCAACCAAGCTGAATTTGTTCTAGGACCGCATAGGAGTACAAATCAACAAAAAAGTTCATAGGATAAAACATTTCTAGGTTGGCTATTGAACACATATGAGTGTCAAATGGACTATTTAGCTTTGCTAACCCTACACTGGGAAAATGTCGAAAGTACCGGTAGCGTTAGAGTCGGGAGTAAAGAGACAGCGTAAAGGTAATTTTTCAGACGGAGAGGTGACAGTGCTGCTGGGGTTATACCAGCAGCACTGTCATTTGCTTCAGAGCAGATTTTCTAGTCAAGTAACTCCAAAAAAAAAAAATCGAGTGTGGATAGAAATTGCCACGGCCGTGTCGGATTTTGGCATGTCTACAAGGACACCTCAGCATTGATGATCTTCATTTGGGCATTGCACACGAGCTGCACGTTGATGGAATGCGTTCCTTTTCGGTTTATGTATTCATGTTCATTGACGCTTGGATCGAAAGTTTTTACATGAGTGCAGTCAATACACCCAATTACTTTCGGAAACCCTGCCATCCGGTAGAACTGCTGTTTCCTTCTCTCGATCTCCACCGCGTTGTCAAATTTTACGTATTGACCAAGCCGTCCACCTACGATATTTGCCACACTGTGCATGATTCGGCACACTGTTGGTTTGGTTATTCCGAATGTATCGGCGATATAAATTTGAAAACCTCCACAAGCGAAAACTCCATAAGTTGCATCGAGTCCTCCTTTTCGCTCATTCCAGTGTTCGAGCGCACCGCCAAACTCGTCAGTCAGCCATAATATATCATCTCTTCTCAACCTATACCGTTCAACTAGTTCATCGTCATTTAACGAATCAAGAGGGTTATTCCTATATCTAAACACTCTTTCTCGTCTAATGTGTCTTCTTTGCAGTTCATGCACCAAACTCCAAGCCATTGTCATTGATGAATGTAAATATTTATGTCTCGTGTGTGCGGGAGCATCTTAGAACTTGGGGAGCATCCCGGGAATATTTCAAATAACGTAAGCTTACGCCTGCCATATACCAAGCGCTAAGTTACGACCAATAGCAACGGCTAATCGCACTTAGGAAACTCATGAAACCCAAATAACGTAACTTTACGACGTTCTAAACTTACGACGTCGTAGCGGCCGCTACGACGTCGTAAGTACGCTCATGAAACCGGCTCCAGCAGCAGCAGGCGTAGGCTTACGTTATTTTTAATATTCCCTGGATGCTCCCCAAGTTCTAAGTTGCTCCCGGGACGCACACACGAGAAATAAATATGTACAATCTTCAATGGCTTGGCGTTTGGTGCATGAACTGCAACGAAGACACATTAGACGGTAAAGAATGTTCAGAAATATGAATAATCTTCTTGATTCATTAAAAGACGATTAACTGGTTGAGCGTTATAGGTTCAGAAGAGATGATACATTGTGGCTGACTGACGAGTTTGGAGGTGTGCTCGAACACCGGAATGAGCGGAAAGGAGGACTGCAATATTACAACTTATGGTGTTGTTGCGAGTTTTCGCTTGTGGGGGCTTTCAAATTGATGTCGCCGATACAATCGGAATAACCAGACCAACAGTGTGCCGACTTATCGTACACAGTGTGGCAAATATCTAGGTGGACGGCTTGGTCAATACGTGAAATTTGACAACGCGGTGGAAATCGATAATAGAGACTATATTATAGAGCAAAACCTCACTATTAAAGTCAACCTTGGGACTTGTCTCAATAAAAGGTTCCCAAAAATGGTACCATGTTAGCTGACGTGATATATTTGAGTGTGATGACATTTAGATATCATATAGTTTTCCCTGCGCCGTAAGTGTACGGTTAGCTAAGCCAAAGGCCCGCAAAGCCAAAGACAGAGATAGACGCTGTGATTCGCGTCTTTCACAGTTTATTCAAATATGGCAGAATATTCGTGTTAATTTCACTCTGTACAACTACATATACATTTTCTATGCACAAGCCACATTTAGCAATACAATATGCATTCGTTCGAAATTACAACATACCAAATTTTGTGGCTCTTTATTATTTCCTACGTGCTTACATTTTACTGCGGACACAGGGATTCCCCATCACAACGTAACGATATTAATTCTGCGTCGACGTAGTTACGCGAATGTTAAATTGTTCTCATGAAACCGGTCGTAAGCTACGCCAGGTATTTGCACTTAACTACGACCAGTGTAACGTTTAGTTGTGCGTAAAGTTACGCCGCTTCATGAAACTGGCTCCTGGTGTCTACACAGCACTATTATCTTAATTTGTTTATTTTTATATTTAAATTTGTTTAATTGTTACTATTTATATTTTAGTTTTATGTAAAGCGCTATGAACGTTATGGATATAGCGCTATATAAAATAAAGATTATTAGTATATCTTACATCTTGGAAGATGAACAATATGACTAGCGATAACGTACGACAAGGGATTTTGCTGCCGAAGAGGCAGCCTTCTCCGACCACGACCCATCGACCCCAACAATCAACCTGGTGCCGGTTTCATGAGCGTATTTACGACGTCGTAGCGACCGCTACGACGTCGTAAGTTTAGAACGTCGTAAAGTTACGTTATTTGGGTTTCATGAGTATCCTAAGTGCGATTAGCCGTTGCTAGTTGGTCGTAACTTTGTGCTTGGTATATAGCAGACGTAAGCTTACGTTATTTGAAATATAATGCTCCCCAAGTTCTAAGATACAAGCACACACGAGACATATATATTTACAATCATCAATAGCTTGGTGTTTGGTGCATGAACTGCAAAGAAGACACATTAGACGAGAAAGAGTGTTCAGAGATAGGAATAACTCATTATAGGTTAAGAAGAAATTATATATTATTGTGGCTGACCGACGAGTTTGGCGGAAAGGAGGACTGCCGCCCTCGATACAACTTATGGTGACGTTGCGAATTTTTGCTTGTGGGGGCTTTCAAATTGATGTCGCCGATACATTCGGAATAACCAAACCAACTGTGTGCTGAATCGTGCACAGTGTGGCAAATATTGTAGGTGGACGGCTTGGTCAATACGTGTTCAGTACCATATGTGACAAACCACAAACCATGGCCGATGTGGTGGCGGGCTTCCTCCTGTCTTTGACTTTGGCCGCTTCGCCTTCTAAGCGGTATTTGCCTGAAGTTCTATCCGTTTTATGTTCATCCATTTCTTCCGGACATATCCCGGTCTCCTTGTAGACATGTTACAAGCCGACACGGCCGTGGCAATTTGTATCCACACTCAAGTTTTCTATTTTGAGTAACTTGACTGGGAAATCTGCTCTGAAGCAAATGACAGTGCTGCTGGTATACCTCCAATAGCACTGTCACCTCTCCGTCTGAAAAAAAATTTGCTTTACGCTGTCTATTTACTGCCGACTCTAATGCTACCCGTACTTTAGACATTTTCCCAGCGCCGTAACTTCGTAAGTATAGGGTTAGCAAAGCCATAGGCAAGCGAGACGTCAGACGCTGTGATTCGCGTATTTCATAGTTTGTTCAAATGTGGCAGTATTCGTGCTAATTTCACTCTGTACAACTACATATACATTTTCTATCCAAAGCCACACTTAGCAATAAAATATGCATTTGTTCGAACATACGAACTTTTATGGCTCATTATTATTTCCTGCGTGCTTACATTTTACTGCGGACACAGGGATTCCCCATCGCAACGTAACTAGGTCAATTCTACGTCGACGTAGTTACGCGAATGTTAAATTGTTCTCATGAAACCGGTCGTAAGTCACACCAGCTAGTTGCACGTAACTACGACCAGTAGAACGTCTAGTTGTGCGTAAAGTTACGCCGCTTCATGAAACCGGCCCCTGGACCAACGACCAGGCCGACGACCAAACCAATTTCGTCGCTGTCAACAGCTCCGGCAACCAAACCAACCATCAACCCGACGTCGTTACCACCGACGAAGCGTGGCAAGCTTTTGCCTCGTTACGGCTGCTACATGTGTGGCAGTACCTTCAGCTGTAAAGGTAGTTGGCACGTCCATGTGAAGCAGGGCTACTGTCAAAGGAAGCAAGATAAACAGCGGCGACGTAAAAAACAACTTAAAGAGATAATAGTAAGCTTCAATGTTAGAACATTTTCAAAACCTGATACAAAGAACATAATATTATATTTATCTTATACATACCAGTTGACCATACACTATTAAGCTCATCTCGTCACTGTTTCAGCGGCAAGAAAAGGAGCGCATTGCTGCAGCCGTCACTGCTCCTGCCTCTTCTCCCGCTGTCGCGGCAAATATCGGCCCGCCAAGCAACTGTCTCCGCTGCTGACATTCCAAGCAGCACAAGGAGACACGACGCATCTTGAGGTTGTCGGTCTAGAAACTGCGCGAGACGCACGACCCGGAGTCTTGTCTCCGGCGCTCCGTGCTCGTCAAGAACACACTGTTGCGGATAAAGCGCGAACTACAACGGGAACTCGTGTGTCCTCATCATAATTTAACCACTGCACGCCATGTAGCATGCAGCGTCCTAGAACTTTCATGAAGACACAGCTTTTAAACTACCGAACATGACATACGATCAATTGTGTACTATCAAGAGTTGGTTGCAAGACTCTGTATCAGCGCAGTGGCGAAACAATGTCCAGTCTCTGGTTCTTGCACTTATTGAAGATGGCCTGTAAATAACTTTTCAGTAATGGAGGGTGACCTGTAAATACGTTGCGAATAAAATGTGCAAATCTTATCGCATTATAATACAAAACATACGTTGGGAACCTTACTAATAGTCTTACACTTCACAACTAAAGAGAGACTATCCGTATTGTCAATATTAGGGTAATCGATTTGCGTAAAACAGGTTCGTGCACGATAGGCAAGACACAGGAAAAATGCCATAGACTAAACTTAGCCAAACTTAGACCATCAACTGGGTGACTGTGGCACCGGGGATTGAGAATAGCATCCACCTAACGACCGTAGTACACCAGCGATCGCTACAAGCGTATCTAACGGTCTGGATGGCGTCAAAGCAACACCCTTCACGGCACGGTAACGGCATTGCCATGATGGTGCTGCCGCCAAGTGATCATGAGACCTCCACAATTTGGATTACTGGTCATCGTGTGGTGTCGGTGTTTCAATAAATCTTGAAACTGTCTTTTATGCTGTTACAATCAACAGACCCGAAGCGTGGTTGATTTGTTGGTTGTTTGGGATGTGTGTGACTTTTGCATTTACGAACGTAGGCTCCCAAAACCTCCAACTGCGTCCCCTTGATACCGCCAACTGCGCCATTCTCACCTCACCTTGAGGATAGTAGTTGCCTTGCACTTGACGATCTAAAGGACAGAACGACTGTGTCATGTCAGGGGCAATAGTTCTCTTAACACTTGACAATCCAAAGGACGGACCGACTGTGTCATGTCAGGGACAATAGTTCTCTTGACACTTAACAATGTAAAGGACGGAACGACTGTGTCATGTCAGGCGCAATAGTTCTCTTGACTCTTGACAATCAAAAGGAGAGAACGAATGTGTCATGTCAGGCGCAATAGTTCTCTTGACTCTTGACAATCTAAGGGACGGAACGACTGTGTCATGTCAGGCGCAATAGTTCTCTTGACTCTTGACAGTCTAAAGGCCGGAACGACTGTGTCATGTCAGGCACAATAGTTCTATTGACTCTTGACAATCTAAAGGAGAGAACGAATGTGTCATGTCAGGGGCAATAGTTATCTTAGCACTTGAAGATCTAAAGGACAGAACAACTGTGTCACGTCAGGGTTAATAGTTCTTTTGGCATTTGACGATATAAAAACAGAACGACTGTGTCTTGTCAGAGGCATTCGTTCTCATCCAGATATATTCGTAGTTATTTCAGTTAGCAAATAAATGGGATTATAATGAGCTCGATCAGTGCAATTTCTTTAAAATAACACGTATATTTGTTTTTTAATATCATTCAATTTTGTGCTGGTTTCCTGTGACAATCATTAATTCTGTTTCACGTAAGACTTGTTTTGGAAACATTTAATGACACGTACCCAAACTATTCTGGGGACACTTTCTGAAATGTCGAAAATGAACATACCGATACAAGCTTTCATTTCTTAGCACATAATGTGATATAGTATCGGCCCCTCATGGTAAATAACGGTGTCAGGAGGTGTCGACACTGGCAACATGAACAAACCCAACATTTAATTAAAAGTGTATCATCACGGTCTAACTCAGCATATTCCCCTCTGCAGTAAGTCACAAACAAAAACAATTTAACGCGGCGCGCGCGTCGGTATTGTTGAGAAGATGGGTTTAAATAAAGCTGTTCCTTCGTTCGGCTGCATACGTCGGTGAAATGCTGACGGCACATGAGCAGTGTAATATTCCAAAATAGCTACAACGGTTCGTGCATAAATCTAATCACAGTATGTGGTCGTCACTATTATAGAGCACGAAGCACCTGTCGCCAAAGCTCGGACAAGGGGAAAGATTTATCCATTAGAACCAACGCTATTATTGTTCAATCGCAATACCTCGGTGTTATTATTACAAGGGTTGTTTAGAATGGAATAATTACGTTCTAGCGGCCACTGGGAACATTATAATATATATATATATATATATATATATACATGTATATATATATATATATTATATGTATATATATTATATGTATATATCGACAATACTCTACCCAAATACGTGTGCCTGATACAGCTGAGCTGAACATAAGAAGAAGAAGATTTATGTATATATTGTTTCTTGAAAGATAGTATATATATATATATATATATAATATATATATATATAATATATATGTACTATAGAAATATATATATATATATGTATATATATATATATGTATATATATATATATATATATGCGCGCGCGCGTGTGTGTATATACTCTATATATGTGTGTATATTACCTTTCAATAAATTCTTGTAACATCGGAGCATATCTGACCTTTGTTACTGATATGTGAATTTTGTAGCACATCCGTTTGTTCCAGTGATGTATTTGCAAACGAATAACTTTGACATTCACAAAATGTTGCTCGTGTGACCTTTTTTAAAATGCATTATATATTTAAACAATGACCACGTTGATCGAGTGATCTTTTTAAAATGCATTATATATTTCAACAGTTTGTTCCCGTGATATACCGTGTTATACCTTTGCCCAAGTTGGGGATAACATTGTCTTGCTAACAACATAAAGCCGCCCACTATTGACGTAGGCGTATTTCATTTTGGCCAATCGACCGGTAACATCTGACACTGTGGCCAATGTGTTGACGCCGTAGTCTCCACATATAGCACCAATCTCTGAAATGTCAAGTGAATCTAATGGTATTTAACTCATAGATGCGCCGGTTTCGTCATTGTTTGTGGAGCGCGCGTTCCGGTCATGAATCGACTGCTTGCGTTGGTCGTGCTGACTGTCGTCACTCGGACAGTCCAGTCTTGCTGGACGGTGTCCAGTAAAGTTTCGTCGTCACCGGACACACAATTAAAGGAAACGAATCCGATGGTCCCATATGGAGAGGAACGCAGTCTTGTTCTGCCTTTAGAATGGTTTCTTCCAGTTCATAATGGGACTCTATTTGGTAAGTCATCATCACCATTATCATTGTGTAGCCGTAGTGTCCCGTAGTTGGGCGAAGTCCTCGGCATGACGTTTCCAAATATGCCTGTCTTGCGTTATTATCTGCCAGGTGGTGCCTTTCCAGTACTCGTCTAGTTCGTTTCTCTACCGTCTCGCCGATCTTCCTCTAGATCGTTTCAGTTCATAAGGTCTCCAGGTTGTGATAAGCGATGTCCATCGCTTACCTCGTAGTCTGCTGATGTGTCCTGTCCAGGTCCACTTCTGACATCTGATTTGTTCTATCACGTTGTATGACCTTTGTCTTCTGTCTTACCAAGATGTTTGTTTTTCTCCCCCGATATTTGATGTTCAACATACTTCTTTCCATCTTTGTTTGTGCGGCTACTAGCTTGTTCTTTGTCTGGGTGGTGAGTGCCTATGTTTCCGCGCCATATGTCATCGCTGGAAGTATGCATGAGTTGAAGACTTGACTCTTCAAGCAGGTACCCTTGAAGATGTCGCGGTGTTTGGCGAATGCTATCCAGCCGGCGGTGATACTTCTTTGAATCTCCTTGTCTTGGTTTTTGTCTCTGATACTGCATCGCTGTCCCAGATAGACGTAGTTTTCAACGTTCTCTATCTGTGTGGTGTTGATATATATTGATGTGTCATTTTTTAGCATCTCTTTTGTCTTCGAAATGTTCATCTTCAAACCTTGTTTTTTATTTTCACTAGCTAGCTCCTGGAGCATTTTTGTAGTTCTTTCGGTGTAGTAGCGCATATCAGTATTTCGTCGGCGAAGCGAAAATTACTTAGATATTGTCCGTCTGTCCTCAAACCTCTGGTTTCTCAGGTCAATTTTCGGAATATGCTTTCGAGTGTTGCTGTAAACAGCTTGGGCGATATGGTGTCACCCTGTCGTACTCCTCTCTTAATGTTGATCTTGTTGCTATTTTGTGTAGGTAGACTGTCACCGAGCTGTTGATGTAGATGTCTTTCAGGAGTTCGATGTAAACGTCTTTTATCCCCTGTTCTTGAAGGGAGGTCAGTATAGCTTGAGTTTGCACCGTGTCGAAAGCCTTCTCATAATCGACGAAAGCGATGCAAGGCGTGATGTTATTATTCTCAGCATTTATATTTCAGTTGGTTGACGACGTGTATGTGGTCTGTCGTTGAGTACCTGTTTCTTAATCCTGCTTGCTCTCGTGGTTTGGTTTCCGTCGAATGTCTTCTCTAGCCTAATCGCTGTTATCTTTGAGTAATGTTTACATGATTGATAACAGACAAATCGGTCTGTAGTTATATGGTAAGTAACATAACAATTTTGATGTAGTAGGCCAACTATGAAACAGAATATTAAAACTTGTTAAAACATAATTAAAACTGAAGTCATGTTCCAGCCGTAGACTGGAACCAACCATGTACTATCGAATAATGCCATCGATAGCGTCACGAATACTAATACGGTGGTGGACAAATGTGAAACGTATGGATTCCAGTTTCACATTCAAAATACCCAAATCACTTTTTCCCACGATGACCGTATACCGACGGCGATCTTCTATGACCAACTGAAGTGAAACCACAAAACTTGGTATGCCCATTTCTTGTGATGCAGCGACGAAGGAACACGTTAGAACACCTGAAATCATCAACTTCCTTTTTTAGTTTAACTGTTGCACATTGTAGTCTGGAGGTAACAGCGTCCCCACTGTTTTCGATCTATCCCCGTTTCCCGGATGTATTTATTAAATAAAGCGTTATATTTGATTACTGAAATAAGACAATTAATTTTACCTGTTACCGCTCTCGTTATCATATAAACATGTTTAACTATCTGTATGGGTTTTTCGCCTATTTCAGTGAGATAAATAAATAAATAAATATACTTATATAGCGCCAAATCTAGTTAGAAACTATTCAAGGCGCTTTACATGTAAAATAGTAATAAATCAAAACAATAATTAATTAAGTAAAAAACATGAATAAAAATTTATATATATATATATATTTAAATATTAGTATTATCGTGTCATATAAACAAAAGGTAATTGATAAAAGCTTAATGCCAAGTCTAAAAGTCATATTAGCAGTAAAAATATTGATTAAAAGAGAATGTTTAAAAATGCTCTTAAAAGTCTCAGTGTTCATTACATGCATTTAAAACAAGTAGTTTACTCCGCAAATCCGGGACTGCTGCGGCTGCTGGAGTTAAAATATCGATTAAAATAGAGTGTTTTTAATGCGCTTTTAAAAGCTGCTTCACTGGTTAGTTCACGCATTGATGTGGGTAAATCGTTCCAGAGGTCCGGAGCTGCTGCCATAAAACTCGCGCCTCCGACTTTGCGTCTTGTTCGCGGTCTCGCAAGTTGACGATTTATCAGTACAAATTACATACTGGCACAATGACGTCACGCGACAAGACACGACCCTCGCTAGGATAACTATCATCAAAGTAGATACCATCGAGTTATTCGTCCTAGGGACTACTTGTTTTAAAATCGGACAAGAAAGGCACTAGCAGGTATATGGCCTTGCCGTGCGTAGTCGACTATTCCCAATTGTGAATGAATGAATGAACGTTTTTGTTCAAAAAACATTGGCAACAGATATATATATATATATATATATATATAATGCAAGTGAGAAAGTAGACTGTACAATGTTTGAAGGGGATAAACAAGAAGTCATTCACGTGTATGTAAGTTTACCCCTGACATGTATATTTAGACATTTTAGTTACATTTAATGAAAATGCTATTCCTGTATTCTAGCAATTATAATTGAATCACGTAAGGGAAGATATTCATGTTCCATATTTAAAGTATACGATAAATGCACATTTTAACACATATGTTATTCACCACAGTTGCAGAATTATAGCTGTTGATGATTCTATTTAGATTTATATACAAGATATAAATTACGACTTTCGCCTAGCAGACGAGTACGAGAATGCTTAATCCTTTGGTTTTGGTGCGCCACTGAGCTAGTATTGTCTGAGGATATTGGCGCGTTAGAAGTGATTTACTATTATTATTATATTTCTTAAATAAAAGGTTCTTGCATTTGTTGTGAACATATGGATGCGTGTAATATGCCCCAACCACGCGTCCCCGGGACAAAATAGAGCCAACAGACAGAGAAACTAGTGTATACAATCGCACGAAGGAGTTGTAATGTTGCGTATTTATTAGACATCGAGATATGGAAGGACAAAAGAAGGGTGGAGAGAAAGCTCGAAGAGAACATAAGGAGTGAACATAAGCTGTCCCCCATCAACAAGTTAGCCGTGACAGAACATAAAACCACCGACGACCATCTTGACTTGGAAGAATTAAACGGGATAGCTAAAAGTCACAAAGGAACAGTCACACGAGAAGCGATCTGGATACGCAAGACAGAAGTAGCGATCCACCGAGATGTGAGGAACCACTCCATTCCTATTTTACAAGGAAACCATCTTAATAGCATAAACACAATTGTCTAAACAAGTAACAGTGTGTGTAGAAGAACTGCATTCAACAAAGAAGAGCATCTCTGTTTTACA
Source organism: Escarpia spicata (assembly GCA_963995525.1). NCBI lineage: Eukaryota > Metazoa > Annelida > Polychaeta > Sabellida > Siboglinidae > Escarpia > Escarpia spicata. The sequence continues at coordinate 34,600,846 of OZ023215.1, forward strand.
AAAGTGTTGTTTTAGACTATTAATGGAACGTAGGCGCTGAGAAACTTATTGTATGCAGACGATTGTGTACGTCGAGTAGGTATCAGTCCGGCTAGCCGTGATATGCATTGCGTGTTTGTTTTATGTGTGATCGAAGTAAATATTCACTATACCGCTTTTTCCTTCAGATTTCGAGAACTACAGGACATGGTGCGAATACTACAATGGTAATGTCACCATAGTGTTGGAAGTAGGAGAGAATTACACTGGAGTGATTAGAGTGTACAAGGAATATGATGATAATTCATCAAGTATCAAAGGTATGCTTGTTCAATGCTCTGAATGCGGATGGTCTGGAGTGTCTTGCCAAACAACATATGTAAGGTAATTCATATTATTCATCAAGGACAACTCGTTTCTCTCAACACCACCCAGTAGTCAGTCACTAGTCAGTCAGTGTCTGCCCGGATGACCAGCCAACGCTACTGATTAAAACTAACCGTAGCTAACAGCGGCATTTATTAAACAACTAATGCACAACTACACATTATATGACCACATATTTCTTCTCAGTTGTCCTTTATCAGGCACGCACACATGCATTCAAACACGCGCACACACACGCAAGCAAGCAAACACGCACACACACACACACACACACACACACACACACACACACACACACACACACACACACACACACACACACACACACACACACACACACACACACACACACACACACACACACACACACACACACACACACACACACACACACACACACACACACACACACACACATGCAGACACGCACACACGCACGCAAGCACACGCACACATGCACTCACACACGCGCACAGACACACACACACACACACACACACACACACACACACACACACACACACACACACACACACACACACACACACCCATTAAAATGTGCATTGCTGATGATGATTGCTAATGATCTACATATATGGTATACGATATAAGGTTATGTTAGCTACCTCAGCAATAATCATAAGCTCTTTAACAGCTCCTTGTATGTTTTATATTCTCCAATAGTTTTGCACTTTTAACTAACACCTTCGCAAACATGTTAACGTTCAAGCTTTTATATGAATGTTCAACATGTTGTTAAACTTATTTTGGGTTATTCCTTTGTTGTTCTGATTCGTCAACGTTCTTCTGCTTGTTCGTAGATACCGCGTCAGTCTTCATGCCATGCACACATTTGGCATTATGTTATCCTTTCTGTTTTCCGTTCAGGGATCCGGAAGAAACAAATGGAGATTTCCCGAACCTATCAGGCCTGACCCAGGGAGCCGGGTGTCTGTTTCCCTGGTTGTGGATGGTCACCCTGCCTGTGCTCTATCTGATCCTTTAACAAAGTACGGTTGTCCGAGCATACGCCACAAGAATACACACTGCGCCACGGAGAATTCAACCGTCGACTAATTGCTAAAGTGTAAATAAAGTTGTGTGACCGTCATTGTTGGTCAGATTTGTCATATTTCCCGCAAGATGGTTGCAATATGTCGTAATATAGTGCAGTAAGATTAGCAGTTCTGTAATTGTTGGCGATGTGCTGGCGTGCGTTGTGTTAAAACAGTCCGCATCAGTGCCCCCTCCTACTACTGCCTGCATGAATACGAACTAGTTCAGTAACCCTCGCCGGCTGACTATGTTACCCGTTTTCAATGACAATAAAGTTCCATGGCTGTTCGTTTACGAGATCTAGTAATTTATTAATTGCACATTAATAATTAACATCGCACTGCCATCGAATTGGTAATGGACTGACTCCGGATTACAATTTGCAATGACATCACACTGACGTCAAACTGACATATTTTATTTATTATGACGAGTGCCAACAAATGGGTTCGTAAAATGTTTGCTTGCATCGGTCGGTCATGTCATTAGGCGTGTCACTATGTGTCAGGTTTGCAAAAAGCTTCATTGCTACTAAGGGTACCACAGCATCCTCGCGCGCCAGGGGTCGCTGCTGCTGATTACGTCAGTCCCAGCCAGCAGTACCCCCCTGGCTGATCGCTTTGCGAAACTCTGATTTTAAGTTCAGCCTATGAAATCGCTCACTAGATCAGTGGATCTACTCAGGTCAGGTGGTCATAATAAAACTAATTTCAACCAACCGTGGCTCGTGTTACATGCAATGTTTAGGAAGTAGAAGCAAATATTCGAATACACAATACTGCTCAGCTGCTCGTACTAATGGGCGAACGGGTCATTATATGTTGGGATTCTCAGAAGTCGTTTATCCGTCTTCAAATTGGGGCGGGTATTTGCGCTGTTCTCACGGGTGATGCAGTTGCGACTGGCGAAGTCAATTACTAGTTTGACTCAGCTAACTTCCGCACTTCGCGTGGTATGGCAAACAGCCGTGGCTTGCGAGGATATACTACAGCAACCAGTAATGAACTTAGAAATAATATCCTGATGACCTGCCAATGTGTTGAGACTGAGACAGAAGTGTTAACCATAAAGAGTAGTTGATAATCAGTACTGTGACGTCACCTTATATATATGGCTTGGCATGACATCCCCCCGAATGAGACAGACGGACAGACAGACATACAGACAGACACACAGTCAGAGATAGAATGAGGTGGGGAACAATAGGGGATAGAGAGAGAGAGAGAGAGAGAGAGAGAGAGAGAGAGAGAGAGAGAGAGAGAGAGAGAGAGAGAGAGAGAGAGAGAGAGAGAGAGAGAGGAGAGAGAGAGAGAGAGAGAGAGAGAGAGAGAGAGAGAGAGAGAGAGAGAGAGAGAGAGAGAGAGAGAGAGAGAGAGAGAGAGAGAGAGAGAGAGAGAGAGAGAGAGAGAGAGAGAGAGAGAGAGAGAGAGAGAGAGAGAGAGAGAGAGAGAGAGAAGAGAGAGAGAGAGAGAGAGAGAGAGAGAGAGAGAGAGAGAGAGAGAGAGAGAGAGAGAGAGAGAGAGAGAGAGAGAGAGAGAGAGAGAGAGAGAGAGAGAGAGAGAGAGAGAGAGAGAGAGAGAGAGAGAGAGAGAGAGAGAGAGAGAGAGAGAGAGAGAGAGAGAGAGAGAGAGAGAGAGAGAGAGAGAGAGAGAGAGAGAGAGAGAGAGAGAGAGAGAGAGAGAGAGAGAGAGAGAGAGAGAGAGAGAGAGAGAGAGAGAGAGAGAGAGAGAGAGAGAGAGAGAGAGAGAGAGAGAGAGAGAGAGAGAGAGAGAGAGAGAGAGAGAGAGAGAGAGAGAGAGAGAGAGAGAGAGAGAGAGAGAGAGGAGAGAGAGAGAGAGAGAGAGAGAGAGAGAGAAGAGAGGAGAGAGAGAGAGAGGGAGAGAGGGAGAGAGAGAGAGAGAGAGGGGTGACAGAGAGAGGGAGAGGGGGAGAGAGGGAGAGAGGGGGAGAGAGTGAGCGAGATATACAGACAGACAGACAGACAGACAGACAGATAGACAGGCAAGCAGGCAGACAAACATACATACACACATGCAGACATACATACACATACAGATTGGCAGTAGATAGTGATAGCAGCGGCGGCAGCAGCGGCAGCAGCAGCAGCAGCAAACTGCATGTATTGTGTAGGGTATATACCCCTGCTCCATATGCAACGTTTGGCATGATTTGTTATATTAAATTATGAAATGCAAAATAAATGGCAACAAGTAATTAACGGTCACTTTAAGGCCTGTTTGCAACTACGTCTGCGGGTTTCTTTAAATAACGTCAGACTATGTCTGTTGTGTCGACGACCAGCGGACGATTGTTGCCTGTGTGGACATTTGGCGACGTTCAAAGGATGTTTGGGGGCTAGTTCCCATGACACAAGGACCAAACTGATTACTGATTTATTATGAAATGTTGCCACAAACGTCAGTGTATGACATTTAAACCACGTTCATGACACGACAACAGTAGTTAGATCCTGGGTTCAACACGAGCTAACACATATATTGACAGTAGGTCGATGTTGTCATTTTGACCCTCTTATCTGAACACAAACGTGTTTAAACATGTCGACAATCAACGTGTTAGATATGAAATAGTTGAAACTTGATAATATTATTGCGTATTTAAAAAGGTGGTTTTATAACAAAACGATCAGTTTTAGACTTGAACACTTTTCTTGACGAACAAAAGAAAATATCTACTTTATCAAGATATAGCAAATCCGTATTAAAACGGGATACAGCCAAATAAAACAAGGGGAATCCGTACCACATTACCTGTCTGTTAGACACCACTCAACAACAGACTATAGACAGATCACGGACATTGACAAGTTAAACAAAATGTAAGTTCGTATAAAGCTACATTAATTCTGTAACGTAAGGACCATACCGAACGTTTACACTTCACACCGTGACAGTCGTTACATTACGATATTCGACCACCAACTATACTTCTCCGAAGAATATTCAGCTACGCCCTAAGTAGTGTGCGAAGATTACTCGTTCAATTATATTCACTACTGTGGAGTCGTATACAATGTTCCGCCACCGAGTTTAGATTTTCCGAGGATATTGGCATTAAAAAGTCACTTTATTATTAGTAGTATTATTATCCTTGAGCTGAGTGGTAAGGTGGGGTGAACAGAACTTCTCTCTGACACCCGGAGTACGTGGCTCGGCAAAATGCTGCTATATCAAGCGAGATTAATGCGATACCCTGAGACAACTGCTTGAAAAGAAAGAACACTGTGCCAGCGGTAATGTGCTTTGTGTGTTGGAATAGGAATGCCTATGATATATAAAGTCGCCATGTTCCGGTGTAGCCAACTAGAACGAGGTCATGACCTTTGATGTTTGAAGAAACAGAGTGGGAACCAGTATCTCAACAAAATTATGACTTTACTTGGACATAGCGGCTCCTGCGTCTACAAACGCACGAGGCTGTCAAACCATTCCACCTAGATCTGTTATTTTGCCAGCTTTCTGACGTTGGTTCATCTTATGTCAACCAGCTGTTGGTTGCGGTAAACGGTTTGGCGCCACTTCATGTTTGGTCGTCTTCTCTCCTCTGACCATCTTGTGTCCACCATTGTGCTGCTTTGTTAGTTGGGAGCTTTAAGTCATGATCGAGCCAGCTCATAAGTCTTTTGCAAATAGTTGAAGATGCCACAGGTTGTCCTGATCATATCTTCTTTTCACTGATTATGACTCCCAAACTATCAGCCTATATGTTGACTGATTCCGCCACCCGAGACGTTGCAGGTCCTGTATGTTGTCTGTGCGAATGGCTGTGTCATATTCGCTTCGAAGGTACAGTATATTAACGTCAAACGCAATTAACAACGACAACAAAACACGACAATTAATGAATAATGTGTTTTTAAAGTTCTGGATGGGTAGTGCTTGAGAGGGCGGCAATGTCATTTTCATTTCAACTTGCAGCATACAACGTCAAATGTAATTAAACACGACAATGGCATAACACCATTAATTAGTAATTTATGTTAATGTTCTTAAAGTCATATCTTAATAATTTTGCCATTTTGGAAGTTTTGACCCCGTAAACATAAATTATAATATCTTGACTAGAACAATGGGAAATATGTTCGCAATTACCTTTCAGCGGATAATTGATTAAAAAGAAATATTGCAGTGATAACAGACATTGTCAACCACCTCGTGTTTATTTGGTATTATGATTCTTGAAGGTCTTCTGAATATAACGTGCGTCCGGTAGATTAATGCGAATATAGAATCATTGCAAATCGTTAACGGAAAGCAAGGCCATAGGAAATGTTAAGACTAGTCCACATTTGGCAAAAGTACAAAGCACAATAGGATAATTGAGTGATGGATAATTGAGTGATGGATAATTGGGTGATGGATAATTGGGTGATGGATAATTGGGTGATGGATAATTGAGTGATGGATAATTGGGTGATGGATAATTGAGTGATGGATAATTGGGTGATGGATAATTGAGTGATGGATAATTGGGTGATGGATAATTGAGTGATGGATTATTGGGTGATGGATAATTGAGTGATGGATAATTGGGTGATGGATAATTGAGTGATGGATAATTGGGTGATGGATAATTGAGTGATGGATAATTGGGTGATGGATAATTGAGTGATGGATAATTGGGTGATGGATAATTGGGTGATACATTTTCTAATCAGTGGCAGATCTCGTCATTTAATTAAGAGAACCGTTGATTTAGATTATCAGACCCCGTAGAATTGGAGCGGTTTAGGTGTGTTCACCCCCGCAGGGATACACGGCTCGGCTTAAAGGCCAACGAATCCGGAGACTGGCGACAATGGCACCCCTAGACGAATTGTCCTCAAAATACGTAAAGCTGTTGGCTGATGCAGCAACCAGTATATCCACAAGCACTGAGAAGAACACAATTGATAGTTTGGTTACGAGCAGCTAACCGGGTAATGTGCTCAGTTGATGTAAGATATACTGACCTTAGAGCACTTTGGTGTGTCGCCGCAGGGTCTTTACGTCGTTGGTGGCTCTGCCTGTAGGCACACATTGCACGGTTGTGTTTAACTACGACAGTGCTTGCCTTAAAATGATAGGGTGTGGACCTGTGTTGTTCAGTAGTTGTTGGTCAATAGAGTTGCAACTGGAACAAGAGTCGCCATAAGCAATTTACAATCCTACGTGAAATTTACACCAGTCCTTGTTGCCGACGTTTCTTGTCTTGTAACATTGCTAAAGAGGCCCGCCACAACACCTCTCCTTCGTAGTTGTTGTCTGATGTATCAGGTGTTCCACAGTTATTATGTTATAATGTATTGTTATTGTTCGCATGTAGTATCAGAAGTATGGAACAGTGACCAATGTATTAGATGGTCGTGTGAAACGTAGCCGCCATTTAATTTCATTCAACTGGATAATATGATTGGCTGGCTGTATACGGTGGTGTGTATGTGTGAACGAATATAATTATTTATGTTCTTACCAATCTAGTGCTCTTTCCTATAACTTCATACATTATAGTATTTAATACAATATAACCTTATTATACACGTTGTATATCACTGGTCTTACAACGAGCACCCACACATATATTGCTTTCGCTCAAGCCAACCAAAATATAGCTACACCGAACCCTTTGTAGTTCACGCTCCTTAATCAAATGATATGTCAAACCACACAAGCTGTGAACGTGGTGACACGATCAGATTTACGTTTTCTGACTTAGCAATTTATTTTAATGAGTGCACTACGTTTATGTTAAAACAAAACTGGTGTTAAATCATTCGTATGGAGCAAAGCAGACAGTAGCAATTACAATGCACAAAAGGAGACATAACTCAATAAATAGACCAGACTGTACTGACGTTTCCACGCAAATGCGGATGATGACCGATATTTATACACGCCTGTAGATGACGACAGAGCAACATGAGCCCGATATGTGGATGCAGGACCCACCAGTTTATAGACACGTCCCGACTCCCACAAATCATGTTCCAGCTATGGGTCAAATAGAAATGCAGAGGATGTGATGGACAGCATGTCCCCTCAGTTCCGGCGGCGGAAGATCCAGTTGTATGGACAACGACGGCGAGCACAGCTCAATACGAGCTACTGCTCTTTCGATTAAACCAAATCAAAAACAGGCAGAGTGCAACGGAAAACCACTGTTGTAGATAATCATGACCCACAAAACCACAAAAAATAACGCTGACGGCGTGAACGGGTGTTCTGACAGGGCCACCTCGCTCGGTAAGAATAGACATGTGCGACAGTTGACACCAGATCGTCATCCAACTAATTGTGCGCAATAGAAAGAGCAAAATGCTTACTAAGATACTGGACCATATCGGATCACATCCTTTTGGTGAAACTCAGTGGCAAACCATTTAACATTAACATCATACAAGCGTATGCACCAACCGCCGACAAATCTGATGAAGAGCACTAAACATTTTATAATGATCTTGAATTGGAAAAACCACATTGCAAATCACAGGAGATTGTAATAGTTATGGGAGACGTTAATGTTAAAGTTGGTTGGGAAAGATGTGAAGACATAGTTGGACCACATGGACTGGGAAGCAGAAATGAGAGAGGAGATAAACTAATAGAGTGGGCAAAATCTCACGACATGTATATCATTTCTGCTATTTATATATTTTCAGAATTTTATTTCCTTGTCATTTTGTTAAATTAGAAAAGTCAGTCGACAGAGCAGATTGTGTTACGCAGTAATTTACAGTGAACCGTGGCTAAAATTAGCTTATAATTAACTCGCGTCGTAGACGATTACATTGTTGTGTAGGGGTGTTTCACGATGCATAAATTAGGTATGGTTCATTGCTGAGCACATCATTGGCTCAGTTCCATCAGACGTGCCGGTTTCAGTTACCAGGTTATTCATCTTATCACATTGCAAGGGGTTACAAACAAGGGGGTGGTGTGGTACTATTTGTCAAATATGATCTATATTGTTTTAGTATATCAAGTAAATCAAGAGTTATCAAGGATGTGTTTGAATGTGTTACGATTGTGTTAAAAGTTAGCCAACTGTAGACATGTGGTAATTGCTTGGTAATATACAGAGCACCTGGGTTTGACTTAACTTTAATTGGTGACAACATTGACCGTTCATTTAACCAAGTTGTGACTAAGAAAACTGTATTTATCTGTAATGATTTCAACATAGATTTATTGAAATATGAATCACATGGGGGGGCTAAAAAAATCCTAGATTTCATGTTCAATCTTGGTATGTGCCCAGTAATTACTTAGCCTACCAGAATCTCGAATGCGTCGGCAACTCTTATTGATAACACATTTACCAACGATATTGAAAGTGATATCAGGAGTGGATTACTCATTACTGATATAAGCGATCATTTGCTTGTTTTTGTTAGTTGCAAGTATGGCGGTAGCCGATGTAGTCGTATTTGTCTAACTCAATACAAACGTCATACAAGTGTTGAAAATATGACTGCACTAAAAGCTGCGTTGGACGCGCATCCGCGGGATTCGGTGCTTTGTCACACAGATATTAATGAGGCATACAACGATTTTCTTAACGATTTCACAATGCTGTATAATCAACATTATCCACTTCGCCTAGTTAATAATAACAATAACCGTGAACATAAAAACCCTTGGCTCACGAATGGTCTCTAAAATGCCTGTCGGAAAAAACCAAGTTATACAAACAGTTTCTTGCTAAAATAAATGCGTACACAGAAACGAGGTATAAATCGTATACAAATAAACTAACAGCCGCCATACGTTATGTAAAACGTAAATATTATAGTAAGTTATTGTTAGAACACCGGGTCAACCTATCCGGGACTTGGAACATTTTACGTAAAATCATGGGGAAATCTCGACTTGAATACAATAATTATCCTGTACAATTCGATAAAAATGTTATTATAATCGGTAACCGGCCTACGATTGCTGACACGTTCAATAAGTACTTTACAAGCATTGGGCCAGACCTAGCTAACAAAAATTGAAACTCCACCAGGAGTGTCAGTTCTTGATTACATGGGTGAATGCAATGAACATTCGATGTTTTTAAGACCAACTAACAAAGATGAGGTTATACGTGCTCGTTCCACAACACGGTGTAGAAGGAGGATAACAGAACTGCTACAAACTACAGACGACCGTGCGGTAGGGAGGGCCATGATCGCCAACGCCTGTGACAGACATGGCACATAGAAGAAGAATATATGACGATGTCTTAGGCATTTACTACGTGAGAAACGTGAAACAAACTGATATCATCAGCATTTGTGTTCAGCTCGTAAGCACATGCTGTGTGCGTGTGCGTGTGCGTGTGCGTGTGCGTGTGCGTGTGCGTGTGCGTGTGCGTGTGCGTGTGCGTGTGCGTGTGCGTGTGTGAGCAAGCGCCCAGATCTCGACTCCCTATCCCTATCCCGATCACTTCCATTGTTGGACAATCGAACTGAGCACGCGTCCCGACATTGATTCGAGGACAAGCGATGAAATGAGGACGTTTTACGAAACACCTTTTCAAATGTACGTCATACGAAACGTCATTTACAAGTACTTCGGGTGGGAAACGGTGATCTGCGTTTGAAAAGGTAAGTTAATGGTAAGTTCTTACATAGTGCAGTATCCAGTCCTTAGGACTGCATAAAGCGAGTTACACTTTACTCCCTGGCAGACCTGTTCAATCGAACACCATCTCGACTTATCTAGGAAGCATTCAAAGCAATCGCTGCAATTAATGCGATAAGACTATTCGTACACTAATATCCACCACTGTCTTTAGTCAGGTACTCGTGTATACAACTGAGTGAACTGAAGTAACGTATAATAAATGAAGGTTCGACATGACAGTACAGGGTTCGAAATCGGGTTCTCTCGAGTAAAAGTCCGATGTTCTAGCCACTAAGACACATGCTGTGTACATGTTGCACAAACAGAAGGGTGATCATTTTTGGAATGGTAATGCATGTTGTCATGCATATGCTATTAGCATGCTGACATATATACACACGTGATTCACCAGGTGTCAATTTTAAAATGACACCTAGAACAATGTAATGTTTTGAAAAAATTAATGCTGGTTGTATAATAGTAACAATACTCAGAATTCAGAATCAATTTAATTGACCTATAAATACGATACATATACAATGAATAACGTAAGTAATAGGTAAGGTCGGGAAACTCCCATTAAAATATATAAAATCGCTAGCATAGGAGCCACCCCACTAAATATAAACAAAACAGAAATTACATGACACAAATCAGAATAGCATATTACTTGTTTTTACTGTTGATAATGACACAATCAATGTATCAACATTCGTACATAATACACGGACTGATTATATGTACTCTTGTACAATTTGACGTACATATGGATACTTCGGTATACATTTCAATACGTATTACGATTACAAATAAAGCAATTATGAATACGACAACTGGATTCATAATTTAAAATAAAAACGTTTTTTGTGTATGTTGAAAAAACGTATAGACTGTGGGTGTAAATTGTATTAATGATAATACTTGGTGTGTTGTTAACTGTCTCTATTATGTTGTGTCTAATGCATTTTTTTGCAAATTCATGTTTGAATCTGGAAGTATACAGATTATTTCTTTCACGTGTGCAGTGCTGATGAATATCATAAATGTGTGTGTTTGGAAAAACATTGAAGTTGTAGGGTAAAAGATTGTTAATTAATTTATAGTAAAATTTTAATTGTTGTATTTTATAAATGTCATCCAACTTTAGCAACTGAAGTCTTTTAAAACTAGGACTTGTGTGAGCAATATATTTATTTAAGGATATTATTCGTATTGGTTTTTTTTCTGTAATTTGAAAAGTCGATGTGCCCCATAAAAGTAAGCCATAAGTAATATGAGGGAGAATAAGAGCATTGTACATAATATATAATGTATTAAGTGGTAACGAGTTTTTATTTAATATGCCTATAGTTTTATATATTTTATTTGCTATTTTGTTTGTATAACTCTGCCAGTTTAAACGGTAATTTATTGTGATACCTAAAAAATTGAAATCAGTTCACATTCAACACAAGAGCATTGTGCAATATGTCGAATGGAAACTAGACGAATGTTATCTGTAATTAAATTGTTTGCTTCCTTGTGGGGAAACAAAGACAATTGTTTACGCCTACGCCCCTAAACAATGTATTACATTCTAACCATTTGCATCAACAACCAAAAAAATCTAACGCCAATGGTTAATTCAGAATTCATTTTTTAAAGTGGGCGGTTGTAGTGAAATGTCGTAATTCCCGACGGCTGACATATTTAGGCATGTCCCCGATGCTTGACCAGTAAGCGCTTAGAGCTGCTTTGAACTTGACCCTGCTGTGACACGTCGAATACTCGTTTTCCTCAATATGAATATGAATGTGTTAGCTCTGACAGCTCATATATTGGTTTGTCGCATTCCCTTTGATTCCGAAGCTGAGTTACACCTGCAACACCTGTTGTAATGCGTTACCGTGCATTGTGCTGACGTGGCAGTTTTATTAGTTTCAGCAACAAAGCAAAGTCGGCGATGACAATCGTTTTTCACTGCTTGGTCTGCTTTAGGCAGCTGTCAAAACAAGCATGTCACAATATACATAAACATATCAATTAACTAAAAGTGGCATAATCAGCTGAGAAAAACCATTCAAACGCAAACAAACGGTTAGCAAAAATATGTGGGTTAATGAGCGAGGCAAACAAATGTTTTCTACCGCGTTGTCCGTGCTATGTAATTATGTGCCTTCAATACGGTTATTCTAGGAAACTGCTGGCGTAATTGTCTTGATTGTTGTTGAAGGTTTTTTGGGAGCCTCAACGGGGAGAGGGTGAAGTTCGATATTTTTGTGAGCCTCAGTCCTCGCTATTTAACATCTTCCCGCGAACATAGTTAATCACCCTAATTAACATATACTGTACTAAATGTGAACATCGTGCGGATTTCCCGAACAAATGCTACGTAATATTCATCAAACATAAGATGTGAATACGTCATGAAACCGTCCCTTACATATGTGTGTAAGTTGCGCCCTATGGCAGATGTTTTGGTTGCTTGGTTTCTGACCTAACCATGAAGACGACCACCTATTGTCCCTTATGAACCACCAAACTACAAAATCCGTAGGATGGTATTGCTGCTAATACTTCGTCAATATAAACACTATGTGGGTATTGTATATCCGTATGTACGCATGTTCAAATGTCGGTTTCGCATGTATGTTTCGCATGTATTTTGTAGGCGCGTTAGCGGGCACACTAGGGTGGTTCGTAGATGTCTTGTTTTTTCACATTTCGTCCGAAGGGAGTCACGTGGGATGACGACGAAGTAACGCGTATCATCTCTGGTTTTTGCAGCGTTTGTTGGTTTGAAACGAAGCCAACGAAATGGTAATAATTTACGAGGGATGCGCCCACTTTCAAATGCACACCATTTTTGGGGGTGGTCCTGATTTCTAGTGTTAGGTTGGGCAGTAATAAAAAAAGTACATTTATTTATGGGAGTTATTTTGTTACAAGCCTTCTCCAGTAAGCGTTGTTGTTTATAGGGTGTTTTTGCTGAAGCTTTAATCTCTTATATACCTGTATAATAATGTTTCTATATTGTGAGCGCATTGATTAACTATTAGTTAGAGATCGCGCGGTAAAAGAACGTTTATTATTATTATTATATACCGCGCAGTGGTTGGCAGGCGAACAGGAAATGTAGTTATATGATGACAGTGCACATTCTTAAATTAACATAAATAACGTGTAAATAAGACAAGTATGTGCACAGGCTTTTGGCGCTCGTCAATAGCTGAACGATTTCTCATTCTGTTGCAGAGGTGCACGTGATGTTATTGTCTAATTACATAAGACTAACGCCATCGCATCAACGAATCGTGTCGAGTAGCTGCGACTACCAAAGGTTCCTTTAGACGTAGAACAAGAACAACAACGAAAACAAGTTGTACTTCGACCTAGAACGTCTTTTATCGTGTTTTCCCCTTCAGGATATATATATATATATATGTATATATATACTCGTATAAACATGTTGATAATATACGCTAGTGACGTCTGTTCGACCAAATCCACCGGAAGGCGTACGGTCATGTAGGAAATACCCTCTACATTTATATGCGCACCGGGCAGCGGTCAGCCATATTTCTGCATTACGGTCACATGTACGCATGATGTCATGGTGGCGGACATCGTCCTGCGAGTCCCGAGCTGACTCGAGAAACCTCTTGAAGTGACCGGTGTCAATTCATTTAAGAGCATCAGTAGAACTCAGCAGATCTGACATCAGCGACACCGTCGTAGTCAAGTGTGTCCCAGGAGCTCTCGAGTACGCATGGCCTGTCATCGTGTGTAGAACTGAGTGTGCAGCATTGGCCGTCTCCCAGCAGGCGTCAATGCCAGAACCCGCCATCACGTAGCCTATAGAACCCATGTAGGACATCACCAATTGAAAGCCTCCCAGCCTCACGATAACACCTACATAACAGATCACACTATGGCATGGTATGGGATTAAACATGATTGGATAACTATAAGCGGCAATCTCACCTTCAAGTTCTGGTGAAGAGAGTACCATATCCATTGCTTTGGTGTATAGCGGCTGGTCAAATGTGACGAATTAACATTTCTGCCCCAAACGATTGGTCCCCTCCTTGGCATAGCACAGTGCTGAGAACATTGCGTTCGGTTGTGTTTGGTCGCGATTGATGAAGGAGAGCGGCAGGATGCTGGTCTGGTGTCAGATGAAATTTGGTTTTAGTACTGTTCATAATTACGAAGTCAAATCAATGATAAATTATTATTAAGAAAATGTATCTTTAAAGCAGTTTGTATCGTGATTTAATATTTAAAACCAACCTTGTCAAAGTATCCATTGTTGTTGGCTGTCTGCGTGAAGCCAGCCCATGATGGATGGGATGGGAGATTGAAGTAGAAACCAGCCATTCACAGGTTGTCCAGGTTGATGCCAATCATCTTCTCCTTGCAGAAATGTCCAGGAAGAGGGAGGGGCCTGCACACCAAGGATTTCAACATTCGTGTGCCTGGCGACAGTAACAATGGATTGGATTATTATTATTTCAAAGTGATTAAAACAACTAGCCACATCGTGTGATCAGATTGTCAAATCATGTACTTGCTATTTAAGCACATTACCTGGCTATCAACGGAGTCTTGTGGTAGCTACCAATGACTGAGGCTGTCTCGACCTTCGTCGGACGTTGAAGTGGGACAATTTCAGCTTGATAAGGAGGCGTGGCCACCGCATGGAACGTCCCGTGACCTAATATACGAGGGGCATGTGGTAGAGTAATATTAGAACACGTTTTCTCTCGCAACGAAACAACATGGAAATATTAAATTGCTCGATAGTCAATATATACGTCTGGCAATAACTGATAAATCGTTTAACTTTTGCTGTGGCAATGTTGACGTCAGCGTTGTCAAACACAAATTGCACAAGGCAGCCATCCAAAGATTCAGGCAATGGGGAAGAGTTGTCCTTCAGTTGCGCATTGACCAACTTCACCACCTCACTGTAGCTCTCAGCCAACCCGAGGCTGCTGAGTATGTGTATCAGCTCCCTCGACCCCTACTTCTTTTTGGATAAACGTTGTTAAAGAGAGGATAAAAATACGATCTTGGACGTCGTGCAGCAAAGATCACCTGGCTAATAGCTGCACACTTCCTTTTTACAGGCGTGTTATATGGGTTCTGCGAGATGATGACACCCTGGATGAATCTCTGAAGGAGAGCTGGAGGAGCAGGTGTAAGAAGAGACTTACGAGTGGTTATATGTGGAAATACACCTGTCTCATGTACAGTTGTCCTGATCGCGTTTCTGACAAGTATAGCTGCCGTATCGATTATCTCGCCCTCTGAATGTCCATTCCTTTGTGTAAGCCGTTTCTCCTTCAGCATACGATATGCTTTATCTTTAAAGCAGACCACACTTGTCCTACCGTTGATGCAAGTTATAACTACGTCAGATTTATATCTGGCCTCAAGCCTCTGTCTCAACCAAAAACGAGAGTAACCTGATTTACCACCCAATAGTTCGTTCATCATCACTTCTTGTTCACACACAGAATACTGTCATTCGTCGTCCTGATCTAACGGATTGCACAGTTTTAGAAATGCCGCCTGCTTCTTTTCGCATGCTACACCACCACCACGCTCAACAACACCTGGAAGTTGTTGACCTTTCAAACCATTTACTCGACAATCTGCGTGATATATTGCCTCCTCTGCGGCAAGGTCATTCACCTCTTCCAGTCTGCATAAGACAGTGAGGCCAAGTTCATCTTTCCTATTTTTGGTCATCTCTTTCAGTATTCTAGTGTGCAGGGTCTCTATATGTGAGACTGACCGACGTCTATTCATCGGCAACTTGCTGTCGATAACAGCCTCATTGCCAAAAAAGAGACAATGTGTGGTGAGTCCGAATTCAACGTTCTGCCGCAGGTTTGGTTTCTTTTGTATTGATGCAGTTCCTTCGTTCTCTTTCTGTTGTCGTTTCAGCCTCGAATTAACACTCGTGGCCCGAGTATATTCTTTACGACAAGAAATGCGAATAGAGGCAGGTAACTCAACTTGATGTAAGCGACCATCCCCCAACTTCTGACTAACCTGTTTTAGTCATTCAAAACCTTTCTGTGTAAGTTTTGACTCGGCGCTTATTCCCCACAAATCACACATTTGGTGATACTTTCCATGTCAAAGGACAACACACACTTTGAAACAGGAAAGACAATATGGATAATAACATTTAATAAGACAAGCTTGACTAGAATATGAATATAAAACGTCAACACAACGTAAGATGTCTACTGGATCGTCCAAAGTTCGTGAGGCGTAAATGGAACTATGTTGTTACTGTTTAGATATAACACAAAGTATACACTTACATGTTGTGTCTCCGTAGCATTTTCTGCCTGGCGGAAATGGCTGGAAATTCGTGAAAACCCCACCACAGACACTAACATTTTGCTTACTACCTCAAGTGCTTAAGACGTTACAGCTAAAAATGGGTTTCTGGCCTTTCGGGCGTCCTTTTGAATTCTGCGGTTAGCTCAAGGAGGATCCTTGGGGACGTTTAGAATGTTATCCGATACATTTTCAGGGATCTGTGGTGCAAAAAAGGCAGCTTATTGTTTTCGACTTTAAGGTTCGATGGTATTTCGGCCTAAGAAACCCCTGGACTATAATGCTACAACTAACGTGAGTGGGCTGAACCTGCTGGGGTTTGCCAACTACAATAATATAGTGCTTGCAAACACACTTGGAAGACACAAAGCATCCCGAAGATGGACATGGCATGGACCAAACGGAAGGGATCACAATCAGATTTACTACACCATGATGCCAAATCGGTTCAGATCTGGAATAAACACGGCCAAATCAAGGACTTTCCCAGGAGCAGACGTAGGAAGAGACCATGAACTAATGAACTTCAAAGCATGGCTGAAAAAGATCAACAAACCTAAGAATACCAGGCTCAAGTTCAACTTGGACAAACTGAAAGACCCTGTGATCTTGGCGTCATTCCACGCAACAATTGGAGGGAAGTTTGCACCATTGCTCACGCTTGAAGAAGGTATAGAAGCGATAACTATAAACTTTAATGCAGTGATGACAGAAACAGCAAATTACATCCTAGGCCAAACCCTGGGTCACAGAAGAAATTCTGGAAATGTGTGACATTAGGAGAAATTTGAAGAAAGACAAGTACATGGAAGAAGGAGCAACACAGTACAGTGAGATCAACAAGAAGATCAGAAATGGATTGGAGAACGGTGCACGGAAACTGAAGACTGCCTCACCAACAACAATAGCAAAAGAGCATACCAAGTCGTGAGCGAACTGACAGAGCAAAGGCAGGAGAAAGTTAACACAATTCAAGACAAAAAAGGGAAATGCCTCATCAAAGAAAAAAACATTATCAACAGATGGACAGACTACTGTTTGGAGTTATACAACTTCCAGACCAACTGAGATCCAAGTGTTCTAGTCAGCCAAGAATCATCAAATGAGGACGACTTTCCAATTTTACGTGAAGAAATGGAGATAGCTGTAGGCTCATTGGAAAAGGGAAAAGCTGCTGGATTTGACAACATCCCAGCAGAACTGATAATGAACGGAGGAGAAACGGTCATAGACATCCTCACCAGCATCTGCAGCAAAATCTGGCAGACTAGAGAGTGACCAACAACATGGACTCAATCTCTGATAATTACTCTCCCCAAGAAAGGCAACCTGCAACAATGTCAAAACTACAGAACCATCAGCCTCATTAGCCATGCGAGCAAAGTGATGCTGAGAGTCACCTTGAACAGATTGGAACCACAAATAGAAGAGATCATCGCCGAAGAACTGGAGGGCTTTTGCAGTGGAAGAAGCACCACGGAAAAAATATTCAATCTTCGTGGTCTGGGTGAGATATACCTGCAACATCAACAGGAACTATTCCGTGTCTTCATTGAATTCAAGAAGGCATTTGACAGGGTGTGGCATGCCGCACTATGGGCGACAATGAAGAACTACAATATTGGACGAATGAATGCCTCTTGTCACCTACTTTGTTCAACATATTCCTGGAACGAATAATGACAGATGCCCTGGAAGATCCCACTGGCACAGTCAACATTGGAGGACGCATCATCACCAACCTAAGTTTCGCTGATGACATCGACGAGTTGGCTGGAAGTGAAGAGGAACTTGCTAACATTGTGAACCGACGGGACGAAACATCAGCCAGATATGGAATGGAAATTAGCACAGAAAAAAACAAGCTAATGACAAACAGCAAAAATGCAATGAGGTCCAGAATAACTGCCAATGGACGCGAACTGGAAACAGTAAGTCAGTTCAAGTACCTCGGAACTATCATCAATGACGAGGGTTCCAGGAACAAAATCCTTGCAAGGTCTGCGCAAACATTAGCAGAACTGGCGAAATTGAAACCAGTTTGGAGATACAAGAACATCGCACTGAAATCCAAACTTAAACTAGTACGTACACAGGTCCTTTCCATCTTTCTGTATGCATGCGAATCATGGACCCTCACAGCGGAACTGCAAAGAAGAATTGCTGCAGTATTAATTAAACGCTACCGAAGAATCCTTGGTATTTCCTACACTGACCATATCACCAACGATGAAATCAGAAAAATCATCACTCACCATGTGGGACACAACTGCGATGACTGGCGTCGACTGGCGAAACATTCAGCAATACAGGGCCCCTATGACTCAGGCGGGTTACGGGAGCAGTGAGTAAGTAATGTATGTATGTATGTATGTATGTATGTATGTATTTATGTATGTATTTATGTATGTATGTATGTATGTATGTATGTATGTATGTATGCGTGTATGCGTGTATGCGTGTATGCGTGTATGCGTGTATGCGTGTATGCGTGTATGCCTGTATGCCTGTATGCCTGTATGCCTGTATGCCTGTATGCCTGTATGCCTGTATGCCTGTATGCCTGTATGCCTGTATGCCTGTATGCCTGTATGCCTGTATGCCTGTATGCCTGTATGCCTGTATGCCTGTATGCCTGTATGCCTGCATGCCTGTATGCCTGTATGTATGTATGTATTTGTGTATGTGTGTATGTATGTTTGCATGCATGTGATATACCTATAAGAATGAATGCATTTATGTTATTATGGGTAACACAATTTAAATGCTGTTTTCACCCACTTACCCTAGTGACACCGGCAGCTTCAGTATGTAATCCAGGAGCTGTTTGTGACAGTAATTAAAATGTTCTCCTTTCGATGGTGTGATGATTCGTGAGCTAACCGCAGCATTCAAGATGGCGTCCGATAAGCGATAACTCGTTAAACCTGACTTTGTCTATGATTTTATTGCATAGTGTCGTAATTAAGCAATTGTTATTTGAACTCTTAATCGCCATTTTCCTAATAAGCATGTTGTAATACTCTAGTAGTTTTCATTGAATAGAACATGTTTGAAAAACCCATCCTAGATATCAATATATGCCTTCTATTCGTAGTGGTTTAGAAGACAGCAGGTTTAACGGGTTGTCGCCGTTTCGGACGCCGAATTGAATTCTGCGGTTAGCTCAAGTAGGAATCTTGGGTACTTTTAGTATGCTACTCGAGAAACTCTTAGGGATTTGTGGTACAAAAATCAGCTTTTTATGATCGATTTTAAGGTTGTATGGTATTTTCCTGGACTTATATTTCAAAATGTCAACGCGTTCAAGAGTGTTTGACAAGTTTACGTTTACCGCTCTCCCCGTTCTTCGTACTCAATTTTGTGTCTGTGATTTCTGCATGGATTCATAGACCTTTATCGCCTCATAGCTGGGCTTCGGTATCAAAGATTCATGAAGGCGGCGGTCCACGTCTGCTGCAGGTGCGTTGGTGACTGACAGGCCTATCCTAGACATGACAATTTTATCGCAGCTGCTGCAGAGGAAGGTCTGGTTGATAATAATAATGTAATCTTATATAGCGCCATAGAAGATACCGGCGCTATATAAGATGCATTCCATTAAGCTGAGGATCTACCAACTAGCCGTGTGCTCCACATTGACACACGCATCCGAAGTATGGACACTCACCGGGGCGGTGATGCGAACGATAAATGGATTCAACAGCCTATGTATACACATAATCACCGGTGCTGACTATTGGACGACAGCCACGACGCCTGTGTTCGACCTGCTGCAGACAGTGCGCAAGTGTCGCCTACGATGCCTTGGCCACGATATAGTGAGACTAAAGACCCCGAAATCCATAAAATTTGTAAAAATTACGTAGCATTGTCCAATTTTACGGATTTGGCAAACGTCTGACGAGCTACCCGCTAGGGGCGCCAACATCGTATGTTGAAATTAACCAATTAGCGACGAGTATTTTTTAATGTCGGTCTTCGGCGATGGTCTCGCCCCTTTTCTAGAAGTTTCGGTGAGAGAAAATGGAGGTCGGGGGGCCCCCTTAGTTGTTGACACCGCCTGTCGGTTTTTTGGGATTCGACGATGGAGGGTCCGAGGGATTGGTTTTTTGTGTCACCGCTAGACGGTAGAGGCGCCACTATCGTTGCGTCTAGGGGTTTGGAGTGGTGCCCCTAAACACTATCGTTAGGCTAAAATTGGGAGGGATTTGGGGTTTGTGGTGTCGCCGTCTAGCGGTGGTGTGGTGTTTATTTTATGAGACTGACGCTTATTGTGACGGTGTTGGTCTGTTGATATTCCGACTTCTTTTGGTGAAGAGAGCGAGCGATTTTATTGTTGGAGCCGAGTCTAGAATGAGGTGTTGAAATAAGGCGTGATGAATGAGAGGTTTAGGAATTCGACGAATCGGTATCTATCCGACGTGGTTTATGTCGGAGCTGGAATACGTGTAGGAGTATTTCTTTTCGGGTAAGCGGTGCTCGTCACCTGAGTTCGGTGCACCCGTTCCGGCCGAAAGCCGGTCTCTTCGCGGCGGTGGGTGTACGTACGCCCGACGTAGCGCGCAGCACTTCTTGTCGGCGAGGTGGCCGATCCGCCGAATTTTCGAAAATTCGGAAAGATGTACCGCATAGACGAATAGCACTCAGCCGACAGGACGGAGTGGAACACTTGCATCAAGGCATTTCAATGACTACTCCTCAATGACAATTCAAAGTCACTGTATCATTGGACCCGCTGGATCCTACATGAATTTGCATACATACACTGTACATACATACCTACATACATACATACATAATATTATATCCATCCATCCATCCATCCATCCATCCATCCATCCATCCATCCATCCATCCATCCATCCATCCATCCATCCATCCATCCATCCATCCATCCATCCATCCATCCATCCATCCATCCATCCATCCATCCATCCATCCATCCATCCATCCATGCATGCATGCATGCATACATGCATACATGCATACATGCATACATGCATACATGCATACATGCATCCATGCATGCATGCATACATGCATGCATGCATGCATGCATACATGCATACATACATACATACATACATACATACATACATACATACATACATACATACATACATACATACATACATACATACATACATGCATACAAGAGATGTTGATGGTGGGTGATGGGCGGTTCTCTCTTCTCCTTATCTTCTATTCTGTATTTGTTCCTGCTCGTTTTTTAAAGTAAAGGCTGCCTATCTCACTTGCTGGCCCAAGCGACGCGATCTGCCGCCTGAGCTACCCACTGGCTAATCTTGCACGCTGTAAGAGATTTCTTCAAAGATTCCTTGTTGCGAGTCCAAGGAGCCCCTCCGTCGCGTTTCCCACCGGAATGCTCTACATACAGGACTATTTGGCAAGCGGCTATCCTCCATTCTTTAGACATGGTCTGGTGCACCTTGGTCTGACCGGCCATGTGTTCAGTTGGTACGCTTCAGCATGGCAAACATGTTAGCATCACCCCTTTGTGGCATTATAAAGACATGCAATAAAAACTTGCATTCTTATTCAGACTGGCAAATGATCGACTGACTGTGCCCACCACGTTTAGTCTCACTGTGTAGCGCCGTGGTGCAGTGGCTAGAGCTTCGGACTTTCAACCAAGAGAATCTGGGTTCGAATCCTGTGCGGCGGTGTCGAACCTTGGGCAAGTTCGTTCACTATATGTTGCTCCAGTTCACTCAGCTGTATGAATGAGTACCTGGCTATAGACAGTGGTGGATATTTGTGTACGAACAGTCTTCGCGCATTAATTGCAGCGTGGCTGGATGCTTCCCAGAGAAGTCGAGATGGTGTTCGATTGAACAGGTCTGCCAGGGAGTAAAGTGTAAAGCGCTTTGAGCAGTCCTGAGGACTGGATACTGCGCTATATAAGAACTTACCTTTACTTTACCTCTTTCTGAAACATCTTAAATACGCCAAAGGATACAAGCGTGTGTGTGTGTGTGCGTGCGTGCGTGTGTGAGTGTGTGTGTGTGTGCGTGTGTGTGTGTGTGCGTGTGCGTGCGTGCGTGCGTGCCGTGTGTGCCGTCAAAGTTGTTAGAGAACTGCATGTGCTTGACATGAGAGCATATTGTTTATGTACGTTGCAGCTGATTAACCTCGCTGTCAATGTGCCATTTTTGATATTCAACACGCCGCGTAGTGAATAACAAAATAATCGCGATGGCCATGAACATAAAAAACACTGGATCATTACGTCAATAACTTATTATTCGAAATCTTATATTCCACAACTGTTTTGAGATGTTTCATTCGTTAAATAATCGTTTATGCCATTCGAAGCATGATATAATTCCCAACATTAATCACGCCAATTAATTCCTTTGTTACACTTGTCTATGTTTACGACTAAGCGGCGCCTGTGGAATGATGTTCGTTACAGCTGGATCGTAAAAAAACCTATCATACTTTCATGCCGATAGATCAAGTCGGCACAGCGCGAAGCTAAAACGACCACACGTTTTGAAGTAATGAAACCTAGAATGGAAACATACATTTGTTAAACTGTTGTGGCGAACGTATGCATTAACGATGGTGAGCAGGTAACATCGTTGAGTAAAAACGTGTGCGGCAAAGAAACTTTCTAGGATATCGCAACATGTGTTAAACTTGTCCTTTAAGGGGTGGCCGGGGCCTACGATAACGCAACTTCTAATTCTGCCTCATTACGCTTTGCGAAGCAAACTGCTGCCCATATATATATATATATATATATATATATATATTTAGTTACAGCGTAACTAAATCGATACTTTTATTTGATTTAAGTATCACTAAACTGCTACGCTTATCTACCACGTTTTCTTTAACAATAATTAAACAGCTACAAATATATACTCTTTCCTTTCATATGCTCGCCATTACCCCGTTGCACAAAGATTGACAGGAGGTTGCTTCATATCGAAATATATTATTCATTGCATATATAATTGAAAAATATCGACAACATGTAAGCGTACATTATTTTTTATTCAATATGGGTTTATATTAAACAACAACAATGTTGTATCAAGTAATGTAGCAATTATCTTATTTCACCACTTTCATTCAAACATTACACTATTCCTTCTACTAGGACCAAAACTTTTTTACCTAAAGTTAATATTTGCTTACGCATCACTAAGGAATTTCTTGTGCGCTTGTTTGAAAAGAGAATAAGTTATTATGAGATAAAACGGAAATATACATTTATATTATATATAAAAACAAAATGTGGTTTGGTATTCCCGTCGATTGGTGTCGCCGTCTAGTGGTGCAATCGTTGGAACGGCTTAAAAATGTCATCATCCGGGTCACCAGCGTACCACATCTTGGTGCACGGTTTCCTGTAATGTTGACAGAAAGTTGACACACAACAATGATGTCACCAACAGTGATAGTAAATACAATAGGGTGAAAACCGCCATACAATGCAATTATGCAAAAGAAGCAGTGCCAGAAAAAATATATTAAATGGGGATAGAATGTATAGTATACTTGGGCAGAATCATGGGGAGCACGGAGGAGGGCGCAAGCAAGAGCAACAGCCTGTAAGAGGGTGGAAGACATTATGTGAGGCAGAAACAGCTATAGGTACGTGTCTAAGCCAGGGCGGTACCAGTTTGTTTACACGAGCGCAGACAACTTGCACTAACAGAGACAAGAGGAAGCTAGAGGTAGCAGAAGACAACTGGCTCCGAAAAATATGACACGCGAGGGTAGAATGAAGATGGGGAATTGAGAGAATACATCAAAATGAAGCACAGATGAAACTGAAACTACTCGTAAGCACACACACACATACACATGCACGCACGCACGCACTCACGCACGCACGCGCGCATACACAAACACACACATCGAACACAATAGTTCATTAATAGGTCGCATATCAAAACCAAGTTATAGCAGCAGCAACAGCAGCTGTAGAAGCAGCAGTAGAAGCAGCTGTAGAAGCAGCAGTAGAAGCAGCACTAGAAACAGCAGAAACAGCAGCTACAGAACAGCAGCAGTTTAAGCAGCAGCAGCAATAGAAGCAGAAGCAGCAGTTGAAGCAGCAGCAACCGTAGCAGCAACAGCAGTAGACGCAGCAGTAGTAGAAGCAGCAGCAGCAGTAAAAGTAGCTGCAGCAGCAGCAACAGCAGCAACAGCTACAACTGTTGCCGCAACACATCTGCCGCAACCAGACTAATAGCAGCAGTAGCTGTTGTTGCAATAACATCGTCAACAACCTCACCATCCACAACAACATCGTTATCAGCTATAAACACCATTGTCAACAACAACTTTGACAAATGCGTCATTGCCAACATCATGTTATCTTATTTAGATGTAAATAGTATCGCATCTCTAAGCGCTTGATGTAATCAAGCATGGTGTTACCACTTTATGGTAACTATAATTATTTATTATCAATATTATTAATATTATGTTTGCATATGCAATCAATGTGTTGAGCTATTGGGTCGAGAAAAGAAAGCTTGTACTTACGGAACGCTGAAACAAGTGGTTCCAAACAGATTACAGCCAAAGCAGATGGCACATCGATCGTTAACTGTGCGCATTACGGGAAATTTCAAATTTGTCCCGAACCACCAAGACGTTCCTCGGTCTGTGTAGACGCACTTGATCGGCGGAAACGGGTATCCTAGCAAGACAAAATATAAATAGGCCATGCGATATGATTTCATCAGTGCGTGTGTGCGTGTGTGCGTGTGTGCGTGTGCGCGTGTGTGCGTGTGTGCGTGTGTGCGTGTGTGCGTGTGTGCGTGTGTGCGTGTGTGCGTGTGTGCGTGTGTGCGTGTGTGCGTGTGTGCGTGTGTGCGTGTGTGCGTGTGTGCGTGTGTGCGTGTGTGCGTGTGTGCGTGTGTGCGCGTGTGCGCGTGTGCGCGTGTGAGGTGTGCGTGTGAGGTGTGCGTGTGCGTGTGCGTGTGTGTGTGCCTTATGTCAAACGTAAAAGGCACCAATCGGAAGAGAGGGCTTTGGAGCTTGCACACATGAGATGCACTTCGGACAGACAGTAGAAGTGGAAACAAACCACAAGTAATTTGTTGCGATTCTTCGAAAGCAACGAATAACTGTCCGCCACTAATACAACGAATTTGACTTAGAATGCAGCGAATACATTGCCATGAGTAATGCCACAACACACACGTATAGGCCAGAAACAAGAGGAAGACACTCTTGTTAACACATATGTCACTGCCATCGGTATTGCAGACACAGAAAGTGCAAAGACGCTGTCTCGAATTAGAGATAGAAGCAGGTGCAAATGGGTTCATTGTCTGTGAAAAAGAAGGAACAAAAACCAATAAATTAACCCGATGATGTGGATATGTGCACTTTGTCATGTCAGGGTGTCGGAATGAACAGAGATTCCCCGGTGTGTACACGGTTATACTGGAACAACAGAGATGAAATCACTTTCATAACGGTTTTATTTTAAAAGGGACCAGAATAGGGATTCCAAGAAAGACGAAGGTTAACATTGTTGAAAACTACAGAACACTTCTCGCGGTCAAATGAATAGCGAGATTTGACCCGGTAGAAAAATATTGAGAAGATGGTAGCTAAATGCAGATCAAAGAGCCGGACAATGTCCAGAGCCACTGGTGTCACATGAAGTATCAACTTAAGCGTGGTCGAATGTTTGATAGGACTTGTTCCAGTGGGACAACAAGGAATGCGTTCTATGATTGTGAAAGACATTTAGCGTAAATAATATAACTAAATACAGGAACATTTTTCTTTGTAATAGCTACACGATATTGTTCGTAAGTTAATTTATTTTTTGAAAACGTGAACAGTGTAAATGACATATAAATGTACCAAAACAGACAGTGTTATCACAGCATGGCCATTCTGTGACGATATAAAATGCGATAAACATTTGAATAGTTTTCATGTAGGAAGATGTAAAAAAATTATTTTTGGCCTTCAGGATGAAAATAATTGTGTAACAACAGAGCGAGCGCCTAGCGGTTAAGCTAGGTTATACAACCTGTTCCCCCTCCTAGTCTGCCCACCCCCTTTGAATCGCCTCAATGCTTAATAAGCTGACCCAAAATACCCATTCAGCCCGTGTCAGTTACGCGGCATCCTATTGGCCAGCAGCGGGCGCGGGAAAAAAATTGTGGGCAGGAGACGATGCAGGGTTTCTCGTCACTTCATTTCGCTTCGCCATCGTGACAACTTCAGATTTGACTACGAAATTTTGAATACCACCCACCCACCCACCCGTTGTATCTGTTGTACGTATAGCGTGTGTTAGTTACTTCCATATTAGCATACATAATGCAAGATAACTAAATATGGATGTTACATGAATGTTGTAAGATAGGTTTTTTTTATCCCCCACTTTTGTTTATATCAAGCTGAATTACTGTAGCTAGTACTATAGAAAGATGTGCAGTCTGCACACCAGGTATCTTTTTTCCTTGTGTTTTATATACTGTAAGCATATTACAGTCGGTATACTGTAATTTAATATAACAGCAATCAAGGGTTTTTGGTAAATGTCTAGTATGATTATTCTAAATGTAAAAAATGTGTCGTACATAACATGTGTGGTCCATCACTCTGTAATCTGGATGTACCTGGCTGTGCACAAGATGTGACTATTGTATATATTATATGTGCACAGTGGCAATCCCTGTGTTAATAAATTTGATTGCCCAATACCAACCTACCCAATAGTTGGCGTAAATTCAGTACAAACAGAGAAAGGGCTGCATGAACATAACACGGATACACCGGGAATAGGGGGGGGGGGGTACCGAGTAGAGTAGTACACGAAGTAAAAATGTTGATTATTAGTTCAATTTATATCTCGAATACAGTTAGGTTGAGTTAATGATAATATACTGAATGTCCTGAACAAAAACAGCACGTCCTTATATTGTCCATATGCTGCTACGTCTACCATTTCTACAATCAAGAGTTCAGGATGTTTTACTCACCCTCCCTGATACCGCTCTGTTTGAAATGTCCGCGGTACTCGATAATGGTCAGATAAATGGCTAGCGAGTCTGACATAAGTAACGTCCGGTATTCCAACAGAGAGACCCTTTTTCGACATTGCGGCCTTTTCTGCTTCGCAGCAACGCTCGTGGTGATGATCGCAAGGACGACTAGAAGCAGCGCGATCTTAACAACAACGACGTGAATGTCAATGAGACAATGTAAAGCCACATGGATCTGTTAGCGGATAGCCGGTTACCTATGTTGTATTTGCTATACTGCATATATTAAATGACCGTGTAATCTCCCAATCTGCATACTACACAAATATTACTACCAGTTGCGCAAGTAGTAAATGTTTTAGTTCATAGGGTGTAAAGCGATTTTGGAAATCTAACAATATTCATTTGACATTCACTCCACAACAAAACCAATGCACGGGGTATTCAAGTAAGCGTATGTAAATATATTCAACTTGAGACGTAACTAGTACTTAACTCGATGTGCTGACAAAGAAAGTTGGGTCAGTCTGCATGCAAGCCGGAGTGTCTCATGTTAGACGTACCTTCATGGTGGATAGTCGGTCTGGATCGCCGTCTGAAATTTGAAACATACATGCTTTCTTCACAACTGTGTATTTGTTTATTCGATTTAGCTAAGCGAGTTGGCCTAGGTAGACAAACACGCACACAAAGCAGAGAGCGATCGAGAAAGGGAAGAGCGATGGAGAGATAGCGAGAGAGAGGGTGGCGAGAGAGATAGCGAGAGTGGAGGGAGAGAAAGAGAGGGAGGGAGAGAGAGAGAGAGAGAGAGAGAGAGAGAGAGAGAGAGAGAGAGAGAGAGAGAGAGAGAGAGAGAGAGAGAGAGAGAGAGAGAGAGAGAGACAGAGAGAGACAGAGAGACAGCGAGAGACAGCGAGAGACAGCGAGAGACAGACAGACAGACAGACAGACAGACAGACAGACAGACAGACAGACAGACAGACAGACAGACAGACAGACAGACAGACAGACAGACAGACAGACAGACAGACAGACAGACAGACAGACAGACAGACAGACAGACAGACAGACAGACAGACAGACAGACAGACAGACAGACAGGCAGGCAGGCAGGCAGGCAGGCAGGCAGGCAGACAGACAGACATACATATAGACAGACAGAGGGGGAGACAGACAGAGAGACAGGCATACAGACATACAGACAGACATGCAGCTCAGACAGACATACAACATATACAGACAGACAGACGGACGGACGGACGGACGGACGGACGGACAGACAGTGACATAAAGAGGTGAACTAATGAAGTATGTGTTACCTGGCGATTGCGGAACGGTGCTCGAGACAAACAGTGTTCAGTGATTGGCAACGACGGCCCAGGGACCTTCGATGACCAAGGAGACGGCCGAAAAGACAACCACTGTGAGAATAGTGGGAGCGTGTTGTCTTCAGTAGCCGCTCGTGTTAGTCAGCCTCGTCAGAATATATTGTTAGTGAAAACATAACGAATCACCACCGACAAGCTGGTGCGCGTGGTTCACGATAATCGCGCAGGCGCTGATATATATGCAACAAAACTACCTAAATCAAACTTTTTCTCTAAAAAGTTGAATGAAAATGACTAACGATTTAATGAGTATGCCTGATATTAATGGATGAATGAATTAATAGACTGTTCCAATACACCGGGGAATATTTAATCAACTGCTTAATGCATTATTAATAATAATAATTCGACTACCTGGCTGTATAGAACTCGCATTTAAAAAAGACATAATCACAAACTGGTGTTCTAAAAGTTGTCGTAGTTTATATACACATTAATGTTGTAGTGATAATACAACCATTGTATTCCAGCACAATTTATGCACACCAACAAAAACCTTAATGTTTCCGCATAGTAATTGGTATTCCGTGAATACCAACTACACACATTTAAATTCTCCTCCACTTTTCGTTCTAAAAATTCTAGTTTATAATCATATTATTAATTACCTAGAATTACAGCTGTTGTTGGTGCGATACTGCAAAGTATCACAACGAACTCTTACTCTACTTATTACTGACTGGAAACTGGTTCCATCTATATGGCGTGAATGCCTTTATAGCAATGTCGACTTTCAGTTGACATTCGATATTGGCACACATTGTCTTACAACACTATTATATGTATAATATATATATATGTATATATATATATATGTATATATATTATATGTATAATATATATATATTATATGTATAATATATATATATATTATATGTATAATATATATACAGTGTATATATATATATATATTATATGTATAATATATATATATGTATATATATATTATATGTATAATATATATATGTATATATATATATATATATATATATGTGTGTGTGTGTGTGTGTGTGTGTGTGTGTGTGTGTGTGTGTGTGTGTGTGTGTGTGTGTGTGTGTGTGTGTATGTATATATGCGAATTGTACTAGCATTGTACGTACTAACCAACTATCCGTGAACTGATCGGTTCTTTTTGCAATTGTTACTTCATAATTCCCTTCATAGACCGTACATGTATAGTTTAACAAATCTGGCCCGACAGACTCCGCTCGGTTACAAACTATTGATAATGTGTGTTTTCAAATGTTTCTTTTCATAGCTTTAACCAAACCATTGTACTCCTTTTTTCTTGTTTACTAAATGTTTTGCCCTTTTTGACTACACTAATTGTAAAACATATCTCGCACGTAAATAGAACAATAACATAGAATAATATACATATACACATGAACAGACATGAATGTGCGCGCGCACGCACGAGCACACGCACGCACACGCACGTTCTATCCCTTTCTCAATATAGCAGGCTATAGAAAATGTTTATGTAAATTACGCAACACTTTGTTTGCGAAAGCATGCGTTAGCGATGGATCGATTGTCTTTCTTAGATGTGGCGGTGTATTTTGCTGGTATCTGAAAGAGAAAAACCATTGAACTTGTTGAGATTTGAGCAACGGTGCAAGCATTGACCATGAGTAATACCCCAGCTGTTTTCAGGCGCCGTGTTCGCCGTTTGTCACTAGCTGATGTCGTAATGATCGCCGTTTGTTTCTGGCTGGTGTAGCCTTCAGCGATATGTATTGATTTCTGCCGCACCTGAAAACGGCAACTTTTTCAATACCTCTGATTCCCACGTCATTTTCGGCCTGTCGTTCGACGTAAATACGCACAATTTACGGTAGCAGAGGCGAACGTCCGGGAGTGGTAGACACGTGGACACGATTAAGGCGTGCAGCCGACAGAAAAAGCTGCACAGTGTGCCGCAGTTATTTCAGTATTCGGCCGAAGGGAATTAATCGGGACGTCGGCAGACTGAACGAAGACGAAGATGGTTGAATTGCGAAACATTCTTCTTATCTTCATGTATGTCTTCATCGCACTGGTTGACGGCATGACCCCGGAAGATAAGAAACTCGAAGCGCAATCTTGTGAATGTGCCAACACTGGAAACGGCGGCAAAGTTGAATGTATCTTCATCATGGGAATGAATATGGCGTTGGAGGGACGTGAGTGTCAGGCATTACGTGTAGTTTATTTGCTTGTTAGTTTGTTTCTGTGTGTGTTTCTGTGTGTGTGTGTGTGTGTGTGTGTGTGTGTGTGTGTGTGTGTGTGTGTGTGTGTGTGTGTGTGTGTGTGTGTGTGTGTGTGTGTGTGTGTGTGTGTGTGTGTGTGTGTGTGTGTGTGTGTGTGTGTAGGTGCGTGTATGTGATGTGATGTGAAGTGTGAGATGCAGGTGTGTGTGTGCGTGTGTGTGTTTGTGTGTTTGGTTGTGTGTTTGTAAGTTTGTGTGAGGTGTTTGTGCGTTTTTAGTGTGTGTGTATCTGTGTGTACGTTTATATATATATATATATATATATATAGTACTGCGGCTAAGGGATATTATTGTGCACTTTTTGACAAAAGCATGACAATTAGTACACATGTAGATTGTGATATATAGAGTTAGCTATCGACATGGTACCTAGCTGCCATCTTGAATTTTAAAATGGCCGCCACGGATATCCATTATCTAGATATCCCAGCTTCTAAGCAACATAAAAACACGTTCTCTGTGTCTAAACCAGCATATGTTCAGGGTCAAGGAATCCAGTTCTGCCTTGTGCTGTGTCCTCAGATGACGGCCGTATTGAAATTCATGATGGTTGCCCAGCGTGAACACGAGTGCCTCTTGAGGTTGAGGAATCCATATGTGGTTTATGTATGAATACCTATATATTCACGAGTAGGTCAGTTCCTGTTGGCAGCTGTTTCTGATCTATTTTCAGAAGCATAAGATAAATGGCAGTGCATATACTGGTGAAGAGAAATATATCATTGATTAAGAATGGACAACACAAATGGTTACATATCGAGTTCACTTCAGCAATATGAAAAACGTACTCAACTTCGTGTTGACAACACGTCTTGAAGTTTATTGCAACATATTAATGGACATTTTTGTGTGCAGAAACATGTTTTCACAGCAATAACACTAGACCGGCGTCACGATCACGTCAAGTACTCACAAAGAGTGACGGTTGTGCTGTAAGTTTGAAGAAAATCCACAATCCTGGGAGTGGTGGATTGTGACAGGGCCAGATATAGCACAGGTGTGTAGGTGGAGTTGGAAGATAGTGTTCAAACTGCCAAATACAAAAATCAACAAAGCATCAATGTACTACTCTCCGGCATACAAAACAACTTTGCTAAATAATATCACATTTACTGTCTAACCATTTGTTTAATCTAATCGCTGAAATTTTCGCACATATGTCAACTCCGAGTACAAACTTAGTAATGGACAAGACTGTGTAATGCAAACGGTGTGCACACTGTTAACGACGCATGGAAATATAGTACAGCAGATATGCGGATGAAATGACGGGAGATTGCCACTAATGACAAGGATCACAATCAGACTGACTGACGTACCAAACACAGTACTTCCCATCATTGCAGACTGCTCCATATCTCGACACAAAGGTGTTGAATGATGATGCTATCCAGGTGTAGATGGACAGTTGACGATGGTTCCCAGCAGTGATGTATCCAGGCGTAGATGGACAGTTGACGATGGTGCCCAGCAGTGATGTATCCAGGCGTAGATGGACAGTTGACGATGGTTCCCAGCAGTGATGTATCCAGGTGTAGATGGACAGTTGACGATGGTTCCCAGCAGTGATGTATCCAGGCGTAGATGGAGAGTTGACGATGGTGCCCAGCAGTGATGTACCCAGGCGTAGATGGACAGTTGACGATGGTTCCCAGCAGTGATGTATCCAGGCGTAGATGGACAGTTGACGATGGTTCCCAGCAGTGATGTATCCAGGCGTAGATGGACAGTTGACGATGGTTCCCAGCAGTGATGTATCCAGGCGTAGATGGACAGTTGACGATGGTTCCCAGCAGTGATGTATCCAGGCGTAGATGGACAGTTGACGATGGTTCCCAGCAGTGATGTATCCAGGTGTAGATGGACAGTTGACGATGGTTCCCAGCAGTGATGTATCCAGGTGTAGATGGACAGTTGACGATGGTTCCCAGCAGTGATGTATCCAGGTGTAGATGGACAGTTGACGATGGTTCCCAGCAGTGATGTATCCAGGTGTAGATGGACAGTTGACGATGGTGCCCAGCAGTGATGTATCCAGGCGTAGATGGACAGTTGACGATGGTTCCCAGCAGTGATGTATCCAGGCGTAGATGGACAGTTGACGATGGTTCCCAGCAGTGATGTATCCAGGCGTAGATGGACAGTTGACGATGGTTCCCAGCAGTGATGTATCCAGGCGTAGATGGACAGTTGACGATGGTGCCCAGCAGTGATGTATCCAGGCGTAGATGGACAGTTGACGATGGTTCCCAGCAGTGATGTATCCAGGCGTAGATGGACAGTTGACGATGGTGCCCAGCAGTGATGTATCCAGGCGTAGATGGACAGTTGACGATGGTGCCCAGCAGTGATGTATCCAGGCGTAGATGGACAGTTGACGATTGTGCCCAGCAGTGATGTATCCAGGCGTAGATGGACAGTTGACGATGGTTCCCAGCAGTGATGTATCCAGGCGTAGATGGACAGTTGACGATGGTTCCCAGCAGTGATGTATCCAGGCGTAGAAAATTTATACATTGCGTTTTACCTTGAAACGTTTCATATACATATGTGTATATATATATATATATATATATATGTGTGTGTGTGTGTGTGTGTGTGTGTGTGTGTGTGTGTGTGTGTGTGTGTGTGTGTGTGTATATATATAATTGTATGTATATATATTTATATATATATATTATATATATATATATATATAATATATACATATACATATATATATATATATATACGCACGTACACACACACACACACACATACATACACACACACACATACATATATAGATACACACACGCGCGCGCGCGCGCACATCCACAGACTTATGTGTGTATGTGTGCATATGTGTACGTGTATATGTATGTATGCATACATTTATGTATGAATATATATATGTATGTATATATGTGTGTGTGTGTGTGTGTGTGTGTGTGTGTGTGTGTGTGTGTGTGCGTGCGTGTGTGGTGTGTGCACGTGTATGTGTTTATGTGTATGTGTGTGTGTTTGCGTGCGCGCGTGTATGTGTGTGTGTCTGCTCGTTGATGTTTGTGCGGGTGTATGTGTGTACCTTTTGTCATCATGCCTACCAACTGCGGGACCACCGTCGAACTTACCGTTTACTGTACGGTTTGCATAATTGTACCATCTGCCATCATGTTGTTATTTCCCGGTCTCTTGCAGCCAACGTCACGGCCAAGGCCCGAGCGTGTCGCTACAAGGACGGACACTCCATTTGGAACATAGCACTGGGTACCGGAAACAAGATGAAGATCATCAAGAAACGATGTGTGATGTGCTATAAATGTCTCCCAGAGGGCATGGAATGTCTTAAGCTGCCCAAAGGGTAGGTCCAACGCAGATTGTGTTCGCCATAGTAGTCGTAATATTCGTAATAACTTGATGACAAAACTCAGAAAATAACACCACAATGACAACAACAGTATGAATAAAATGTTAGCATGACCAACACCGACCTTTTATTTGTGTGGGATGTTGAATTGACCTCTGCTTAAACAATGGTAACAGAATTATATAAATAAATCAACTCCGCCTTTTTTTAAAAACTAATACATGTTTCACCGTACTGGTATTCTTTACAAATAGCAAATTGATATACATCATTTTAGTGCAGAAGCTTGGTCTAAAATATGTAATTATTATATCGTGAATTGTCGGTAAATATTTGCTGATATAAAGTATAAGGATCGGAAGTGGTCAAGCGTTCTACCCCCGAAGTACTGGAGTTATTTCGTAATTGCGTACGAAAGTGCTATGGTTCAGGATCGTATCAAAGCATAATATATCACTTCCAACCTGAAGCAATGATGACATGGATGATGCCTCGAACACACGCTGGAAAACGGTAGCCACAAATATTCCTCGGCATGTTATTGCATCATTGCGCCAAGCATACGTGGACATGTTAATAAAGATGTCATCTTGAATTAATGTGATAGAGAGTCTACAGACAATGACGTCGTGTGGCGTGAAGTTTCCAGATCAGTGCCAAGAATGTCACTGTCCGTCACGAGTCACCGTCCCGTCATGTGTCCCTGTCCGGTCACGTGTCATCCTCACTTCACGTATGATCAATCGCTGAACCTGCATTGTAAAGCTAACCCACACGAGAACCGCTGTGCGTGATGCTACCATACTGGTTATTGTCCATAAAACATAACGCAGCGCACGATGACTTAGCAAAGGTTGTCACTGCAGGATCGACTGGTGACGTATTGCCTACTGCAATGGTAGAGGCAGAAGACACACCAGAGTCGAAGACATCCGCGTACGTGTGTAATACTCTCGCACGACACACTGGAAATGGACATGACACAACTATCCTGCCATGGCTGCTGCAAGTTATTGTTCTCGTTTGTTTGCTCGTGCTATCGGCCACTTCGTCTTCAGTCTAGATAGTAAAATCATACTCAATCGCCTGCGCGGCCACACACCGGAAAGAGTGTCGACCTGGGTATTGAGTACCAACTAAGTGGGTGTTGAGTGCCAAGTAACTGGGTGATCAGTGCCACATACCTGGATGTTCAGTGCCAAGTATATGGGTATTGAGAGCCAAGTACCTGGGTGTTGAGTGCCAAGTACCTGGGTATTAAGGGCCAGGTACCGAGGTATTGAATGCAAAATACATGGATGTTGGGTGTCATGAATTCAAGATGCCGCGCAGAAAAGCCGAAAATACTAGAGAAATCACAAAGTTTATCACCAAGTTTAAACAACAGTGAAGCGGCATACAGGGAGATATGCCGGTATTGAGTAACACATATTTGGTGTATATGACACGTGCTGAATGTCAAGTACGTCGGTGTTGAGATCATCAAACGCATTCACGGGACAAACGAATTAAGGCAACCGCCGCGAAGGCGAACAAGACTAGCGTCTTCACTGAGATGAGAAGATGCCAAAGGTTGACCACCCTTGGTCCAGTCATACCTTTGCAAGGGTTTAACATACAATGGGGCTAGCGGCCTTATGACGAAAACTATACCAGTTCTCCTTATCAGGCTACCACTGACGAAACTGATCAAGAATCTATACATCAAAAATCAACCCGCAGTCGTATCTCACAGACGTGCATAGATGGATTAACGCTAACGTTTTTTTTATCTAATCGCATCGAATTAATTTAGAAACCACGTATCTATTCTTTTAATCAGGTGTTTACAAATAAAAAAATTGCATTACACCTGTGGATATAACAAAAACAGTCTAGATTACCACGTTCCACAAATTTGCCCGCGCTGCAATAACGCCAGCTTTCTTATTTTGCCAAATAATATTGAATAAAACGTTTATATCGTAATTTTTTATATCTACATCATGTCTTACAAATATGCCTCCCATGAAATATTGCTAACTTTGTCACGTTGTTTGCTTTTTTAGACACGGATGCCCAACGGAAATGCCTCCAATGATATCGAAGAAAAAACCGTAATGACAGAAACATGAACGCACGCGGCGAACACCGCGTTGGCAGAACCGTAGTATTAGTACCTACGTTTAACAGACCTGACGTAAATTTGACCAGTCACTCGCAACACCGTGCGTTATTTCAACGATCTTTGCAAGTTACAGTGGACGGCCCCAGCTGATTTATGGACGGTTTACGTTGCTCGGAACTTTCGCAGAAAACAAGCGTGACTTCGAAATTTCGAAATAATAAAAGCGTAACATTTATTTCCAGTTGCCGTAGATTAATCATAGAACGTTTGGAACATACATACATAGATTCATGCATGCGTGAATACATACGTACGTACTTACGTATGTACATACATACATACATACATACACACATACACACACACACACACACACACACACACACACACACACACACACACACACACACACACACACACACACACACACACACATGAACGAGTGCAGTTTTCACAAGTATGCTGATGATACGGAGCAATCAAAAAGTGCACATCTTAATGAGTTGTGTTCAATCCAGTCAGGCATTCATGATTGTATGGAAGTTGTCTTATCATGGATGAACATTAATATGCTAATGTTGAACACTGACAAAACATAAATAATGACTGTTGGTGATTCGTCTCGGCTCAGATTGGTAGACAGTGATTCTTTAGACATCGGTGGTAGTAATATCCCCTTCAAAATTTATGTAAAATACCTTGGAGTTAAAATCGATTAGACACTCTTCATGTAGGAACAAATCAGCAGCGTTTGTCGCGTTTCTTTTCTTGAATCAAGACGTATTGCGTCCATCCGGCCGTATCTTTCTAAAACACTACTGCTAGGCTTGTCACTGCTTTAATAATTTCCCGTCTTGATTATTGCAATTCGTTTTTTTCTCGTCTGCCTGCTGAGCAGATAAGTCGATTATAGAGGGTACAGAACAGTGTAACACGGCTCGTTCTAAAGAAACGTAAGCGAGACCATGTGACGCCAATGTTACAGGAACTCCATTGGCTGCCTGTAAAGTTCCGATGCCATTACAAGATGGCACCTTTTGCGCACCGTCATTTTGACTGGTGACTCGCGCCTTACCTTTCGGCCTTGCTCTGTACATATCAAAACGCACGTCTCCCCCCGTCCGCCAGCGAGAAATTGTTGAAAGTCCCTAAACGCAATCTTAAATCTGTTGGTGAGCGCTGTTTCAGCTTCTTCGCACCCACCGTTTGGAATTCACTGCTTGTCAATCTTCGAAATCTCTCTACTCTGTCTGCGTTTAAATTTAGTTTAAAGACTGTCTGTTCTGACAGGCGTTCCCACCAGTCTAAGTGGCTCATGCTTTCTGTGAGAAAGCATGAGCCACTTAGACTGTATTGTCTATGTTATATATGTCTGTATGAACGATATGCATTAGCGCACTGAGTTTTGTGTCTAAAAGGTTTGTTATATTCAATTCAATACAATATCTTTATTTCAGACTCAACTTTGCAGCATGTACATATGTCCAAATAATTATAAAAATAACACATGCAGAAAAAGTAAAGAAAAAAATGTTAGAATTTTGTACAATGGAGCCTACCATATGTAGACTCAATCAAAACTATCATGTGTATACAACATCTTTATCCAATGTCGTCGTATCCTCGAAAGCCAGTTTAAATCACTGTTAACGATTGCAATCACCAGCTTATTATAAGAGACATTAAGTCTTAGCATGAATTTATATACAAGTTTTCTAATCACAGGTTTACTATTAGGTACACGGTATTCTACAAACACGGTAGAAGCATTGCAGTATTTAGGTTCACGCAGTAATAGTCCATGAGCCAGACAAGATTTGATTCTCAAATTGAGGGACAAAAACCACTATGAATTTCAGTTACACCAATATCTGAGGTGTCCGAAAATGGGTGATGGACATTTCAGAAGCGTAGCTTATTACCTTTTTGGACGCCATCTTTAAACATGGCTGCCATTTTGAAGCGGAAGTCGAACTATTCAAAACTCGTGTCCTACAGCCAAATCAATTAATTGGATCGTTGTATAACGAAAGTTGTTCGTAATAAAATGCAGAGTACGGCAATACTCATATAATCTTTTTGTTATCATTATTGGCAAAAATATACGGGGAAATGTCAAGGAAAATGCAACAAAAATGCATTTTTTCCACAATATTTGTTTTTACTTCAGGTTTGGTAATGTTTTAATGACACAGATTATTCATTTTTACTTTATTGTGAAAGTATATGGAATTTGCTACATTTTTTTCATTTTACATATCTTCTGTACCGCTTCTATGTGTTGTAGGTACATCAAAACATAAACGTACCCCATCTGGTGTCTGTAAACGGGAACATTACCATACAGACTTCATTTCCCTCTTACGGCAAAACGGCTTGGCAGATTTGTATGACATTTTGTGTGAACACGTAGATGTACATGTTTTACGCACTTGTAATGTCAGACATAGAATACATAAGTCATGAATACGATTTATTAACCTAATAACTACTTCAGAAACCATGCCATCCATTAGCCTATAAACGTTATGTATAAACTTCTGCCTTCGAATGTATAAACTCAATCAAATATGTAAATGAGGTTATATGATCGGTAATTACGTATTACTATGCACATAATCTGTTTCCAAACCTGTGGCTATAAAACATGGTCCAATAATACCTTTAAAGGAGACGCCGCAATAATCAATTTTATCCGCCCTTTGCATGAGCATGTGCTTCCGTCCAGCTGTTACATTAGGTAACTAGCCGCAACGTCTAGTTAACTTAAATATATTCCAAGAAATATTGTATGTCAAACACATAGAGAATGCCTCGAATTATTTTTTTGAGGCGGAAGTAATAATGGTATTTTGAACTGACAAATTAATGATGTTACTGTTCTGCCATCTCTACACACATTTCTTCGGGTCTTACTCGGTGCAAGTGAGGGCGGTTTGGCTCGCGTTAACAGATTGGCATGGTCAATAACCCAGCGTGTTATAAATGCTGTGAATGTTGATGCTGTGAAGACATCCAAACGCGTCCTACTTCTGTGAATTATAAAATCTTTCACAGGAAAGATTGAGGTAATCATAATTCTGAAACTGCTTATTTGTGTGAAAGAAATTGACACACCGCTGTATCCCAACTGTGTTAGCATACGACAATATCATTAGGCACGAGGAATCGCTGACAGGGGGAGGAACATCACATCGAGTCAATGGCATCATTCTCCAACCAAAATTGTTGAAGCGCAAGCCGCATCAGATAACTTTTACTGTGACTAAAACAGAAAAGATGCAATCAATCTAGCTATCCGAGAAATTGCTTCCAGTGTACAGCATTGGAAAAAGAGAAGGTCCACCTAAGTCAAACCACCTGCTTTATCTGGACCTGTTGCCATGAGGCAGTTGCGTGAGACATTCTTTGTCCAGGACCCAACACCTATCGAAGCAGTTGTTGATCTACTGAAGAACGAATAGGCAAACATGTTTAGGCAGGATCCTTCCAATCTTGTCATCTCGACAAGTGCAGCTGGCACACCTGACGTCTCCGGTGGTCCCCTACACGCAGCAAAATTGGGAACAAGTGTACTATAAGTTTCAGGAACAGCGAGTCCAGGAAGGCATAGGTTTATACGACCCTATAAAGAAAATGAACTTGAAAACATTTAGTGAACGCTAGACGAAATGTGCGATTGACTCAATTTTTCCTGCATCGTGGAACTGATTGCAAAAATAGGATGCACACTGTGTTTTCCCATCCTTTTGAGCCGTATCTACGGTCAGTTGCAAACATTGATGGAAGCATGAAGAAAACTATCTTGCATTGCACCCAGATGGTCCCGAACCACGTGCTACACTAATTGATGCAACGGCTCTCATACAGAAGCTAATCGGAGAAATTCACACTTCTGAAGAGTTGTCTAACCAGATCTTTTAATCATCGTTGCACGCTGATCAAGGAGGTGATCGCATTGGTGTTATATTTAGGACCAAGCGATCAATCCGCTGAACATGTGAGCCACGGCGTCAAGGTCAGTTTGCCTCTACATGCACTATTATGCTGCAGGTAATTATTAGCATTTTGTCCCTCCTGCAATTCTACATCTTAGTTGACTATTTCTTTTGTAATTTTAGTCCAATGTGATATGGCCAAATGGGTTACCTTGTCTGAATAGAAAGTATCCTCGTAGGAAATGTTGGTATACTGTTGGACACTCTTTCAGGCTGTGTCATCAGTGCATAATACACATGTAAGTTCCGTGCCTAGTTAATCTTGCCCAAATCGAGGCACCAGGGAAACACTTGTTGGATGCATGCCAAATGAAGATTCGAGTTGCCCTCCCTGTCACCTCACAACAGTCCAAGCAGGATGTTCACCATGTCAATGTACGTCATCCAGAACCGTGCCAGACACCCACGATGTTGACGCACGAACATCCAGACAGGCCACGAACAAGTCCAGGATCTTTGTACACGAATCATTGATCACGGCAGCAACAGCAGTTTCCTGGCAGGTTTTCGTATATTGAATACTCTGCAATATGTGGAGGAATTGTTAAACTTGACACAATCGTCAGGATGATCCAACTCCACTCATTCCTATCCAAGGAATCCTTTCCAAGCGAGCTACATCAATGCAAGTGGAGACGAACTGTGCGGTTGTATTGTTTGCCTAGCAAACCCTTGTTGACAGAGCCCTCAGCAATAATGTCAGATTCTTCCAGATCACAACGCCCCGCATATCCGAACATTGTCCCAATGCTGGACATAAAGTTGCATAACGTGTGGAAATGGCCCATCATGAGAACAATTCTCCGGTACTGGTCGGGATGCTTCCATGCTATTTCAGTGGCCTTTGCGAACAGAGCAAAATTGTGCAACGTTTTCAAACTGAAGGAGGACATTATGTCCAAGGCGTTGCGTAACATTTCTTGGAGAGTGGACAACGTTGCATTGTGCAAATAGCCCACAACATTTTTCCACGTCAACATGTTCTTGTGAGATTATGTTGAATGCCGTCCAAGAGCTGATTTTCTGATCGAACGGTTACAGCAAATGAGTAAACACTCACACGTTTCTACTCCATTCAGCTGTTGATGCTGTATCTGCATGAGGTACAGATAAATTAGCAGATTAGATTGTAGGTGGGCCTTCTCTTTTGCCAACACTTGTACACTGGGAGCAACTTCTCGGCTAGCTAGTTCGGTCACTTCTTCTCTGTTTTAGCAACATTAAAAGTCAGCAGTGATAAAATCCTGGGTTACTGACCATGCTAACCCGTTAAAGCGAGCAGAACCGTTCTCACGTGCACCGAGGAAGACCCGAAGAAATGTATGTAGAGATGGCAGAAAAGTAACATAATAAGTTTGTCAGTTCAAAATATCATTACCTCTGCCTCATGATAATTCAAGGCATTCTCTCTGTATTTTACATACAACATTTTTTAAAATATATTTTAGTTAACAAGAAGTTACGCTTAGTTAACTGGTGTAACAGCTGGACGGAAACACATGCTAAAGCAAAGGGCGTTTAAAATTAACTAGCGAAAATGCCCGTCACCTGAAGGGATGCCATATTAGTTTACATATATGGCCGCCAAAATATCAGTTTTTCCATATATCTTAATAACTGTGTCATTGGGAATCAATGATTTCAAATTTGTTACATTTGGACTTCTCCAATATTCGCATCAGCCATTTTAAAGATGGCCGTTGTCAATACAAATAGCACGATATATCAACAAATACGTCACATAGAGCCGTAACGTTTGTATAGCTTGGTCGATAGCGATTTCAAAAATCTTACAGGTGATCTTCGGTGACATTCATATATCCTCCATTTTTAATGATGGCGTCAGTCGAAACCTATTATTTCTACATTTTAAGAACTACATAGCCTAGAACCAGAAGGTTGATGTCAATGTGAAGGTTTTTTGATGCGAAGATTTACAATATATTATTACTATTGACCTTCTTTGACTTTCTGATAGCAGCTATTTTAAAATATCCGCCATTTGCCAATAGACAAAGTCTGTTATTCCCGTATCTTGAGATATATATATAGTAGAACCACGAAGTTGATATCAAAACATAGGTTTTTGGACGCAATAATTTTAAAGGTGTTACTTAAATATTGTATTAAAATGGCAAGGTCACTTCAAACATTAGATTATTTACGTTATCATGATGCCTACTTCTTAAATTCACACAGGATTCCCAAACAATTCACACACCCCGCTGAAATCCGCATCATTTGCACAGCATTGTGTAGCGCATGTTGGCTTTTAAACACCAACACTGTCCTTTCTGTAGCCTTTTGTGCTGCCGCACTTGATGACCGGCCACAAGAAAAACAAGAATATATTTAAAGAAAACCAAGGATCTATACGGACGTCTAATGGTTCTTGCTAATATATTGATCAGACACATGGTAAAGGCAACTGTGATCTCACTCTGACGCCAGGGGCACTGTTTGCACGAAATTGTGCATTGCCGCAGCCGCTGTCTACAAAAGTATTTCAGCCAGTTGCAACAGACGGGGGAAACACAAACTCCATACAGTGGTCAATGACATGGTACTTGCCCAAAAACTGACGATGAAAGCCGCTACAATAGTGACAATCAAGAATCTAAATAAACGTTTTAATGTCAGATTGCTGTCTCCAACGAAAGGCTATCATGATATTATTCTTGTGTTTGATTCATATAATGTTGATTTGCTCAAATGTGCCACGAAAGAGAAACGACGACACGGCATGCACCAGTCCAATACCAGACGAGGAATAAAACAAGCATCCAACAATAATAATAATAATATTTAATATGTATAGAGCGCAGTATCCATAATAATTATGGCCAAAGCGTTGTATAGTCAAACCCAAATTAAATCAAGCGATTCGATGTATATAATTAAAACTACAAAACAGAAACTTCAGATAAAATGCACAACAAATTAAATTAGTTATATTAAAACTATTAATTAAAGACTAAAAATAAAAAAAAATTGATAAATTAAACTAATTATTACTATATTTACATAATATTATATGCATACCTTTATATACACACCCACACACACACACACACACACACACACACACACACACACACACACATATGCACAGACGCATGCACGAATACATAAATAAATACTGATAAATGCACTCAAAATAATATATATATATATATATATATATATATATATGTATAAAAAGTAAGATATGCAGTAAACTGTCATCAAATAGGACGAAATGTCAGCAGTATTTAGCTTTAAACATATGTGTCTTTAGTGTCTTTCTGAACGCCGATAGACTTCTGCTGCACATTAACAAGATTTAACAAGATTGCCTTCCAGAAAATTAACTCTAGATGGCAGGTGGACAAGGAAGCCTTTTGGCTTATTGAGAGTCCAATACTTTTTATCTACGTGTATCCCGCCCTTTTAAGGTATGTGTCGATTTTATTTTTAAACATAATAAACTTCAGTGTATCACTGCCCATTGCTATCAATAACTTGATAGCAATGGGCAGTGCATTTCACAGTCAATGGCCCACACGAAAGGACCAGTCCCCGAAACTAACCAGGTTCGTTCGTGGAACTTCAAATAAATGTTGTTCAGACGAAC
The DNA here is from genome assembly GCA_963995525.1 of Escarpia spicata. Classification (NCBI taxonomy): domain Eukaryota; kingdom Metazoa; phylum Annelida; class Polychaeta; order Sabellida; family Siboglinidae; genus Escarpia; species Escarpia spicata. The sequence goes on from OZ023215.1 coordinate 34,644,919, forward strand.
GTGTGCGTCCCGGACATTGTCTCTTTAACAAGTTGGCCAAATACAGCGGCGCCGTCCCGTTCAGACATCGGAATGCATGAAGAAATATTTTAAACTCGGCGAGGTGTGAATGTGATGATTTTGGCTGCCTTGTTTTGAATTCGCTGGAGTTTGTAACTGTGGTAGTCCAGCCAGTAGCGCGCTCCCATAGTACAATCGTCCAATCTAGATATGACGAAAGCGTGCACAAGTGATTTAGTCGCATCTGTTGTGAGGTATCGCCTTATACGACTAAGGTTGTGTTGTGCAGATGCACATACGCTGTTCGGCAAATGGCACTTTTGTGGTTAGTCATGTTGAGGGATAGATCGAATACAAAGCCAAGGTTGCGAGAACTTGATGATGAAGTCATAGTCGAGTCACTAATAGTGATACGAATGTCCTTTAGCAGTGGCAACTTCTATTTAGTCCCAAACACCATGACATCCATGTTCTGATCATTTAACTTCAGTAATTTGGTCTGAGAATCATTTAACTTCAGTAATTTGGTCTGAGACCATTCACGAATTTCTTCTAGGTAACAGCACAGCCGATCCATTAAGTGCAATTGGTCATCTCCACCAGGACAAAACGAAACATAAAGTTGCGTGTCGTCGGCATTTAGGTGATAATCCAAGCCGAATTTCATGATTACGTCGCCAAGTGGTGTGATATATGCAGTAAACAGCAATGGCCCGGGTACGGCTCAACCAGTGGGGAGGATTTGACACTTCAATACGAACGACTTCATGCCTGTGACACCAAATCTGTGACTGACCAACACTGTCAAATATGCACGTTCATCAAACGGATGGACGACTCCGTCGTTCAGCGTATAACCGCTCAAGATATAGCATCCGGAAAAGCTGCACTTCCATTCACTAGCAGATCTGCGTGGCTCGGTATTCAAAGTGAATGTCCAGACATGCGTCGTACGCATGCATATCTTACGCAAGGGACGCGACCATCAACAAAAATAACAAACGCTAAAGACGTTAAACGCTATCTAAATGTTGCAACTGTTGCTCGAGATGGTCTCTTAGTAGTACACCGTAACGATCCACTCAGCCAAGGACGTGACTGTATCATCGTTCCACGATCAGTTCTCGACGGCTTGATCACTGCGTTACACATCCAGTTAGATCACCCTCCCACCTACCAACTGAAACAAGTGATGCACCGATGCCTATACGCACTCGACATTGACAAGGCTATCGAGACAGCCACGCACAGTTGTCACCACTCCGCATCACTGCGTAATGTCCCTCACACAACGATACCTCAGTCGACGAATGACCCCCAGAAGCCGTAGGAATTGCCTACGCTGCTGATGTTATCAAGCAGGAGCGACAGTTGATCTTGATAGTCCGAGAGCGTAACGTCGTACACCGTGACGTGCATTATCGAAAATAAACGCCGCGAAACTCTACGAGACGCATTGATAATACTAAGGACTAAGACCTCTTGATGGCCCTCCCACAGTCATACGAATCGATCCAGCTCCAGGATTCGCCTCACTCGTCAACGACGAACTTCTTTCCAGATGTCGCATGACAATCGAACTGGGACGAGAATAAAAACCCAGTGTCAGAAAAGGCCGTTCGAGTACTCGAAGGCGAAACTCTCCACCAACAGCGAAGAAGCGGAGCCGTTACACACGTCACACTGGCCGTCGCAACTGCAATACTCAATTCCCGCGTACGCAACCGAGGTTAGTCTGCTCGTGAGATGTGAACTCAGCGCGACCAGTACACCAGCGAACAGATGCCAGTGTCTGATCACAATCTCATTCTAGAACAACAGAAACTACGCACAGCGTGCTATCAAAGACACCGAGTGGTACAATGATCCCAGATCCACCCACTGTTATCGGAAATCTAGTATACATTCACGTCGACCGAAACAAATCTCGCGCACGGAGCAGATATTTGGTTGTGAGCGTAGACGGTGTTTGGATTAATATCCGCAAATTAATAGGGAATCAACTAAGAGCTACGTCATACAGAGTGAAACGGACGGAGTGCTACCGCGTCCCTGCCGAAAAAACACACGAGTTGCAGCTGACCGACAGACATGATTCGCGACAAGACGACGTGCCGGACCCGATGCCGCCGCCACCCGTCCCGTTAAAGTTGTCCGAACCCGCGATACAGCCACACGTCGATGAACCCCCCGATGTGGATGAATCTCCCGATGTGGATGAATCCCCCAATGTGAATGAATCCCCCGATGTGGACGAACCCCCCGATGTGGATGAATCCCAGGAGACACCTGACGTACAAGAGAACAGTGTTGTTAAACCCCGACAGTCTACTATAGATCGCCGGCCCAACAAATATTTAAGCGACTACACCACGTAGAAAAGGAACAAACGGACTTGAAGAAAATAAACCACGCCAATATGTGTATGACTATAGATAGCTGCGCCGCCTGACGGACTGTGTGTCAGGCCCAGGCGCCTCGTGCTCAGTGTTTTTAGCCATGCTTGATTTGCGGTTTGTTGTGCGCGCGTAAGCCCCGATAAGTATCCTCAATATAGTCCAGAGGAAGTTGGATGTAACCATGCACTAAAGGTCCCACAATGTTTTTTGTTGATTTCGTATCTTCAGACTATGGAGAATCAGAATCAGAAGGGTCACCCTTGGGCGTTTTGCAGAAATGGCTGGTTTCTATGGCAACCCTCTCTCACTTTTTGGCATAAATGAGAAACACGAATATATGCATATATTAGCAACTATGACAGATGTTATATTCACTAATGTGTCCATTTCTACGTTTTTCGATGTGACGAATCCATTGGTCATGCTATATTGACAATCTAAGGTCATGGTCAGACGTAAGTGTCAAGGTCAAACCAAAATATACCACATCAGTTTCATGAAATATTATGAAACGAAGCATAATATGCCACAGAGTTCGAAAACACAAAACACACTCACACATACACACGCACGCACTCACACACACCGCAAAACTATATTAACATTATATTACAGCAAATCGAAAGTGGCAGGATATCTTACAGCTTGGCATCGATGAGAAAACGAATATACGCATATATGAACAACTATGACTGTATGTTTATGTTATTCGACCTGGAGAATCCGTTGGATATGTTATGTTACCTAAATGCCAAGGTCACGCCAAAACAATGCTACTATATATACCTTGTGGAATGAATCATTTGTTCAGTCAACTTATCTTATTGTTTATGATTCTGCATTTTCATCTTCCTCGTCAGAAGCATATTGTACTACCATTATGTGTTCATCGCAGCAGTCCACTCCACCTTCACAGTGGCAGAACAATGAACATGGCAACATTGCCGACGAACACGAGCATGTAGATGATCTACAGTTGTTGCAAGTACACTTGATGAGTGTCAAAATGTCTTATGCTGTCCATCCATGTTGGAGTGGATCTACGTCAGGTGGAATTGCCTGGGTAGCTCTCATCACATTTAGTCAAAAGGCCTCATTGATAGGAGGCAGATACTTCAGCTTTGGAGCCGAGACAATATTTGCCCTTGCAGTTTTCAATTTCCACATCTTGTAGCGCACATCGGTCATAGTTGTGGCTTCAGCAAATCCATAGCAAGCAGCTATGAATGTTGCAGATTGTTGGACTACATCTGAAATTTGAGCTGTAGGCTCGCCCAGTTCCGAAAGTTGATAGCCTGATTGAAGGACTTTCACTGTTTTAGCCTTTCCAATACGACAGTACTGAGCCACAGTGTCACAGCCTGACAAGGCGTGATACTAGTTGTCCAGCAATGTTTCTGTGCACGTGCGGACTTGCTTGGATATCATCGTTACATCGTTACTGGTGAGGTTTCTTTGTTAGTAGAAGTGGATTAATAGTACGAACACGTCAGTATCATCGGAAATGACATTGATGTTACAGTTCATAGAAGCAGCTTCCACAATGAACATAAACTAATAAATAATAATAATAATTTATTTCTTATATAGCGCCCCATCCAAATAATTGTTCTGGGGCGCTTTACAAAAATCGTTAATGCAAATAAATAAATAAATAACATCGTACTATATATAGTTTAAAAATACTATGCAATCATTACTACTAAGTAAAATCAACTATACTGTCTTAAAATATATAAATAAACACAATTATGCAAGCAATTAAAACAATAAAATAGATTAATTATAATACTAAATTAATTAAAATAAATGTATAAATAATTATGATCATCGATCATCGAAGGCTAAAATAATTTGTGAAAAGATACGTCTTCAGTGCCACTTTAAACTGATTGACACTAGTGCATTGGCGCACTGTAAGTGGTAGTTGATTCCATGCTCTTGGACCTGCACAAGAGAATGCTCGTTCGCCGATTTTAGTTCGGGTAGTGGGTTGTTTAAGGAGTAGCTGATCGGAGGAGCGTAGACAGCGTGTCGGGCGATACGGAGAAAGAAGTGCTGATAGATATGGAGGTGCGAGTCCACGAAGGCATTTGAAAGTGAGAAGTAAGGTCTTGAAAATAATGCGACTCTTCACAGGAAGCCAGTGCAGCTCCAAGAGCATAGGCGTGACGTGGTCTCGTTTCGACCGCATAGTTATGACTAGTGGATGATAATCACATCAGCCTCTTCCTGGGTCTTTCTCGTCTCTTCCCGATCAATCATTATGCTGTTGTTGATTTCTACAGGGACCGGATCACTTCCTGTTACCGCAAGTTTGTGGCGCATCGTTTTTAACTGTTTTCCATGTTCCCGTAGAGTCTCAACGATCAGATCGATCAGATGTACTTTGTTATATGTCACAGTTAACACAACTTTCTGTGATGGGAGTAGCATCGAGCATGAGAGTTGGTGGTGTCTGCTTGCTTCTTTCACTCTTGCTGTACGGGTGACACCTTTGATACTGTAGTCGACGTATCTGTCAAACACCAAATACACACCAGAGTCATTCATCTTTCTTGCCACATATGCAACAAAGTTGTCAATAAATTGTTGCACTGTATCTTGTATTGGCCAATGAACTACTCACAATATGGCTGATCCATCGATTATCACACTGGTAGCTTTGGGTGCAGTTCTTGTCGGCACGTCAACTTTGAGCTTGTTCTTTAGTTTTGACTTGTTTGTTGCTAATCTCATTTCACCAGCGTTGGCGAACATTGGAGTAGGCATCGGGGCCAACTCGTACTTCAGAGCCTTCTCAATGTCCATGTCTCTGCCAGAAGCCTGCAGACCAATGATGCGCGAATAAATGAAATTGGTGTCGTATACATTTGTGGAGCCTACTTTGATGTGTCGCCATGGTATGCACTTGTTTGGGAAGAGTATCGTGGAAAGGCCAACTGCTTTCATACTGGTTCATCATCTGCTGACCTATTGATGCAGCTTCATGTATCTTCACCGCAGGTTCAGTAGCTATTCTGCCACTCACAATGTGGATGATGTTGTCATTTGGGTGAATGGATGGATCAAGTGGATCAATTGACTCATGCGATTTCTGTTTGATTTTCGATCTGACTTTATCATCTGATTTCAGCCGAGCTTTCGTTTCCTCTTTGTGAAGATGTTGCTAACATTTCTCACCGTAAGTCATGTCAGGAATGTCTTTGCATAGGACACTGCAAGTGTGAAGACTGAAGGCCCAAGTCTTCATGGTGTTTGGTTTCAGCATAACACCAATTATACCAATAGGTCCCTTTCCATACCGCATGAAAGTTATTTTTATCATCATGTCCGGCCACATACCATTACATATACCTGTAGTGTTCCGGGTAACATGATCTCCATTCATGAACCTTACGAAGATGTCTGTTGGCATCGCAACTGAGCGCAGGTAATAAGGGCCATAGTGAACATACTTCGGGTGACGAGCAGCAAAGAAGTAGGGCATCATATACTCCACAGCAAGCAGATGAAGTGCCCAGTCTGCTTCCTTCTCACCTCGACAAAACAGCATCATTAGTAGAACATGCATTAAGCTATTTGGCTCCTCAACTTGCTGCACCATGCTATGAAGAAGTTCCTCCATCACCATCCTCAGTGCTCGGAAGTTCTGTGGAAATCGCTTGCCTGTCAGCATGTGGGCAACCCCTCCAAAAGCACATTCCATGACGTCAGACAGCCCAGTGTCTATCATCAGGGCTCTGTTACATCCAATAAAGTTCTTTATGAAGTGCATGCCCCCCCAAGCGTAGAATGAAATTGTTGAATTGTTCTGGGTATGCCCATGTAATGTTCACTGCAACTCTGTAATGTTGCTGGCCACAGGAGAACACCACGATGTGTTGTTCGACTGACTTCACAAGCCTTTCTGCCTCCAGCGTAGCTGTTAAGCATGGTGTCTGGATCAGATGGCTTCATGTCGATCAAAGGTGTGTACACACATGTGGTAGCTGGCCTTACCAGGTGACCCTCGTTTCTATTTAACACACTGTTGAATCAATTCCACTCTGGACATGCCTTATCACACTGAAGACATCCTTGGCTTTATCACAAAACACAACTGTACTTGAAATGCCTGTTGCTTTACAAATTAGGAGATCATCTGCAAAATGCGTAGACAGTGCACTCAGTAGTGTTCTTCTGGACATGACGGTGCCTCCAAATCTTTGATAAAGTTTATGTGTTGTTCGACTGACTTCACAAGCCTTTCTGCCTCCAGCGTAGCTGTTAGCATGGTGTCTGGATCAGATGGCTTCATGTCGATCAAAGGTGTGTACACACATGTGGTAGCTGGCCTTACCAGGTGACCCTCGTTTCTATTTAACACACTGTTGAATCAATTCCACTCTGGACATGCCTTATCACACTGAAGACATCCTTGGCTTTATCACAAAACACAACTGTACTTGAAATGCCTGTTGCTTTACAAATTAGGAGATCATCTGCAAAATGCGTAGACAGTGCACTCAGTAGTGTTCTTCTGGACATGACGGTGCCTCCAAATCTTTGATAAAGTTTATATATTTCAGATGCATTTCTTATGAGCGATCGATCCGCACCTATGTCAGAAATGAGTTTATTATATGTTGCGTCTTTCGAAACTTTTCCAAGAACTTCAGTACGACTTGAAGCAAGCTGTACTTGTCATTTCCTGGAGAAATGTAAATTAATTCTGCGTGCGCATGTTTATGAAAAATCGAAGTTTGTGAATTTATATAAGCGTAGTTCTAGATCAATTGAATCACACAGGAAACGATGTCGAAATGTTGACGAAACGACAAATAAGGATCTCATTTTTGCCGAAATCGTGTACTGGTGTATTCAAGGTGGCAAGAATTCCAAGTCCCACTGGTAGGGTCAACCACAAGCTCATCAGTAAGTATTCTTTCCTATAAATATAATACATATATGTACCTATATCTGCACTGATGTTAACACCAACGAGTGCCTAACTCAAAAACAACAAAAACAACCGTAATAATGTTTCGAAGGCCATATAAAGTTTGTAATTCTGCTTACTGCGGCAATCCGCCATTTTGAATCCCGTTGTTAGGCCCCCTCTATCTCATCGATTTGCGGTATTATTATAATGAGATCTTCCACTTTGAAATATCGAAGATGAAGAAGGGTAACCAAGGAAAATGAAACTGTGATTGTCATGGTAATCCGTTGAAAAAAGATATATTAATTTGGCATTTAAACTAGTTTACATTTCATTTCAACACGCTCGCTCGATTTGTCATTTGACGTGTTTTGGTTGTTTTAATGTATTTTGATTGTTGATTGATGTTTATTGCATATGGGTGAAGATTCGTACAGAAATATGTCTGATAAATTGATTCCAATTTTGACGTAATGACTAGTTCACAAACCTGCACAAGGTCATAGTTTTCTGAACCCCTGTGGCTGTGTAAAACAAGGTCATAGTTTTCTGTACCCCTGTGGCTGTGTAAAACAAGGTCATAGTTTCTGTACCCCCGTGGCTGTGTAAAACAAGGTCATAGTTTTCTATACCCCTGTGGCTGTATAAAACAAGGTCATAGTTTTCTGTACCCCTGTGGCTGTATAAAACAAGGTCATAGTTTTCTATACCCCTGTGGCTGAATAAAACAAGGTCATAGTTTTCTGTACCCCTGTGGCTGTGTAAAACAAGATCATAGTTTTCTGTACCCCTGTGGCTGTGTAAAACAAGGTCATAGTTTTCTGTACCCCTGTGGCTGTGTACAAATCTTGTCTTCTCCAATTGTATGACTGGCCCCTACAGTCACGCTGGGCCCCCAATAACTCCACATCTAGGGGCCCATTAATGATTAAATTTGTGGCAATTAATTCTCTATCGTGACAGGATTAATCCAACAGCGATCGTGACGTGTACATTATTTTATTGTGAGTCTCATAAATGTGCTAAGACGCAACATTTTCGTAACATAAACATGCCTGGGATGATGTTGTACCAGTACCAGTGAACTGGAAAAGTGCACCAAAACGCGTGCATATTTTTATTAAAACTATAATAAAAACAGTTCTGTTCAATGTTTATCGACTACATTTGGCACACTGATATAGATTTGTAATCCTTCTTTTCAAATATGTTGAAAAGTAATTATTAATTGTATTGGCATAATTTGCATAAATTAACATGATATTCAGGGAAATTTTGTAATTAAATTATATTTTATCATTTTGTGTTGCACATATCATGTTTAATCTAGTAATCTAGCAAATGTAAGCTGGGAAGCTCAGCAACGAAAGTGTAACTGTTTGTCGATGGGACACAATATTAATTAATTAAATTAATTAATTAATAGAACAACATAGCATGTTTATAGTGATCAGTGTGTAATATGGCAAATTAAAGCTGCATAGCTCAGCATGCCATTGTTCTAAGCTGAACAATAACATTTTAAATTAATAGAATCATACTCTGTGACAAGAATACTGAGTAATATGTATTATGATTTAAAGACGAGAAATTGTAGAACAGGTCAATTATACCTGTATAAATTATGTCAGAACACATTTATTATATTATTTTATAATGTTACAAGAAACTGCTAGCAATGCAATTCAGAATGTAATAAATATATTAAATTAGCATTAACTTGTATATGTAACAAAAGTGTGTGGGATGTTGGTCTCACGTATAATTTTTTTGGGGAAATGTGTACCCCAAAACGAAAAAACCCTGATATGGTGCTGCCCTCTTCTGATCATCATGTAGTACTGACAACAGTAGCCGACGGATATTGCCGAAGGCGCTCACGGAAACATCCGAACGTTCAAAATTTGAGAGGGTGTCTTCTAAGCTCTAGGGGCACATGAGCTGGACCAACAATGATGCTTTTCTTTACGTATTTTAAAAGTAGAAATGTAACAGATTATCTTGACAAAACGACATCAAACTTACATTTTTACAAGTATTGTTTTCGTTGTAATTTTTCACAACGTTACACTAAATTCCCTACAATGGCGTTCTAGAGATAACTAGTTTATTATATTACTTTTAATTTACATCACATTAATATGTCAGATATCGAGCTCGTGTGCCCAGTTTTCGTTGAAGTGAGTGCCCTTAAACGCGAAGCCGGGCCACGTCAAAACGATCGGACGCAAATCACCCGACGGGTAGCAGTTTCAAAGCACGCTTGTGTAATAACCGTTTCAAGATGCAGCGAAATCAGTAATACTAAAAATACTAATGATCTTAATGTAATTGTATTCCAAAGAAACAAAATGTATTATCAATGCGTTGTTACGTGGAAACAAGTTGAAAGTCGGCAAAATCTTAACGGATTCTCGTCCGACTGAATTAGCGTCGCCGTCTGTTGACATCCCTAGTAGTAGACCAATTATGTTTTACCACTTCAATGACGTCTAATTAAAATGTCTAGTTAAAATACAGCGTACGTCTATTTATTTAGATATATCCGAGTTTAAATACCATTAAATACAGGGATTTACATTAATAAAGTATTATTATGTATAAATAATGTACAAATATCCAGGAATTGTACTTGTTGAAGCAGTGGGTCATATATTGGCTTTAAATAACAATATCACTTGGCTTTCTGGCTTTAGGTATGTGGCTGAGCAGCAGATTCCACTTGCTGTGACTGTGGATTTTTGGATGTCAATGGGCTTGCCATGTCGGCACATCTTCCGCCACAGGTTGATGGGCACCTGATGGCAGAAGATGTTCTACCTAGAAAGCTACAACATCACCAGCACAGTGACTTCTGCTACACTAGGCACTGATGAAGTGGATATCAGGTATGTGTATTAATATAGTAACAATTATTTTTGTTTTGCTTGTGTTTTTAAAATGCATTTGCGAAACTTATTGAAGACCATGATTCACATGGGCAATCGTAAAGACTGGTGAAACTAGTGGAATAATTTGTTTTTATTTATTAAGTTATTAAATACCACATTGTGTATATGCACGATTCAAATACCAGTTACTGCAACCCTAGTACCTCCACAATATCGTTCCCTTTTTTAGCATGAGAAACACCGCAAGGCGAACCAGATTGCCCAGCGACTAGCAGCACTGGCAATTGGGGCAACTGGCGTTCAGTTAGACATCCGCCTTCGTCAGCTGCAGCTGCTGGAAGAGTAGTGGAAACGTACCAGCGAATCGACTACTGTTGTCCAGCCCATCGAATCGACCGCTGCCGACGTCCGGCCTGTCACTGTAAAGTCAACTGCCGCCACGAGCAACTTGTGTGTCGTGCAAGAGCAACAGGAACCGCTGTGTTTGCGCCTTGACGACATCAAGATGCCTCCCACATTCGAAAGCAGGGTCTGCCGAAATGACCGTGATTGAACTACCCAAAAAGCACAAGATAATGACCCGTCCTGTGCCGTTCTTCAAGAAATCCCCTGCGGTAAAGGAGTCCAGTACGTATTTATAATTAATATCAATAAACTTCCACCCAAAAGTATTGTGACATGCATGCTCATGTAGCGCCGTGGTGCAGAGGCTAGAGCTTCGGACTCTCGACTGAGAGAACCCGGGTTCGAATCTTGTGCAACGGTGTCGAACCTTGGGCAAGTTTGTTCACTATACGGCGCTCCAGTTCACTCAGATGTGTGGATGAGTACCTGGCTATACACAGTGGTGAATATTTGTGTACGAATAGTCTTCGTGCATTAATTGAAAAATTGCAGCGTGGCTGGATGCTTCCCAGAGAAGTTGAGATGGTGTTCGATTGCACAGGTCTGCCAGGGAGTAAAGTGTAAAGCATTTCGAGAAGATCGTGCGAACTGGATACTGCGCTATATAAGAACTTACCTTTTTTTACACGTGTACATTTATTTATTATAAAACCATGTAGAATGTTCAATGAGAGAAGAGAGACACACCTGACGTGGATTCTGGATATTCTGTTTTCCAGTCATTATCCGGTGATTCATGAAGACAGCAATGGATAACGAGGAACCCATCAGCGCCCGAGCAGTAGAGAAGTGTCCAGAGATGGTCCCAATGAAGTGCACGGACGAGAATGTGGATCTGAACCGGATCCGGAAGTATTTCACACTAGCATGATGGGAAGCACTTATGTGTGTTGTTAGGAAGGTCATACAGAAGGGTGTGTGGAAGTGCAGGGTGTGTGACGAGGATGTCGACAGTGGTTTTTCATTAGGATGCTAAGCTTGTCTTGATTGGTCTCATGGTAGATGTGTGGGCATTAACTCAGCTCCCAAGAAAACAAACTGGATATGCAATGGGTGCCATGCATGTCTGTGATCATATTTGCTAGATCAGCAATACTTATCTCTTCTATCTCCCACTACTTCTATCTTTTCCTCTGCTATCATTCTACCTACCTGCTTTCACTTATCTCCTCATGAAATATCATCTTTTCATTAACCGTTTTATCTCAAAAACTACTTTTCCTGTCTTTGCCACAGTTTGCAGAGTATTAAGTATAGTATAAGTTTTGGGAAATTCTTATTAAAACTTCATAAACATAACAGTTTTAATGTTTGGTTATAACTTTTTTAATGTAAGATAACATAAAAAAAAAAATTCGAAAGCATTAATCTACTCTCTACTCGGTTTGAAGATGAAATGTTATGAAGAAATGTCCCCTTAAACACTATTTTCTCCACATGATTGAAACGCTGCGACCCAAAACGAAACAAAACAAAACTAACTGGTCGTAGTGTTGACTTTATGTGCTTTTTCTATGCAAAATTATATTACATGCCATCTGTGTCATTTTATCAAGCTGGTTATCTTGACCTTCTGTACTGGATTGACGGTGTCAACTTAGGGTTATAGTTGTTTTTGTGTTTTGTATATCAATGTTTTCATTTAATGACTTCCATGTTTATATGTTTTACCTTTAGTGTGTTCCATGCATATATGTTTTACATTGAGTACATTTTGTGTACAGATGATTTATATTTAGTGAGTTCCGTGTATATATGTTTTACATTTACTGAGTTTGGTATACAAATGTTTGACATTTAAAGAGTTGTGTAAAAATGTTTTTTCATTTAGTCAGTTCCGTGCACTATGTACAGTCTAGAGAAGATGTGATATGTCATGATAATTTTACGAAAATATGGTGCAATTTATATTTAGGCAAGTCAGTCATATTAGCATGTTCTATGTACACATTTTTTATTAAGCAGTCGTTTGTATTAATGATATATTTAAGGCAGCTGTCGGTAGGCTAAGTAAGCCTATATACTAATGTTTAATATTGTATCATTTACACATGTTTATAATGTGGTGGTGTCATTTTTATTTAGGCAAGTCAGTCATATTAGCATGTTCCATGTACAAATATTTTGTATTAGGCAGTCGTCTGTATTAACTATATATGTATATATATGCTGTCAGTAGGCTAGTTAAGTAGGCCTATCAACTGATATTTCATACTGTATAATTGACAGGTGTTTATAAGTTAATAAAACTAATCTGATATTTTACTGCATTACTGTTTTACGTTTAATCAATTATGTTATACCAGTACATCTATTAATTATATATTCACGCATATATATATATTGTCCAAACTGTCAGAAATGCGTGCGAGTGCACAGATACAGCTTACGCATATACTTTTAGAACCGAGGACTAAGATACAGTGTATGTAGAGAACTACATCGAAATGCACGCGTGGAAACACTCCCGTACTTTTAGAACCGAGTGCTAAAGATACGGCAATATGACTGCCGTTGTTTTAGAATCGAAGGCTAAAGATGCAGCCATATGACTGCCGTAGTTTTAGAACCGAGGACAAAAATACAGCTGACGTTTCCTCTACATCATCATGTACGCGCGGAAAAACTCTCGTACTTTTAGAACCGAGTGCTAAACATACGGCTCACGTATGAAAATCACGCGCATGCGCATATTGACTGCCGTACTTTTAGACAAATGATGCTAAAAAATACAGCTCACATAACCGGAAATGAAAGCGTGCGCATGCACAGAGTGAGTGCCGTACTTTTAGTGGTCTAAACGTACGGCTCACGTACGCGTAGCTACTGCCATTGGGCATAACGGGGTTAGGACACTGTTAGACTTCCTGCTTGGTTACAGAAAAAAGTGCAGTATATTTTTGAGAAATGACTTTTTACAATATTCATTTGCTCTGACATAAGTGAATTTGAGTAGTCAGATTTCTAGATGTGATTGTAGAAGCTGTTGACAATGGTGTCTTTGTAGCTGATTTTACTAAGCGGAAGGGTATTTGGCAGCAATTTGGCTAGTTGACACTTTAGCCGGATTACTGCCTGCATCCATTTGTAAATATTGACGGGTGTCATACATACAGGCATTTTGTAAGAGCTAGAAATATTAGATTTTGACTAAACTCGACCAGCATGTCACTGAGCTGATGACAACGGCAGGTGAGAAGTTTAATACATTTTCTAGGTAACGTTTTCTTACAATCAGACAAAACGTTAACATGGTCGCCAATGGGAAAACTGTCAGTGTGCTGACCCCTAACATGACATGGGCAATAAAACAATTAAGCGCCCGCTTCGAATAATGTGTCAGTGATATCTACCGCCAAAACGTGTCGGCTCTTCTATGAGTGCAGCCGACATGACCCGCAATGCTGGTACTCTTCATGTATGTCTAAATCAAAAAAAATTATTGTTTGTAGATTAGGTAAATTAAACAAATTGTTGAGTAATCTGCCAAACAATAACTTACCGCCATGTTTTCAAATGCGGCATGTCATTCACGCTCGATGCCTGTGATTGAACAAATTACATGCAACCAAGAGACGCGTTGCATGGAATAGCGCATTCCCTATTGAATGAAACATGTTGCAAACAACATGAAACGACGTGCAAAATCAATGTTTCCTCTGCATACTACCAATTGAAGATGTCGCCAGGTTTGCTGGAGTCAGTTGGAAAGGTGACCCACCTTTACAATACTATGTTGCAGAAGCAATAAAGTGACGATTGCATGGCTATCAAATTCTTTTATTTGTCAAATTTTTCATGTTTTGTACTATACATCTACATGTTTTAATGTTGTAAGTTTTGTTTTCTGGTATGTGTGTGTTTCAGTTTAGATGGCTTTCGATAAGCATTCCTTAAAAAAAAAATACCGGTAAAATCCCCCTATTGTGTTTTGATAATATAGGGAGATCTCCCTATTTTGGGTTCATTCAACTTGGAAACTCGGTATAAAAGATTGATGTGTGTTATTTTGACAAAACATAAATAGGGCCAATCAAACGAGGCCGGCATCTCAGTCGACAAAAGTCTCGGCAAGGTTACATTTTGCCGATTAAATTTGCACCTGTAACAACGCGGCTACTGCTGTTGTTAATTACATCGGCAAGGTTATGTAAGAAACACAGTTTTGCAATTAATTTTTAATTAGTTCGACGGTGGCTGCAGTGGTGAGACTGCAGAAGGTCAGGCTGATGCAACTTACATAACGAGTTGTTATTTAATAAGCCATGTGTGGCGGCTAACAATAGGCAGGGCGCGATTGTTTTGTTGCTTGGGCAAACACCCCCGGGTCTTTGTGCGTGTGTCTTCTGTGTGTAACTTATAAATTATGTATATTTTGAAATATTCGGTTCGCTGTGTAGCTAAGATAAACATGTTTTATTAGCAACTCAGGCGGCGAGTAGTTGGATTCACAATGGGTGCTTGGTTGTTTTGCCAACAGTTTGTGAATAAATGTACTATTCTAAATTTTGTTTTAACGCCATACGCACCCACCCCGTCGTAAACCATAGCCAACCGTCGTTCCTTATGACGTAATCAATTAGAATTAGATTTAGTTTACAACCACGGTTCGATAAATCACAAATGTACTGTTGTATAATTATTCACAAGAGGGTTAATAATTAACAAATGATGTAAACAAAAATAACGCTTAAGAATAGTGCGAGGAAGTTTAATTGAGATTGAAATACATACGACTACATGCGTAGTTGTATTGACAAAGAAGTATCCTATGAACACATCACGCCAGTGCACACGGTGACTTAGTGTCTTGGTGTTGTAAGATAGTGTTAGTGGGATATCTCATCAGTTACATGTGGCTATGTTCGACACTGAAGTCAACTTGTACGTAAATAGTCTGCTTCCATTAATGTTATTTCGTTATTAAAATCTTAACCGTATGTCTTGTGGTGTTAATCAAATAACCATAAGAACAACTTCTATGCTTTCTATACAACGGGAAGTATTTCAAACGTACAGCTGAGTTACGCTATCAAGGACAGTTTAGTCGTTACTAGTTATTAAATCCCTATGAATGCCCACATATATTACCTCGAACAAGTATAACGTGTGTTCACGAACTGCACAATGTCAGATTTCACAAAACGAGAATGTTCTCGTTATCTTCCGAACTCTCCAGGGAGTAACGAATGCGAAGTTACATATTCATTATACTTTAGATCAAGACAAAAATTATTATATGCGTACAATATTCAACAGTCGTTCTTGTTGCGTTGTTGGTCGTCATCGAAGTGAGACATAGACGGGGCAGACGCTGCACTAGCACACCACTCTAAAAACGAGAAAAAAGACTGTGAGGCGCAAATGAACACAGTGATAGGAAACAACTAACAAGATGAAGATGAAGTCACACCAACGTTTGGTGGAAAGTCCCCTTGTATTTATTCTAATTAAAATGATCCTTTGTTTGCTTTCTATAGTCAGTAGACTGAAACTGTAGGTTGTTCTTGCCAAGTCTTACATGCATGAAGCCAAATACACGCCGTTCAATATCCAAGCACAAATGATAATTAAAACTAAGACCGAGAGAGATTAAATTGTAGTGATAATAATAAAACATTTTGTTAAAGCGTTACATGCTCCAGAGTTACTTTTCCATTAATAAAAGTAGTTTGCATGTGTGTGTGTGTCTTATTAGGGATATTTATAAACATCAAATAAAAGGTTATGGTAATTTCGTCCAAGCGATTTTATTGTCATGAAATATATTTTATGCGGTTACAAAATATATCATTGAGCGCAATTACTTGCAATTTTGTTTTCGCGTCGTATCAATATGTAATTCGTATTTCAAAATGTAGACCCCCTATAGTTGTTTTTAGTATGGTCATGCGATATGTTAGCAGGTGCGCCTACCCTTTCTCCCCGACTGTACATCGCATGCCATTCATCGTGCACGTAGTGCATTCGACACATCGACCACCGAGATCCTGCTTGGGAAGGTCGGCTTCAAATGCCACTGACATTCTCGTCTCCTCCATCAGATATACGCAATCCGACGGCTCGTACTGGTTGTCTGCAATCAGGAGTTGTGATCTGGTTACATTGTTTTATTATTATTATTTATTGTTGTTGCCAGCCAAGATGTCCATCCTCCGAAAGGCGTTACGTAGTCACAGACGTAGTAGAAGGTTTCCCCGGAGTATTCATACCTGAGGTTTTGACAGTACATGATACATTCGAGCAATTTTTAACCAACCACCGTTACGTTAAACGTCGTCAACTGATCGATGGACCGTTTACGTCGCTCAAAACAATCGCAGAAAATATGCATAATGTAATAAACAATCGATTCTCGTCCACCAACTAAACCTAAACCTACGAGGAATTTCTAAAACCTAAAAGGCGTTAACTTTCTTCCGAGGGAACGTAGATTATTCACTGATGTGCAAACCTTCTAAGAGGAAACCATTAACACACCCACATACATGCATACATGCATGCATATAATAATAAATAAGACGAGATTCCGAGTGTTAACCTAATACACAAAAATAAAATGGTTAAATGACAGCAGCAAGTACATTATGCAGCGAACGATAAGGTAGAATATACAAACTCAATACAGATTGTGTAGACGCATTACAACAAATTTAAGATGTGAAATTTAAAATATTCAGGTAAATATGGTTTCGTGAAGGTATTTTTTAGGTAAAACAGTCGAATTCGGCATTTGATATTTTATATGTTATTCAACATTGGCAGATACTATATATCAATGTTTTCCTGCTCCAAGATGTACATTCAACATCACGTTAAAGTTGCAATCTGAGTCTTGCCACCATACATGTCACTTTGGCGTTTGACATGTTTTTATAAAAAAGTCATGCTTTTGCCAAATTACCTGGTCACCATATCCGGACGGCGGAAAAATAAACGTATGGCACGCGATATAACTGTTCGTCTTTTGTGACATCTTATCTTAAAATTACGTATAATATGAACAAAGATGCATGTGACGTTGACGAAAATTATATAAAATGTATGGAGCATGTTAAGTCACTGGAAATGTGTATCTAAAAGGCGGACGATCTCAGATTGCAACTTTAAATTACAGTTCCGACAGATGTTGTTGACGGCGGTAATGTTAATAATTTTCATACCATATACGCTATATCAATATATATGTTGTATGCTTCTTAATAATCTCTCGTCGTGTTATTATTATACTGCATGGTTACTCTGGTAATTACAGCTAGAACTATTAGGAACTATGCGGGCTCACTGCTAAATTAATCAGCATATAACACAGTTTACACTTGGATGGTTATACAGCGTATATTCGCTATTTTGTAGTTTTGGGGGCAAACATTCAAAAACTGAGATACATCTGTGAAAGTTTACCCATTTTAAAGTTGAATAAATTAGCTATCCAATCAACCACAATACATCAACGATGGTGAAAAACGTATGGCAATTTGTAAAATAAATGTTCAAAACAAAAACGGATTACTGAAATATATGGCATCCTCTTCTTGGATTAATAATATTTGTATATGTTAGGATGTCACACTGAATCAGTGTCTGCTTCAGTTACTTAGTTAGTTGTTGTGGTGAACGTCTGTAAAAGCAAGTTACTAAAACAATAAAGGGAAGTTGCCCTGCTGTCATACCAATACACATTGTTTGGCAGGGTATGCATATACAAACAATGACATCGTCAATAAAGGCCAACTTATGTTTGTTTTAACGCTTTATATGCCCATGATCATGAAAAAAGATCGACTTAAGCAAAATTGGCAGTCGTTATCATTGTTAACATACAATCCTTCAAATGGATTGCAGTTTCTATAATAAAGTAATGCGTTGCCAAAGCTGTTCGATTTAGTCATTGTTGCTACTGATGAACAACTGAAAACACGTATTAACCATTTCTCCATTCATGTAACATTAATTTCTTTGAGAGTGTTTGACGCGGCGAAGTGTCTACTTTTCTACCGAGAGAGACACAACAGCAAGTTTACTAACCAGATCCTGACATCTCACGTGGAATTTTCGTCATTATTACGGGGAAGAAGACACTCAATCCGTTGACCACCGAGCACAGACACATGCACGTCACCACGGCAAGCAAAGTAATCCTCATCCCAGCCATGTCTTCCCACGTACAGGAATCGTGTTGAGTGTTGCCTTAAAATGAGACACATTCATTCTGCGTTGCTGGATTTATAGCCGTAGTTTTACGATCAGAGACAGTCATATTTTCCACCTGCGGCGTCTTGACGTCCTCTACATTCACGATCGATCAACATGCCATTGACTGAAATTGGCGATTGTTGACCACCAACCACAATAGGACGACGTCGATGACGAAGTCGACACGTAGGTTGTACGACGTCCTACTGCCTGTTAGTCATCTGCAAAATACATTACCAGAAATACCGAGCTTTCGTAGACGCTAGGTTCGTGCCAATCGTACGATCGGTACACGCGTAAAAGACATATTTAAGTCATATATTCATCGCACGCGCTTACAATAAGTTTTTTTATCAGAAGTCACTACTACATCAGACATGAGTAATATAATCCTTACTGTTGCTTTGAGATATTGGAATTAGTGGAATATGTTATGTTTATGGTATTTCGATTTTTTCTTGAATCCAAAATGAATTAGTTGATAATGTTATAGTCAAACTTGCTATTTCACAGCCAGGTACTATCCATATGTTTGTCTAAATAGCTAGTGAAAATAGCAGAGTAAATTACATAGTAACACCAACAAAGATATTTCCTTTTTTAAATTTAGGATTTTGTTAGTTATGTACTTTGGAGAGAACACTTTTTAAGAGAACAAAAACAATTGTATATTATGAACATGTGCTAGAACCAACCAGGGGTTGGTTAATGTGTTAGACATAGTTTTGTCCTCACAGAATGAATTCGTTGACAATGTCAAGATATGTGAGCCACTGGGGAGTAGCGATCACAACCAGGTACATTTTACCATCAAAGTAAAATCAGAAATGAATAGTAAAAAGCAGTATAGGAGAAATTTCCACAAAGGAAGGTGTAAGGACATAAGGAAATATTTAGCAAAGATAGACTGGAATAACACACTGACAAATATTAAAGAGTGAAATTAAGTGCATACTCGATAAATTTGTACCCTTCAAAAAACGAGGGAAACGGTCCAAAAAGAAACACTTATCGAAAGAAGCCATTAGAAAAATTAGTATAAACAAATGATGTGGAAGTCATATAGATGTACTGGAAATGATGAAGACTACAACAGTTATAAAGAAGCACTTAACCAAACTACGGCTGAAATTAGAAATTCAAAGAGAAGCTATGAACAACAATTAGCTAGTAATATAAAACTTGACAGCAAGAGTTTTTATGCGTATGTTCGAAGCAAAAAGAAAGTTCAAGATAAGGTCGGTCCTCTAGAAGGTAGTGCTGGAAATATAATATCAGAGGGATTCTTAATGGCAGAAGACCTGAATGAGTACTTTAGTTCAGTGTTTACCAGATAAGATATTAGTCCACTGCCAGTACCAGAGGCTAAGTTCAAGGGGGCAGATTCAGACTATTTAGGACAATTAATTGTAACCCCGGAAATGGTAGCTAAGAAACTAAGGGCTACGAAGGATAATAAATCACCTGGAGTGGATGGGATTCCGCCCAAACTACTATTGGAAATTGTAGAACAAATTAGCGTACCGCTTGCAACAGTTTTCAATTTGTCATTATAAGAGGGAGTGATTCCTTTAGAATGGAAAGAGGCAAACATTATACCGTTATTTAAAACAGGTTCGAGAAACAAGTCATAGAACTATAGACCAGTGAGTTTAACATCAGTGATTTGCAAATTATTAGAAAGACTAATTAAAGATCACATGGTGGATTTTCTTGTTAAACTAAATTTGATAAACCCATCTCAACATGGTTTTTAAAGCGAGGTCATGCTTAACAAATATGTTATGTTTTTTGGAAGACATCACTAAGTGGGTAGATGAGGGATCATCAGTAGATATCGTCTACTTAGATTTTCAAAAAGCTTTCGACAAAGTACCACATCAAAGATTACTGCTTAAACTAAAGGCCCATGGCATAGGAAATGGTATAATAAGCTGGATAGAACAATGGCTGATTGACAGAAGACAACGTGTAGTAGTTGATGGGGAGGCTTCAAACTGGAAATCGGTATTGAGTGGGGTACCACAGGGATCAGTATTATGACCTATATTATTCTTAATATATATCAACGATTTGGATAATGAAATAACAAGCAAAGTGTTGACATTTGCGGATGATACAAAAGTGTTTAGAAGGATTAAAAGTGATGGAGATAGACAGCATTTACAAGATGATCGTAACAGGTTGATCAAATGGTCTGAAAAGTGGCAAATGCTGTTCAATTTTGGGAAATGTAAATGCCTCCACACAGGACATGGGAACGAAAGGTAGAATATACAATGGGGGGTACTGTACTAAGTACTACTGTAAAAGAAAAGGACTTAGGGTTAACCATTAGTGCTGATATGAAGGTTTAAGAGAAGTGCGGAATTGCAGATTCAAAGGGAAATCAAATCCTTGGATTAATTAGGCGAAACATAACGTATAAGGAAAAAGAGCTAATATTACCGCTGTACAAAACAATAGTTAGGCCTCATTTAGAATAGTGTATTCAAGCAGGAAGGACATAGATATGCTAGAAAGAGTGCAAAGGAGAGCAACTAAAATGATACAAAAACTGAGGGATCTTAGTTACGAAATACGCCTAAAAAAATGCGGTTTAACAACACTAGAGACCAGGAGATTGAGAGGAGATCGGATAGAAGTGTTTAAAATATTGAATGGTTATGAAACTATTGATAGAAATATTTTTTTCTCAGTTAAGAAAGAAAGAAGGACTAGAGGACATGAAGTTACATTAGCAAAGGAGCAGAGTAGATTAGATATAAGAAAGTTTTCATTTTCACAAAGGACTAAATGAATGGAACATATTATCTGCTAATTGTGTGGGTGCTAGTAGCGTGAACATGTTTAAAAATAAAATCGACACATACCTCAGGCGGGCGGGATACACATAGACAAAAGGGTCGGACTCTCGATAAGCCAAAGGGCTTCCTTGTCCACCTGCCACCTAGAGTTAATACTCTGGGTGGCAATCTTGTTAAATCTTGTTAAATCTTGTTAAACATGAATGTAATTTGAATGTGAACATCTTTTTACAAATTTGCTGTTATTAATTTTCTCCATTTATAATTTCAATAATTAAACACACAATTAAAACTACTTGTATATTTGAAAGGAATTCCCATGATTTTACAAACGTGATAGTAGTAATTTTTTAGAACAAATTTAAGCTCCAATGTTGTAACATAAGTGAGAAGAGAATTAACTCAGTTTTTGAAGCACCCGAACATTTAAAGGAACGTCGTACATCTGTTACCCAGGATCAGTTACCGGTTAATAATAATTTTAATATATACTTATTACCAAGACTTGTCATTTCGTGTGTGTAAGGACCCTGGAACCAAACACATCAACGGTAGGGACGTCTGACTCTGCAATAAATGATAATGAGAGGCAACAGAGTGTTATTTTAGTATATCTGTCTGACTGTTTACATATATTTAGAATATTTCGTGGGTTGAAATACAAATTGCGTGCAATGTTTCGGGTTATTAAACGACAGTTGACGGACAGCAAACCGCGAACGTATTTATTCTAGTAGAAGAACAGCAAGTAAATGCATAGAAGTCGGAACGAGTTGTATATCGGGGTCTGAGCCGGAACTTCAGCACCCGCTGCTGTCGGGCATTACTTTCGAAACGTGGAGATATTGTCTAATTCACAAAATACTGGAGATGGTGCTTAACCACCCACACGATATATGGTTTAGCCCCCATAACCCCTTTCGACTCCTATGGCATATATGAATGAGTACCATATATCGTACTTTTAAATAATTTCAACCTAGCTTCCAGACCACCATGAAACCAACATTATTTTTATTTCCAATTGCCTTGAAACTTCATGTGTTGGTGCTACATTGTGCTGGCAACTAGTCTGCATGTCGGCAACTGACCGATATGTACGTCAATATTTCATATACGCGTTTGAAAATGCTGGTTACTGAAGTTATCTGATATATTAGTACTATTTAGGGTCAACACTACCAACACATGACTAATCTTTCAAGCATAGGATGTTAAATAAATGTTCTCCGATTACGATGATATTTTCACATTTTATGCCGAAGATGCCGAAGATACCTACGGATTGAATGCCGGGCTGACAGATGACCGGTCTGCTCTAGCATTTCACATACATGTACCTACTTCTGAACATATAATGTAAAACATTCATAATTAAGTTTACGTAAATGCTTCTTATGCTGTAATTGTGAGATCAGATACCTACAGATTGATTGCCGGGTCGGCAAATGACCACTCTGCGGCCGCTTACATTGCAAACATAGGACTAATCATTCAAGTATAGGATGTTAACACATTATTTTTTCTCCGATTTCAATTATATTTTCACAGTATAAGCTGAAGATACCTACTGATCAGATGTGGGGTCGGCAACTGACCGGTCTGCGCAAAACATTTCATACATAGGCTTTTGAACGTGCTGTTTCCTTAAGATATTCTACCTTTTGCTGCCATTTTACATTGCAAAACATTGGCAAATCATTCACGCATAGGATGTTAACAAAAACATTTTCTCCGATTTCGAAGATTTTTTCACAGCATATGCAGAAGATACCCACGGATCAGATGTGGGGTCGGCAAATGTGGTGGGGTACTTTCCTCGCGTGCCGTGCGCGTTTATCTTGGGCGCGTAATGCAATTTATTATCGCCGCCGCGCGTGGGAAGGGTGCAGCGGTGACGCATGCGTAATTTGTTTGTCTCAGTATTTCTGGTAATGAAGAATTATCTAGCTAAAACAAATAGAGCATTGGTCGTGCATGTTGTTGTGTCTTAACATTTAAAGTTAAACTCGTATTAATCAGAAATTTTCGCCCGCCCACACACTCACCTATTTATTGTAACGAGCGTATTGTTGAAAGTTTAACACAATACAATCATGTACTTGGCGTCATCTGTGTAAAGCTTTTACCACATTTAGACAGTAGGGGTCACATGCTACCATAGAATATTTCAATCGATAGTTATGTCTTTCTATCAATGTTAAAGTCACCGCGTTCTACATAAACTACAGCTGTGGCCGTTTGCAAGTGTGCACAAATCGTTTCGTCAATTTTCCGCCAATTTAATCGTTGCCAGTACGTGTAATCCATCATAACACTACCCATCTGCTGGGAACAATACACACATGACACCACTAATATAATCCCAGTTCCCAATTGTTCACGAATGTTGTTACTAACATTAAACAAGGGACAGATAATCAGTACTTGAGCAAACCACCTCGGAATGGTATGGATGGGTGTAGGTATGAATGGATGCAGGCGAACTAGCAGAGAACAAAGGCGGAAATGCATCAAGGACGCAGGGAATGGGAGGACTGTATGAGTAGGGATATAACAGGAAAGTGTTGGAAGATTACAGATGGAGAGAAAGGACTGTTGATTGATAACTAGGGAAAGAAAAAACGAGTGGTTCGAAAATAATCTGATCTGGATCCAGGTAAAATGCTAAATTAGTTAAGCAGTCGTGCAATGAGGACATACACATCCGAAATACTGCTTACCGACACCAACGGCAACACATAAAAGTGTACTTATCTGCTAAGTGTCCGCGTATCTTCTTGCAAATGTTGCAGAATGTGTATTACGTCATGCAGAAGTTGTTTCGGAGGCGGATCTGTCAGGTAATCTACCGGGTCTTAGTTCCCTGGTTGTTTCCAGTGCTTGGCAATGCCCTGTGAACTGATTAGTTTGTGTCTTTGAGTGTGTACGTGTGCGTGTGGTGTGCGTGTGCGTGTGCGTGTGCGTGTGCGTGTGCGTGTGCGTATGCGTGTGTGGTGTTTGTGTGTGTGTGGTTGTGTGTGTGTGCGTGCGTGCGTGCGTGCGTGCGTGCGTGCGTGCGTGCGTGCGATTGTGTGTGTGTGTGCGTGCGTGCATGCGAGCGTGCGTGTGTATGTTGTGTGCGAGCTTTTGTGCCTGTTTGCAAGCACGAGTTTCGTTGCGACGTGCGCAAACATGAAACTAGAGTATTCCACTAACGATCTCGTCATCGATGAAGACACGAGCGAGTACGGATTAAGTCGTATAGCCTACCTTTCAATGGTGTCATTGAAGCAGTACTCAGCTGACAGTCTGATTCAAATGAACCTGTAAAGTTTGCCTTCAGCCGGACTTAATAATGGAAACTAGATAAGCTGAAGTGAGATTTAGCGTCAACCTGAATGACACAGACACTTCGCTATTCCGACCCCGTCTCAAGGACGGCCTAGTACTGAAGTTCTAATGAACACTAAGTACCAGCGCGTTTCAAAATGCCGAGCCTGATCTGTACATGAGCTTCAAACCATTAGCCTGCAGTTACACAAAGAAGGTAAACCTAGCTTTGTCGTTACTACTCAGCAAGTTTCTACTTAATATCGGTAAGTTCAATATAGGTATTGGGCGAGTATGTCGTTTCGCATCATGTGCCTATCGGATGGGTTGGAACTCGTGATAGAATTATCAATATCTAGGCAACGTTAGTAACGAAACCCGCTTAAGCTGTCTTCAAAAACGTGAGTTCATATATAGCGCTGTATCCAGTCCTCAGGACTGCTCAAAGCGCTTTACACTTTACTCCCTGGCAGACCTGTTCAATCGAACACCTTCTCGACTTCTCTGGAAGCATCCAGTCACGCTGCAATTAATGCGCGAAGACTATTCGTACACAAATATCCTCCACTGTTGCCTTACACTTTACTCACGTACTCATTCATACAGTTGAGTGAACTGAAAAGACATAGAGTGAACGAACTTGCCCACGGTGCGACACCGTAGCACAGAATTCGAACCCCGGTTCTCTCGGTCGAGGGTCCAAAGCTCTAGCCACTGCACCACTGCGCTCAACTTTGCTATTTACCAACGCATTTTGTACCAGCGCAACTTGTACTAATAAAACTTTAGTTGTATTTACAGAAGCATTTTTACAGGTGCAATTTGTATCGGTACAAGTCGCAACCAAGTACGCAACTAGCATCATGTCGGAGAGGTGGTGCAAGTTTCGTGAACCAGCGCAGCCTGTAACCGGTGCAACATGTTTACACAGGAGAACCATGACACGCTTGAATAGCTTCGCAGCCCTCAGTCCGCTGAGCCAGTTTAGCGACGACATCCAGTGTGTGTGTGTGTGTGTGTGTGTGTGTGTGTGTGTGTGTGTGTGTGTGTGTGTGTGTGTGTGTGTGTTTGTGTGTTGTGTGTACGCGCGCGCGCGCGGGCGTGTGTGCGTGCGTGTAAGGGTGTGCGCGCGTGCGTGCGTGTGTGTTTGTGTGTGTATGCACGTGCGCGTATAAATTATATAGCATATAAACATCAATATTCATCTTTTTAATAATTTTGAGTGGTGCGCTCTGTTGGCGAATTTGATAGCTATACTGTGTCATGTCATTCCAAGATCGGCAACTAAAAGTGTCGTGACCGGACGGACTTGGGATGGTCGGTGCGACGGACATGGGATGGTCGGTGCGACGGACATGGGATGGTCGGTGCGACGGACATGGGATGGTCAGTGCGACGGATATGGGATGGTCGGATGTGGAGCCTTTATAATTCGGATTTACCAAGCAAATTGATAAATGTCGCTCATATCGAGACGCCGCTTTTACAACAGGGCTGCAGCGTGGAAGTGCCTCTTCAACTATTGTATCAAGGGATCAAGGCTGGATAAGCTTTCGATATCAAGGGCAATGGAACGCCGGGGAAAATGTTTACACATCATTAACTTAATTAAATAACATTAACTTAAAAAAACTTGCTTAAAATACGCAAATTAAGTTAATTTAATTAATTAACTTTTCTGGATGAGTTAAATTTAATTGATAAATTTCAATTAACTTTCAATTAACTTTGTTTTATTTGGCATTATTGTATGCGTTCCCTTGGTCATAATCACTTGCCTGCTGTCACTGGTTAAAGGTTTAAAGATTATTCTGTGCTGTGACCACTCAATTGTTATCAAGGACAGTTACAGGTACAGGTAATTGTTTGAAAAGTGTCATTGTCCAGCTAGTGTCAATCAGAGAATAAGCTCCACTGGGCGTATAGCCGAGCGGTAGAACCACCTATCGAACCGATTTAAATGCCCCCCATACACACACCCAAATGTTATATAATTTGAAAGCTCTACATCTCCTCGTCCCAACGAGGCCTGTCGTAGATCTGCCAGGTGGTGCAGTAAGCGTGAATCAAGGTCAAACAAGGTCACAGTCAAAATATGAATTTTCGAAATTGTGCGCTTCCGCAATCGTCTTAACATTACAATGGTCGAATATATACTTTACTTAATGACAAGATGGCCCAGTCATGTATTTGTGGAATGCTTATTGTCACCCCGTAAAATTGAGTTACGATATGGAGGTGTCACTTGATATGGTACGAGTGGAGACAAGGTCAAACAAGGTCACCGTGAAATGATGAATATTCGATTTACTTGCAATACCGATATACTCATAAAGTTACAATGACCCTGCTACATACTTCATTTGTATGTACGTTTTATACACTTTGTGAAAGAACCATTTCTCCCCATCAAAATGAGATACGACATGGAGCTGTCAGTTGACGGAGTAGGTGTGGAGCGACGATCAAACAGTCACCGTCAAGTAATAAATGTTCGAAATTGTGACAGCATGGAATATAAATGGTTGAGTATACCTACGTTACCTATCTAGTCATGGCAATATCATCGATTTTGATGGTTATATGAGGGTCACAAACTCAAACTTGTGCCAAAATAATTGTATTAATTAAATGACATATTCCAATAAAGACCGTTGCATAAAACCACATATCTTATGACTTGTACATGAATTGTCTATGTTGTCAGGTGTTGAACTTTGAGTTTTCTCATAAATATGTGGAATAATCTAAGCAACGTTCATAAACATTTGTAACTACACAATGCACAAAACACTACCAAAGTTGACAGAAAGCTGTTGAAGGTGGTCAACGGTGTCACTTCTGGACGAATAGTGAAAATGGTGAATACCATGATGCTTTAGCTATCCCTAGTCCCGCTGTCTGTAGCCACATGTCGGTATAGCTATAATCTTGGTACGGCAGGACTTCGCACACCCTTGGAACTTCCAGAAACAATATGAAAGATTTACACAACCTGCGAATGATAACCTGCTCCACACACTAACAGGAATTCAACATCAGCCTTTTGTGGTCGTGTTTACAACAAATACATCGAGCTTGCTAACTTTACAGAACCAACCAACTCCTTGTCAAGGGAATTGGTCACGATTGGGAACTTGCACGGGCTGGATATGTTGTATGTCACCTATTTTTATGGCACTCGCTCGTGAGTAGCAAATCGTCGTCGATCCTGTCAGGATCCAACTCTGAAGGTCTGACGATGCTATCCCACCCTCCATCCTACAACTTCCCTCCAGTTTCAATGAAGATCGACACGGGTGAAATTGACGTGTTGGATAAGTACACGTTTCTCAGACGAACAAAGGTATCATAACACACTTCGGTTTGTTTGTAGATTGTAAAACTTCATATTGCACACGCTAATTACCATGCAAAGATTTGAGTACAGGCAGATTGTGAATACCTAGCTATATCATTTCATATCGACACATATACGAGGAAGACGGTAACATCATGCCTGTGTGAACGCGGCTATCAACTATTGTAGATGTATGTGGATGCCACTCAAAATACAGGGCGGATCAACGAACTGGCTCGAACGTTTTTTGCAATGCCGATGATACCATTATGCATCCTGCATGTGCTAATAATTGGCCCAGTTGCCTGATCAGCAGGCCCTAGATTGAAGCGCCTTTGGGTTTTCTTCACAACAAAGTATCCTTTAATGAATACTGCACGAGCCTCTGGTGCTGTCTTCTCGGGGTGTTTCACATATGTCAAAGAGACTGTTCTCCATCGGGAGGGCAGAGCTTGTATGATCATAGATGGTTAGATAATGTATATTTGCAGCGAAAGGTTCTAGATAGTTGCCAATCTTCACAGCGCTGATGATGTCTAGCGTGATCTCCATAGTTTCCACGTATGTCATCCAGGTCCTGAAATTTGGGTTCCTCCATGAGATATTGAATTGTTTCGTTCCTCAAAACATCTGACAGTTGGTCGACTGTGTTGCGAGTAGAGTTCTAATCTGCGATTGCCATCTCTCTTCTTCAACATCCTAGCTACTTTTTCGGCAAGTTCTTTAACTTTTAGGTCATATAAATGACCAAATGCATGTGTAGTAATAAATAATGTGTACATTATATCAACATGAATATATACAAACTGGTTTACAAAGAATAATTGGGTGTATAAACAAGTTTGGTGTACGCGATAAACACATTTGGCAAAATCACGTTTTTATATTAGATTATCCATATATTTATTAAAAACCCAAAGTTCAACACCTGGTAACACAGACAATTCATATACAAATCATAAGATATTTGTTTTTATGCAACGGTGTTTACTATAAGATTTCATTTAATTTAAAAAAATATATTTTGGCACAAGTTGGAGTTTGTGACCCTACAATAACCTTCAAAATTGATGTTGGCATCCACATAGTCGTATTTTCTTATCCCTTGTGTGGTGGATCTAGCAAGAATTCCTGCCATTAAAAAAATGCACTCAAAAGTATAACATCACATGTTGGCTAACTTACTGTATGGAGAAAGGCATAATTTCGAAAATGCATCTTTTGACGTTGACCTTGTTTAACCTTCACTCCACAGATAGAGCACCATTTTACAACTCCATACCTCATCTTAACGGGGATACAATACGCTTTCAAACGGTATGCAATATGGTCTAGTGTATGTAGACAAAATAGTTACGCAACGGAAATGTAGAACGTTTGCGGAGTGGCGTAGTTTTGAACATTCGTCGTCGGCACCATTTGACAGCCCCCGTCGTATCCCATTTTTACGGGGAGACAGTTGACTTTCCAACAGTATACGACATTGCCATGAATAGATAGGTAACGTAGATATACGCAACCATTTATATTGTATGACGTTTGCGGGATGTCACAATTTCGATTATTTATCAATCGACAGTGACTCTGTTTGATCGTAGCTCCACACCTACTCAATCAACTGACAGCTGCATGTCATATCTCATTTTGACGGAGAGAAATAGTTCTTTCACACAGTACATGATACGTACATATAAATGAAGTAGTTGCAGCGTCATTGTAACTTTATGACTTTCGCGTATTGCAAATAAATCGAATATTCATTATTTCACGGTGACCTTGTTTGACCTTAGCTCCACTCGTACCATATCAGATAAAATAACACCCCCACATCGTACCTCAGTTTGGCGGAGAGACAATAAGCTTTCCAAAAATATATGACGTGGCCATATTGTCATTAAGTAAAGTAGATACTCGACCATTGTAATGTTAAGACGATTGCGGAAGCGCACAATTTCGATAATTCACCATTTGACGGTGACCTTGTTTGACCTTGGATTCACGCTTACTGCACCACTTGGCAGCTCTACGACAGGCCTCGTTGAGACGGGGAGATGTAGAGCTTTCAAATGATACAACATTTGGGTGTGTGTAGAGGGGGGCAATTAAACTCCTAAAATAAGGCACTTTGGGGGGATTTCCGCTCACCTTGTGTGGCAGTGGGCCTACCTGGCAGTGTGCTGTGTTATGTAAGAGTACTGACTTTCAATACTCTTATCACCCATTCAAGTGCAGTGTATATGAAGCCTGGAGCTGTTTAGTGTAACTGGAGGTGACGGTGTTCAGTGCTGAAAGATGCTGCGTAAGTGACAATTGGGATTATCTGTTTGAACTGCTGATGTTCTTGAAATTTAATAGATGACCTGGACCAGACAATGGTTAACAACAGCCTGATGAACTAATACTAGTTATTGTGCTACCGGTGTCATGTATAATTATGTTTGTGTGTTCTTAGAAAACACTTAATAAATGTGCTAACGCTGTCAAATCAATGAATTGCTGTTTTTGTCTGTTTTTATCATAATATAAAGTTAATTGTTATTTGAATTAAAGTTAACTATTAATTTAATTGAGAACAAAAAGACGTAATTTACTTTAATTTATCTGATAAATTTGTGAGGTTAATTTAATTTAATTAAAACATTCCGAGTTAAATTGTAATTTCATTAATTAACTTTTCAAGCTAATTGCCCCTGGTGCCTGGTTGATAGTCGGGGGTGTCGCAGTAAAACATCCCGGGCATCGCCGGTTCCACCGTCTAGTATAATTTATAGTCTCTATAAATATCCCAGTTTGGACGTCGAGTCCCGTTAGAGTATGCGTGGCAAATAAGTGGATATAACCACCATACAAGTTTTGGTTCCTTTGTGATCTTACGAATGTCTGTTAGCAGTCGTATCTGTTTTCACCACTCAGGTTTGGCATCAATGTAGATAAGCATGAGACACGTTCTATATTTGTTTTGTATTTGCGTTTTTATTGGTGTAGGATGCCAACTGCGGCAATACTTAAACAGCGGTCAACAAGTTTGATGACTATTTCCTTCTGGTAATGTGGCTATTTCTACAACAATTCTTTTGAGGTGCCAAATCGATCAACCAACGGTCTATTGCCAACACAACATTGCCAAGGCAGTTACGAAGGCGCAGGTGGATCGTACGAGTGCCACGTCTAGTAAAACACGGATGTCCACTATAAATCCACCATCGAGAGAAGAATTTATCATTCGTGAGGTAACATCTTTGACAATTCTCTGGCACTTGTGTAGAACAAGTTAAGATGAAAGTTTTCTTATTCTGCGTGATCGCAAGTCTGTGCTTGTGGGTAGAAGTGGCTAGTCGTGATATCAACTTCCCCCCAGTTTCAATGAAGATCGACAAGGGTGAAATTGACGTGTTGGGTAAGTACACGTTTCTCAGACGAACAGAGGTATCATAACACACTTCGTTTTGTTTGTAGATTATAAAGGTTTGAAAATGCATCACGATAATAGATTCCGGCAACATAATCTTGTTGAAAGGATTAGATGCATTTGTGTCGACGCTGACAGAAAACACACATGGTTCTTAGATTACTGAACATTCTTCACGATGGTTCGTTTTCAGATCAAAAACTTTCATTTTTGTATACCCAAAGTGTATTTTTACCTGGTAGAGGCTTTCGTCTAACCTCTCACGTTGACTTCTTCAGTACCGATGACGCTGAATGACGTCATCGTACACGTGAGGGAGGACAATTACGAACTGCCTCACGTGTACGATGACGTCATTCAGCGTCATCGGTACTGAAGAAGTCAACGTGAGACGTTAAACGAAAGCCTCTACCAGGTAAAATGCACTGTGGATATGTAAAAATTAAAGTTTTTGATCTCATACATGATTCTTGTTTTAGTTTATTTATATCCTCACATAATGATTTCATTGGAGCTTGTCTTCATCGTAATATTCAGATAGTACATAAAACTCGTCAGGTTGAGGATTGTAACGTAGCCGCTGCGCAAAGAAATATAAGGATACGTAAAAATATACTGGAGACATTAAAACAAATAAATACAATTTTAATTACTTATAAGGTTAATACAATTTACACTCTCCATACAACTGGGAGGTCCACGAAGAGGGTCCTGAACGGTTGCATCTTAAGGGGTCTGCATCACCTCAATGGGAATATTGTCTACTTGCCATTTCGCAGCGCTAATACAATTGTTTTGTTTCGATGAGTATGCATAACTTGTGTATGAGTATGTGCTTTTAGTTATATATAGACTGGCACGCTCTCTCTGTATCTCTCTCTCTCCCTCCCCCCCCCTCTCTCTCTCTCTCTCTCTCTCTCTCTCTCTCTCTCTCTCTCTCTCTCTCTCTCTCTCTCTCTCTCTCTCTCTCTCTCTCTCTCTCTCTCTCTCTCTCTCTCTCTCTCTCTCTCTCTCTCTCTCTCTCTCTCTCTCTCTCTCTCTCTCTCTCTCTCTCTCTCTCTCTCTCTCTCTCTCTCTCTCTCTCTCTCTCTCTCTCTCTCTCTCTCTCTCTCTCTCTCTCTCTCTCATTCTCTCTCTCTGTCTCTCTCTTAGTCTCACTCACTCACTCTCTGTCTCTGTCTATGTCTGTGTGTGTGTGTGTGTGTGTGTGTGTGTGTGTGTGTGTGTGTGTGTGTGTGTGTGTGTGTGTGTGTGTGTGTGTCTCTCTCTCTCTCTTTTCTCTCTCTCTCTCTCTCTCTCTCTCTCTCTCTCTCTCTCTCTTATCTGTACTTAGTTTCGCTTTAAAACGTATAAATTAGATGCCTCCACCATAAGTGTTAGTAGACAGTGCATGTCTGGTGTTCTCCTCTTAGGTGTTGCCTCAATGCCGTCCCTACACGACGTTTTCCCAGAGTAACTTCGAGTCATGGGCCCTTCCGATAAGTGATCAGCGGACTAACAGGTCTGACCGGTCCTGCGATGAGAGTGCACACGTACGCCGGGTGTCCTCTCGGGCGACACTCGGCTAGGCTGACTGGGTCGTTGCGAGTATGCCTCATCTCCTATGGAGATTATGTTTATGGATTCTGTGCACAACAAGATCTCACAAGGAGCATCGATGTTGAAAAGCCATGAGAGGGTGTGTAACATGGCCACGAGAGGGTGTGTAACAAGGTCTTGAGAGGGTGTGTAACAAGGTCTTGAGAGGGTGTGTAACATGGCCACGAGAGGGTATGTAACATGGCCATGGCTTGTATAGCCCAGAAGCAAAGGCGCTGACTGGGAAACTGTTGGTTTATTAGTACAACTAGATCCGGAGAATTACAAGACCAATGACTGTGGATAGAAGGAGAACGAAGAACCCGAGGAAAGAATGCACTGCACCTTAACGGGAAGATTGATAAGATGCCGGGTGATGTGAGAATGGAAGCTGGCTGGCGACCAAGAGGGCAGAGGGGAAGACCGTAGCTTACACGGAAGGACTGCGTGAAGACGATTTAAAACAATATGGAGGAAGACGAAAGATAGTGATAACAGTAAGAGAAATGAGATAAAACACTACAACTAATGAGCACCTCGTCCCCCGGCAGCACCTCGTCCCCCGGCAGCACCTCGTCCCCCGGCAGCACCTCGTCCCCCGGCAGCACCTCGTCCCCCGGCAGCACCTCGTCCCCCGGCAGCACCTCGTCTCCCGGCAGCACCTCGTCCCCCGGCAGCACCTCGTCCTCCGGCAGCACCTCGTCCCCCGGCAGCAACCAACAAAGGAACAGTTACACATGACACATTCTTCTGCAAGTCTCTCTCTCCCTCTCCGTCCCTTCGTCCCTCCGTCCCGCCTCCCTCCTTCTCTGCTTCCCTCCCGCCCCCTCCACCCCTCTCTCCCTCCCCCCTCTCTCTCCCCCTCGTTATATCTCCCTGTCTTTCTCCTTCTCGTCCCCCCTCTCTCTCTTATAATCATCGTTAATATATCATGTTTGGGATGCATGTTAATGTTTGTACCATAATGATATTTGTTCTCTATTTATTATCTAGCGACTTGATTGTAATCGTGAATGATTGTGTCGTCACTTCATGTGTGTTTTTTTTCTAATTATCATTATCCACATTGGTTAGTACCAAACTGGTCCTTTGTGATCCTTACCTAACACCAAAAGTCAACATGAAGCGCAGTGCTGCAGTGGCTAGAGCATCGGACTCTCAGTCGAGAGAAACCGAGTTCGAATCCTGTGCTGCCATGTCGAACCTTTCGTTCGGTCTACGTTGCTTCAGCTCGTTCAGCTGAATACGTATCTTCGCGCATTAGTTGCAGCATGGCTGCATGCTTCTTCGAGATGATGTTCGATTGAACAGGTCTGCCAGGGAGTAAAGTGTAAAACGCTTTGCGCAGTCCTAATGATTGGATACTGCGCTATATAAGAACTTACCGTTACCTGTTTTATCCTGTCTACCAACACGTTAATCGTGTTGTCATCTTGCATCATCATCTCCAGCTAGTGGTGGGTGTAATGCCAGAAACACTAACTCTCGCTGAAACAAATGTACTTTGTCCTACCTACTGTCTTAATTAGTATGTCTTGATTCCGGGAACCACGCCAGTGGACACAACATTAAAGAGCAATTTCAGAAACTCTACATCCTTACCCATCCGACCGTTGCTGCTAACCAGCATTGTTACTTCGATTGGCACAAACAGCAAGAGCCTAAAACTTAAAGTGAGTAATATAATTGGATAACGCAACATCTGACAAATACACACCAGTACGAACGGCACATCGACCTATCAAAATGTGTATTTGATAGGTCGATGTGTCATTCGTACTGATGTGTTCAGCCTTGGAACCATGTGTGTCCTTACGTTTTCAGTGGGTCGTCTGAAGGCGCCTGTCGTAACGTACGTGTGTGATTACAAGTCGGCTTCGGGCAACGTCAAACGTCGCGTGGCCATCAACAAGACCCTCCGTCGACAGATCCTCGACAACCGCTGTGTCAAGTGCTTCAAGTGCACCAAGAAAAATGGCATGTACTGCTCAGTGGGAGACGACGTAAGACCCGGAGCAGATGGGTAGGTGCTTCTCAGATGAGCAGTTGGCTATCTCTTCTACTTCCATTATGTCCCTTGCAAGGTGGGAGCCTCGTCATTTAGCACGTCCTGCCCTCTTAATGGACCTATCCCGATCTTCAGCAAGCGTTTGCACATATCTGCTCTTCAAATTTTAAGATCGGTCTTCTGTTTAGCAAAACACATTGCTTGTTTATCATGTCGCAACCAATCGCAGTGAGTAGCTATCATCCACCAGTAGTCGTTGATCATGATTTATACGATTCATACGGCGAAGACGTATCCGACGAATGCTATGTTAACCGAATGTATTGCCTAAACTGTCCGAGCGAGCCGATTCCAATGAATGTGTTATGCATGTATACTGTTAGCCTTTTATATTTCGAATTTTTTTTTACACTTTTATGAACTCCAAATGATCGGTAAATATAATATACAAATCTAGTGTAAGATCCAATGAGTTCACAATAGGTAGACGAATGTTGTGACTAGCAGAAACGATACCACCTTGACAGTATAGTACTTTAGGTATTGCATCGTAAGATCACATAGCTGTAGCAGTAATAATAATTATAATAATAGTTGTAGTCACAATACTAAAGGTAACTTCTTTTGCGCCTTTGGGATATCATTCTTATAATTGTGTTATCCGTTTTCTGGTAAATACACAAATACACTCGCTGTCTTCTTTGTTCCTCTTTGGGCCACGTCTGTGGCAGGCCGTCTTCCGGTTGCACGCATTCCTGTACAGTGGAGCAATACGATGTTCTATTTCTTCGTTTTCAGCGACAAGTGCTAGACCGGCGAAAGATGGCGGAAATGTAGCAGCGTGGTATGGATGCAAGTGTTGCTGCTAACACCTGTTGTCTTTGAGACATAATATGGAATAAAACAGGACGTATTCCATAGTTATGTGTCGAAGTGTTGCTCAATGAATTGCTCTGTTCACTTCACAGAGGAGTCATTGTGTTCGCCATTGTGACGTCAAGTGCATGTTCGTATAATACCTGAACAGTTTCGTTGCACTTCTGTCTCTAATAGGTATGTTCTATATATGAACTTTAAGTTATAATAAACTATGATGTACGCCGTGTGTATACCTGTTATGTTAACTAGCAAATTTGTTCATCAGAACCTTTAGCCAACGGAGAATTTAACGAATCATTTTCTTCCGAGTAGTCGTATATTAATGGTTGAAGGTTGGCGCCAATTATGCAAAAGGTGATAAATATTAGCATGTCCCCACAAATACACATACATACACGTATGCAGGCATACATGCTGGTGCACACACGCATACACGCATACATAAATGCATACACACACGCACACACGCACACACGCACACGCGCACACGCGCGCACACACGCACACACTCACACGCACACGCACACACACGCACACACGCACATACACACGCACACACACACACACACACACACACACACACACACACACACACACACACACACACACACACACACACACACACACACACACACACACACACACACGTACACGGAAACACACCAACGTATATAGACACACACACGCACACACACGCACACACACTCACACACACACACTCACACATGCATACATACGCATACACACGCGCACACATACACACACATACATACGTACATACGTGGATACGTGCATACGTGCATACGTGCATACGTGCATACGGACATACATACATACATGCACACACACACATACACACATGCATGCATGCATGCATGAATGCACACTTGCGCGTGCGTACACACACACTCGTGGAGCGCAGCAGCGCGGCGGTAAGAGCCTCGGACTCTCGACTCATCCTCGCGCGCCAGGGGTCGCTGCTGCTGATTACGTCAGTGCCAGCCAGCAGTACCCCCTGGCTGATCGCTTTGAATTTAAGCTCAGCCTATGAAATCGCTCACTAGATCAGTGGATGTCGGCAGGTCAGGCGGTCATAATAAAGCTAATTTTAACCAACCGTGGCTCGTGTTACATGCAATGTTTAGGAAGTAGAAGCAATTATTCGAATACACAATACCGCTCAGCTGCTCGTGCTAATGGGCGAACGGGTTATATATTGGGATTCCCAGGAGTCGTTTATTTATTTATATAATGTGGCTGTAGAATATAAAACATTATTACTACCAACGATCACATTGCTCCAAACAAGCTGCGGCCTCTCTTCGTGATATTGGGCAATAGCGGTAGGCCTACTGGGTACCGTGACTCATTATGTGATCTATTTGTTGAACATGGTTTTCTACTACGAAGCACATACCTTTTTGAATGGGCCCACGTGACCATGCCCCCTAGACCCTTGAATATGTGCCCCCGTTCAGGTTACAATAAACTGAAGTTACGCCGACGTGGCGGCGAAACTTTTACAACAGCACCTCCATCTACCCCATCTTCCGATGTCACCAGTCGAGCCGAGACAGCGGAGAAGCTGACTGAAGTTACGGCGACGCGGCAGCGAAACTAAATTTGTACACCGTCTAGTTAGGCCAGTGGAGGTTTTTGTGCCCCCCCCCAGATTACCCTCTCTGGATCCGCCCCTGATAGCATATTTTGAAAGTTTACTTTCATGTGGCAACTCTATCCCAGGTTAATCTACATTATGTGTAGTGGCTTGCGTACCATATGTAAATTGCAATCACTTTTCCATTAAAACAATATTTGAATAGTATTATAAATTATTGCAGCTAGCTACATAAACACGATGGTCAATTAAAGAGAAGTGTAGGATTTGTGATGTTTAAACTATGTCACGGGTACATATGGACAGCATGTCTAATTAGAAAGCACGAATAAAATTTTACTTTTCCGTAGCACCAGACGTATCTGTGAAGGTAATTTGATGGAGAGGACATACGTTCATCCTGGCCTTAGAGTCTATGTCTTCCGCCGCCCTACCATCCACACGTGTGTCGACTCAGTTCTAATAGTACCAGCCGCATTCTCGCAACATCAACACATGAGGACAATCTTGTATTTATCTAGTCCTTGTTAAAAAAGCCCTGTAATTCTTATTTCGTGTTATATGTCCCAAAATGCAAATGTCATCACACTATATTATTATGGACACCAAAAACAGCACACATATTTTTCAGTTGGTGTCATTTAGGCAGTGGCGCGGGAACGAAATTCATATTGGGGAAGCTATCGAAGCTTCCACCACTAACACATTTTTGCCGTCGCGCCGCCGCATATCTTCACATCTTCCTTCAACTTGAGGCTGCCTCGGTTGGCTCG
This sequence comes from Escarpia spicata, assembly GCA_963995525.1. Lineage (NCBI taxonomy): Eukaryota > Metazoa > Annelida > Polychaeta > Sabellida > Siboglinidae > Escarpia > Escarpia spicata. The sequence continues at coordinate 34,683,458 of OZ023215.1, forward strand.
ATCGACTGTGACCATTGAAAGACGGGGGCCAGGGGGGGGGGGGGCTGTTGGAAAATTTTCGCCGCTACGCCGCTGTAAGTTCAGCTTCTCCGCGGTCTTGACTTCGGCTGTGAACTCATGACATCCGAGAAGACGGGAGGGGCGGGGGTGGTGCTGTTGGAAATTTTCACCGCTGCCCCGCCTATTACTGGAGAGGGAGGGGAGAGAACCACATGTCTGCCCTCCAATTGCATACACCTTTCACAGTCGACAAAAATAGGGATTAATCGTCTCATAAAATTTAGATTTCCACCCGCCATTGATGCTCGCCACAAAAAATAAGTTATCTCCCCCCCCGTTCTCGCGCCTATGCATTTAGAGCACTGGCGTGGTCGAATAGCGAAGTGAATGTACTAGCCGCGGCTGTTGCACACAGAAAGGCCGATAACTGCCCAGACTGATGCAGTCCACAGCGTTACGTGGACAACCAGTGTCCTAAAACACAATCTATGATAATTGTATTTATGCCATTTTTGTACTTCAATTTTTCAGCGTTGTTATATGGTGGAATGAACATTTTAGAATATATCAAACGAGGTAAGAAATATAAACCGTACTAATAAAGACCCCAGTAAGTGGCTTACCCATGTATGTTGTGTACTGGCCAGTGTATACACTGACATTCCTTACATTTCACGCGAGTAGTCAACATGGAAAACCGAAAGTATTGGACCTTAGACGTTTATCTTCTATGCGTAGTTACATTCATGACGTCACTTCCCATACCAGGACCGCGTAAATATTATGTGTGTGCGTGCGTGTGTGCGTGTGTGCGTGTGTGCGTGTGTGCGTGTGTGCGTGTGTGCGCGTGTGTGCGCGTGCGAGCGTGTGTGCGTGCGTTTATGTATGTAAAGGATCGCTTATGCCATTTCAATTATTCGTTTCATAAATCCGTGCCATTCGCCTCGGATGGGAACCCAGCATTCTGTTGTCCCTGGAATTGCGCAACTGCAATCCAGAATTAACCAATTTCCCGTTCAAAATCGCTGACCATGTCACACTTGTTGGCCCACGAAAGCCGCCGTTGTCTGTGACTGGTTGTGGAGACAGCTGTGACCGGAGATTTCTCAGGGCCGCCTCGAGGTAGATGATAAACAGCACTGGGCTGAAGCTATCACCTTGAGAGATGCCCATTGCTGTCATGAATGTTGAACACTCACGAAGCGATATATGATGTTTGTGCAAGAAGTCTGTTGTTGAAATTACTTCTAATAGCTCGTCGTACCGGATGGCATAAAATGATCGGCTTATGCCAAGAATATCGACTGCAACGCGATACCTCTGTGTCTTGACACCGGTATCCGAACACTGCGTCAGCCGTACTTCGACCTCGACGGAATTCGTTCTGACAAGGCGAAAGGAACTCATCGACTTCCGATACGATTCGAGACAAAACCATTAGCGACAACCTTTTGCGCAGGACAGTCGGCAGAACGACGGGTCTCAAGTTGGTTTATGTTGTTCTAACATACTGTTGAATATTTTTGCAATGGGGTTTGCAAGACAACTCGACGCTTCCCTTGGCCGCTCTTCCTGGATGCAATCGTAGCTACTTGCTCTGTTGTTATTGTATCGAGCTTGCTCATCGCTTGCTCATCGCTTGCTCATCGCTTGCTCATCGCTTGCTCATCGCTTGCTCATCGCTTGCTCATCGCTTGCTCATCGCTTGCTCATCGCTTGCTCATCGCTTGCTCATCGCTTGCTCATCGCTTGCTCATCGCTTGCTCATCGCTTGCTCATCGCTTATTTACGTAACGATAATACTATTTACAAAAATTGACTAGACAGCATCTGTCGAAGGATACACTACAAATTAACGATATTATTTATTTTCATCCAATAGGACAACGTCGTACTTGTATGTCTCTGCCAGTGTAACGGACAGAGAGTAGGCGCACACACGCACGCACACACGCACACACGCACACACGCACACACGCACACACGCAGTCAGGCAGGCAGGCAGGCAGGCAGGCAGGCAGGCAGGCAGGCAGGCAGGCAGGCAGGCAGGCAGGCAGGCAGGCAGGCAGGCAGGCAGGCAGGCAGGCAGGCTGGCAGCCACGTACGCACGCACGCACACACGCCAAAAAAACAAATACACACACACATTTGTAAAGCCCCCGCTCTGGCAGCAACGCAAGCGAGTTAGTGGGTGTATGTAATTCATAACGATGCGTCGCTCTCCATTCCCAGTCATGTCATCTGTGAGCCGGTGGGTGTTACATGTGCAACTGTTGTAGTCACCGACAGACTTTCATACCAGTGAAAATACATTCTCGGGGGGTCTCATGAAACCATATTGGCTAGCCGTATCATTATTCATAATTCCTATTAACATACACATAATATTACTAACGATTGCCGTTGTCATTATATGACATTTGTTGTGATATTTGTCGTTGACGATAATGTGATATGTGTCGTCACCACAATGGATGTTCTATGTCTATGATCTTAAGCCACGTCCGATTGGGTTAGGTGCAGATTTCTACAAAGGACAATATCACAAACAGCACGCCAGACGGACAAAGGATGATACCACATACTGCCCACTAGACGTACTACAAATTAGGACAAAGGACGATTAACAAGCAGCACGCCAAATGTACAGCACGTTGAATAAAATACGCCGACTTTTGGATCAGTTATTTTTTATTTGTTGTCTGGTCGCTCGAAGACAATAGTCGTCACATTAACAGTCGCGTTGTTAATAATGTTTCATTCGTCTGGCTCTGGTCGGTCTCTTCAGAACGTCGCACGCTTAGCATGGCCCAGTGCTACTCTCACTGAAAGTAGACAAACACATGCACTTCGTTAGGTCTGCATTATAATAAGGCCCAGCTACTAACACAAGGAGCAAACAACATTTTAGCCTGTATATTGCATTACGTAAGGGTGTAGAAGATGTTTCATGTAATGTATTGTGAAATAAACACATTCATTCATTCATTAATTCATTCATCCATCCATTCGTCCGCGTCCGTCCGTCCGCCCGTTCGTTCGTTCGTTCGTTCGATCGTTCGTTCTTTTTTTCATCCTTCCGTCCATCCATCCATCCATCCATCCATCCATCCATCCATCCATCCATCCATCCATCCATCCATCCATCCATCCATCCATCCATCCATCCATTCATCCATCCATCCATCCATCCATCCATCCAATCAACCATTCATTCATCCAATCATCCATCCATCCATCCATCCATGCATTAATTCATTAATTCATCCATCCATCCATCCATCCATCCATCCATCCATCCATCCATCCATCCATCCATCCATCCATCCATCCATCCATCCATCCATCCATCCATCCATCCATCCATCCATCCATGCATTAATTCATTAATTCATCCATCCATCCATCCATCCATCCATCCATCCATCCATTCATTCATTAATTCCTCTTTGCAGTTGCGTAAGCCAGGACATATTGTAGTGTTATCCTTCAACATTTGTCTGAACACAGCTAACGATCATTGTGTCATCCGTGATATATCACCATTACAATACCAAATAAAAAATGTTATAAAGACAACACACACATGTAGGCGACCATACACACTAGCGTTAGTAATAATAACGACAGGCAAAGTACTGAAACGAAATTAAGGATGGATAACAAGAATAATTAACAATTTTACCAACTGTCCACGTTAGACCTGACATGTCACGGAAATCACGCTAGTGCCTAACTATTTACACGAACTACTTCGTTGGCGTTCCTTAACATATAAGTATGTCTATAAATTCAGGGAGACGTAACTGTTCTTTTTTTTGCTAACAAAGAAGTATATAATTACAACATTAAGAGGAAATAGTGATATGGAAATAACTGGTTTTCACGTAGGTAATGTCTTACGTCACTCACTACTACTTCGGCGAATGCAGTATCTCCAAGTAATACCCAGTTTATCTTTTGTGACAATTTAAAAAGTTGACCGACATATATAAACATATTGTTATATGACAAATATTAGTTAATAACATGTCAATGTAGATAGTATGCCTAAATTCGCCATACCCAAGTTTGCTGATAAGCTCAGCATCCGCAGTCACTTCCGAACATATCATGCCTTCCTTTGTGCATTTGGAACATTCGATGCAAATTCCGTCGAGTTTCTGCCGTGGAAGTGTTTCTCCCACGCGTACATGTCGTTTCGAATGGCCCGCCTTCAGTTCGCACACGTATAGTTCCGCCGGTATGTCAGTGCTACCACCTGAAACAACACGGCAATCAATGCAACGAGAATATAAAATTAACTCTCGAATAAGGGCACGCGTTCGAGCAGGGTTTAAGGAAAACGTAATGTTTGTAATAATTAATGACTTCTACTCCCTTGGCTAGATCATACGCTCGTCATTGTGAGTGTGACAGACGATACAAGTATATGCCAGTAACCGTCAGCGTCATTGCAAGCCAGCCACTGACACATACAGGTATTTTAAAATGCATGAACAACTTCATGTTCACCCCGATATAAGTGCGTATTTGGGTCCTTTGCGAATCTGTGCAGCCACTTTCCTTTGTATCTCCTTTAAATAGTTAAGTTGAAAAACCCCAATAAGGTTAACCATGATATCAGTTACTTTCCAAACTTCACTTTTAAAATTCTTACATCGAAAATATAAGGCATGTCATATTATATTTGTACTAGTCATAGTTTGCAGTGTTATTAAATTCAACCAAACATGCAATGTATCGCACAAATACTCACTCTTTCGCATCAAAGCTTGTTCTTCCTCACTGAAGACCAGTGGAGTCTGTACGTAGTAAGCCGAGAGCGCGGCCACTTCCACCAGGAGACACAGACATACGACCGAGAACAACAGACCCTTCATATTTGCCTTGCCTTCGAGGTTGCTGTGTAACTGATGACTCGGTCGTCTTCCGCGCCTGTATTTATAGTGCTGTCCACGCTATGACATGACACCAAACAAAAAGTGTTGCAGACAATCGATTGTCCAATCACAAAACAACCTCTGCTCTAAAAACTACTATGATTCGTCCAGACGTGCTGTCGTCTCGCTAAGGTTTCATTGTTGCAATAAATTATTTGTTCATGACAAGTTATGATTTTGTCTTGAATCTAGTGACCCACCAATGTTATCAATATTACATTTAGATAAAATATGTATAAGTGATGGCGCGTGTGGTAAAAAAATCGGGGTGTTTGTGATATCTATGATACGATTGTTTTATTCGTGTCGCTTTATTACGAAGGGTCTAAACAATAGATTTGCTTGGCTTGCTCGAAGAATTCCGTGCAAACAACACCCAGTGCAAACGTGTATCTGGTAGAAACGAGTGTGCTTGAAAAGGTTGGTGTTTGGTTTTGGTTGTTCCATGGAGCGTTACTGAGTATGTGTTTGCCATCTTCAACTTGGAATTCGGCCTTGTTGGAAATGCCTAGAATGACGCAATCTTCCTGTGTTACTCCGAGAGGATTATAACATTACGTTGGTTATTACTGCTACGTTTTTGCCAGGAGTCAGATATTAGACAACGATACTTGGTGAAGTTTTACAGTTATGTGACAATCACCAACAACGTCACATGACTATCGAAAACAGCACATTACAACGCAGATGAAGACATCGCGAAGCTCCGTTGATCTACACAAGGATCCAGACAGCTAACTGCAAAACCTCATCAAACATCTATGTCTATTGTGTTTATCGATATATATACCAGGCATGGGCACGTTGGACAGTCACAACAATTTGTGATTTTAAATAAGATCTGGTCGCGATAATGTATATGAATCCAAATAATAAGGGACATGACGACGAAAGGGGCAAGTTGAACAGTCGTATAAATAGACGGATGGACAGACGTGTTTACTTCGACAATACACGTATACACGTCTAACAGAATAACAGGTTAAACAGGTAATATGACTAGCGGCAGACCCATGTAATTTTTCGCTGACATATATGCACATACGCAGTGACCATGGCAACACAACAGCATCATTTACAATTTTTCATAAATTTTACGCGGTACAAATATTGTTTTAATGTTCTGAAATTACTATTATATATGTCACTATATGCATTATTAAATGGCATGTCGGAGCCAGCCAAATTACCAACCGGGGCAAGTTTAATGGAACAAATGTACACGGACAAGTTGACCGGGGCAATTTAACGGGGACACTTTAACAGGGATAAGTTAACTGGGAAAGTTAACGGGGACTCATTAACTGGGGCAGTCAAGTTGAATGGGGCAAGATAACAGGGACAAGTTGACCGGGACCAGTTAAAAGGGACACGTTAACAGGAACACATTGACCCGGGCAATTTAACAGGGACACATTAACAGGGACAAGTTGAATCAGGCAAGTTAATAGGGGCAAATTGGCAGGGGCAAGTTAACAGGAACAAATAATTTAACTTGGGCAAGTTAACGGGCAAAGAGCTACAGCTGGGAATGTCAATCATGGGTTTAAGTTTGCGACATTGGAAAAGAAAGCAGGCAACGAGAGGTGTAGGGTGTCGAGAACAACTTGTCGTGCTGAGCCGAACATAGGGAATGACGGCAGACAAGGCACCGTATGCACAGCTTACAATAAGACAGTTTGTAGATCTGCTAACGAAAAACATTCTGTGCCACCAGTGCATCGAATATCGACACAAAAATAGCTATTATTGTGGAGAACACAGAGAGTTGTAAATAAATTTATTATTGTCTTGAGAACTCATTCAGACTAGCCGTATTTTTGTCAATTCCACGGTGTGAAAGTAATATTGCCACGGGTGTGGCGTAAGATGGCAAATGTTGAGTAATTAATTGAAAACAATAATGTCTCGTTTTCTTTGTAATTGCATAGGATCTTTAGTGATGTTTAATATCTTGAAAGACATGTTAATGGTTAAATCCTGCTGTTACCAGATTGTTTATATCAGTAAAACACAAATCGGCGATTAATACGTAACGTCGTCATCTTGCCCCTTGTTTCCACACTTCCTCGCAAATCAAACAAGATAGAGTTTAACCTCTTACGTACGTGTTGCCACAAGGTTTGAATTGTTAGAACACAATATAGTTTAATTTTATTACAACGCATTCGTCACGGGTTATGGCGTGTATTGTCTCTCACTTGAATAGAACAGTTACAGCATATACCATTACGTGAGTTTTATAGGCATAAAACTGTCCGATCAATGGTTATTTTTTGCAGACATCGTCGGCGATGTACTTGATATACGGCTGTTACAACGTGTGCTATAATTTAGGATGAGTACGTAATGGTAAGTTCTTATATAGCATACATATATAAATATATATATATTCTGGGGACTGGCCGGAACTGCTCAAAGCGCTTTACACTTTACTCCCTGGCAGACCTGTTCAATCGAACACCATCTCCACTTCTCTGGGAAGAATTCAGCCACCCTGCAATTAATGCATGAAGTATATTCGTACATATACAGTCATTTGCAAAAGTTTAAGACCAGGCACGATTTTAAAGCATTTTATGGTATGGCATCAGATCGCATCAGATAATGTCTGGATTGCATCATCCTATTTGGGCCTTGAAGCAATACGCCTAGTCAGTACTTCCAGGTCATTTGTTTGCTGCTGTCAGTATCGATTAGGTGTTTTTCAGTTTTGACTTCATCCCTGAAATGGGCAAAAATCGTCTTTGACAGAGGTTCTAAGGGCACACATAGTGACTTTACATGGAGAAGGATATACGGAAAGAGACATTAGTGCTAAATTACGTTATTCCAAGACAGCCGTGCACAACGCCATCGTCAAATTCAATACTGATGGCACTTTTCGTGACAGTAAAAGGAGTGGTCGTCCACGGAAAACTACGCTCAGGGATGACCACGCAATGAGACGCATCGCGATGTGCTCGCCAATGAGCTCATGTAAGAAAATTCGGGCTGCTTTACGCTTAAAAGGTACGGAAATAAGTCTCAGTACTGTTTCGAGACGTCTCAGCAAGGAATTTAGGCTAAAATCCTGCAAGCCGGCCCGGAAGCCACGCCTGACACCTGTGATGAATAAAAAGAGACTGGACTTTGCCAGACGACATCGCCACTGGACTCTCGCGCAGTGGAAGAAAGTGTTGTTCTCAGATGAATCGACTTTGCAACAGTTTATACCTCGCAAGAGGCACGTTAGGCGGCCAGTAGGTAAGCGATTTGATGAGAAATATACAGCAGCCACAATGAAACACCCGCCAAGTCAGATGATTTGGGGTGCCATGTCATGTTTTGGCCCTTCTGGTCTGTATTTCATTCCACCTAACACCACTATGAATGGACCTAGGTACATGGAGTTGCTGAAGGAGAAGCTGAAACTGCATATGGACATCCACAAATGTACGATTTCCATGCAAGATGGCGCTCCTTGTCACCGACCCAAGGTAGCCACTGATTTCCTCAAGAAGAACAAAATCTCCGTGCTGGAATGGCCTGGGAACAGCCCAGATCTAAATCCCATTGAGAACCTGTGGACTATAATGAAGGATAAGGTGGCAGACAAACAACCATCAAGCGCTCAAAACTTGAAACAAGCTATCAAGGAATCACCCAGGAGTACTGCGAATCTCTGGGTTCTAGCATGCCATATCGCATCCAGGTGGTCATTGACAGCAAAGGATGCCACACTAAATACTGAAAAGTAGAGACACTGACACTTTTGGACGAAATAAAGTTTCATATTATGTTGTACTACGTTTATTTGGCGAAATAAACTGATATAATATTATGTGAAGGCAAAATAATCATAGTTTTGTCAAATTTCTTCATACAGCTGAGTGAACTGAAGCAATGTAGAGTAAACGAACATGCCCAAGGTCCGACACCGCCGCACAGGTTTCGAACCCGCGTTCTCTCAGTCGAGAGTCCGGAGCTCTCAGCGCTGCGCTACCGCGCTACCGCGCCCCACAAGATGGTGTGGTTCAGTGGTTCTTAACCCCTGAGTCGCGACCCACAATTGGGTCGTACCTTTATATTCCACCTCTGAATTACGAATCAAAACAGATATGCGACGGGTGTCAAATGTATGTACGGAGAATAGATGGGGCGGGGTCTTTCTTAAAACGAACGTACTGTTAGGGGGTAGGGTGTACAGGCGAACGTTACGAAGTATTTCAAACGGGCTAGTGGTCCGACTCTCAAGAAGTCTTCAGATAATTTAACGTGACGCACTTTATTATGGCTAGTCACTAACAGCGAGTTTGACATGTTGTAGGTTGAATAAAATACTCATGCACTAATGTTGTATAGTTTGCACGGTACGTAGGCCTACTGGACACCAAATAATACCTGATGTTCAACTGGGTTGACATATTAAGTAATGTCTATTCTTTCACTAGGCTTTACGTTGTACGGACAATGGTGAGCTGCTGTTGTTCCTTCATCTCCGTTCGCAGAAATTAACTTGCGCAAAAGAGAGGAATACCGTTTCAACTGTTCCAAAATGCTACAAAAAATATGTGGTTCCCGACTAGCAGAATAAATTCTAAACCAAATTCAAACTATGATTGCCATAGTCGACGAAAAGAATCGTCGATTTTTAATATGATGTTATCAACTTGGCGGGTAAGTTATACCTGCCAACTCTCCCGGAATTTCCGGGAGTCTACTGGGTGTTGGGTGTATCTCCCGGTCTCCTAGAATACAGGCAAATCTCCCGAATTTTTACTGAAAATCTCAAACAGCACCTCCCTCGTCTTCGAGACAGCGCGACACTACGGGAGACGTCCAGAGCAATGCTGAACCGGTGACGTTCCGGCTAGAAATCTCCAAAAAAAAGCACCCCATCCCTCGTCGTCCGATGTCAAGATCCGAGACAACGTAAACAAGACAGCGCGACACTGGAAGCGTCCTGGACCGCCGAAGAATCTCCCGGAATTCAAAAAAGTTGGCAGGTATAGTAACGTGACCGTCGATTCACCCCCAGGTGCGAGAGCCCCCCTTGCCCCCGGTTAATTAAGTCATTGACTGAACTACAAAAGAACTGCGCCTGTTTTACCATCATTTTTATCACGACATAATAGCCGCAGGACTCTGCCTGAAGTGCCCTGACAGAACAGGCTACATGGCTGTACAGGGTGAACGGATGGTCCGACACTACATTGTTACAAGTGTAGAAACCACGGTTAAGAACCAGCAAGATATCTTGAATCGCGCACTACTACTGTGACAGACAAGACTCTTCAGTGTTTACAAATACTGATAAATTATAGTATTTTATAATAGTTAAGACTACATGATAGTCAATCCCGAGACAAACTGCCGAGAGCTCGGTCCTCTGGTGCTCAGAACACCGATACATTAGCATTATTCTGCAGGGTTATTATTTTAAAATTTCCCCAATTGATGATGTACCACATGCTTAGTGATCTTGAACAAGCAAACAGACACACAAGAAGAACGTGAATGTCGTCATCATAATTTCATGATCAAATGTACTAGTCACGCACAAGAATGCCAAACGCAATTTGCACAAATCCATTACAAAATTGTGTTGGATACAATGAATTCACAATTAAGATACTACCCTAGTTCGTTTGTCTTAACCATCAGAAGTAAAACATTTGACGATCTTCGTGGATTTCTTGAAGAGCACGTTCATCGACTGTACAGGAACGTTACACAACTTGCAATCTGTGTCATTTGCCTAAACGCTGGAGAGAAATAAGGTGAACTCGTCCCTCGTTTTGATGTAGGCCATCATCAAACCCGTTTGTTTATTCCAGATATTAGTACGCTAACTTTGGAGCCTGGTTAATACATCTCCTACCAGGAGCCGAGATCCACTCGCCTCTCTACGTTTAGTAGCTTCCTTCGACTGTCATTTACGAATTAGCCAAGTATTTCATTTCATGTTTTTTTTTAAATGGTATACTTTTCTAGGTCTTTTTCCTACCTGAGAGAATTGATTAAACCACTCTCCTCCAGAGGTGCCGCTGTCGAAGAGTTTTTAAAGTTCGAAGTACTGCGATAGTGAGAACTATTACCTGGTGTGTGTTGCTCATGGGATAATAGTAACATTTTATTGTTACAAACTAAATGTCATACAAGTAATACGTTTTTAATTACTTTTTACTAAAATCAACCCAATATTTTTCCTGTCTTTCCAGCAACAATGTTGACTACAATTTCTTTTAGAATTACAAAATCATTGTCCATTTGTACAGCAGTTAGAATCATAGCTACATATTTTATTAAACACTTACAATAAAAACACTGAAATAATCATAATAGTCGACTATTCTGTGGGCTTGCATGTTTTCCAGCAAAACTTATTCATATTATCTAACAGGAATTATCACATCTTAAGGATGCGAGCAGTCACCCATTTATACAGACATCCATTCATACATATACAAATCACTGTCTATACCCTAACTAAGCTTTTGCTATTTACAAGCAGCAAAAGACAAATAATTGAACTTCCTAGTGTGAAAAACAAATCACAAATAATAAAACATGTTCTCATAATACAACTTATATTCAAACTGATCCATACTTTCACAAACGCGACTATTAATTTTTTTAAATCTATTAACAATGTCACATCATGTCTTTCTCATTTTCAGCTTTTTCTTCATTGCGCCTGCTCCAATGTCTGTAAAAAGTTGTGGGGTCGTGTCAGCAATCGTTGCACTGTTTCTGCGTGATGTTGGCGCATTGCGTTGTGCTCCGGTCCCAAGATTCTTGAGCATATCGGAGCTACGCATCACAAACGGCAATAACTGGAAGAAATAAGAATGAAGACTTTCAAAACAAAACCTGTCAGTTTCTAAACATAAAGGTAAGTTCTTATATAGCGCAGTATCCAGTCCTCAGGATTGCTCAAAGCGCTTCACACTTTACTCCCTGGCAGACCTGTTCAATCGAACACCATCTCGACTTAACTGGGAAGCAATCAGCCATTTTCATGGAGAAATATACATTGCTATCTACGGCTGCAGTAATCATTAGTAATGGTGAACAATTCCTGATTTCCATTTTGTAGAGAAGATCAGTCAAAAATTGGGTTTGACATATACTAGAGGGTTTAGAGTATATGACAATGTCTCAGCCAAATAACAGACATTTTGAAATGCCCTATAGAAAGGTCCATGGCATGGTGTGCAGTGATTTATTGATTAGTTCTGGCTCGTTTGTTCCATTGAGGAAATTGCTATGATAGATCAACTGTTATACACATAAAACACCAACATTATTATCAACATCAATACAGTGTCATACATAAGGACCCCTCCTGAAGTCTTCATTCGGCCGGTTTCATATTTGGTGAACATTTGAACATACCTAGCGTCCACTACAACATGCATACACATTTGTTATTTAGATTAGGTTAAGTCATTGGGTAAAACATTACATTATTACTGACTCAATCTGGGTAAAATTTATCAAAAAAATCTACACTCTGACATTAGGCTATCCCTAGGATGCCTCAAGTGACGATACAAGTCATCCACTCTGATATTCATGACTGAGCATAATGTTATTATTTAACTTCATCACACCAAATCTGAACATCTGTGAACCTGATTCATGATTATTTTAGATTGAACCTTTATTATAAATACAGTTATGTTACAAAGCATATATTTCTATAATACTGTCTCTGCCTCTGGACACATTTAACAACGTTGTTCACAAACATAAATGCACTACATTAACAAAACACTATGTAAAATATTGCACCAAAACAATTAAAGGTAAACATCAATGATTAATTGAAATGACTATATATGAATGTATGAGTGAATGACTGAGTGAGTGAACTGAGTGTAATAGTCAGAAGCTGTTCTCAGTTCACTCATTCATTCATATAATATTATAGTCATTTCAATTAATCATTGTTGTCTATCTTTAATTGTTTTGCTGCAATATTTTATTTTAGTGTTTTGTTATAATCCAGTGTCTGTATTAATGTAATGCATTTATATTTGTGAACGTGTAGCAGTTAGAAGCTGTTCTCACCTTCTCGTAGTTGTAGCCAATGACTATGAGGCAAAATGAAGTGAAGGGCAAATGAGGGTTAGTATATACTAGTTAGAAACTGTTCTCACCTTCTCGTAGTTGTAGCCAATGACTATGAGGCAAAATGAAGTGAAGGGCAAATGAGGGTTAGTATATACTAGTTAGAAGCTGTTCTCACCTTCTGGTAGTTGTAGCCAATGACTATGAGGGCTACGGTGAAGGGGAGAATGAGATAGGATCCTGTGTTCAACTCCTGCTCCACAGCTTTTCTCTGAAAATTATCACACAAAAACAAAACAACTTATTGTCGGAAGACACATATACTTCATAATCATGTCCTCACAACTTTGTATGTCAAATGTCTGCTTGACATTGGGCAAATCAGATTTAAGTAAAGTAAAGTAAAGGTAAGTTCTTATATAGCGCAGTATCCAGTCCTGTGGACTGCTCAAAGCACTTTACACTTTACTCCCTGACAGACCTGTTCAATCGAACATCATCTCGACTTCTCTGGGAAGCATTCCTGAGAAGTAGTCCATGTTAAGATCAGAATGTCCATAACTTTACGACTCAACTTCAATATAATGAAATCTCTTTAAAACACCCTCTGGAAACCCTTTATTTATTTATCAATCAAATGGTATCATTAGGTTGGAGTTACATAGTAGTCCGTGTTACATCACCCATTCTGTCTGTGCTCACTGATGTCGTAAGATGGCACAGTTTGATGACATATTTTAAGTTCTTTTTTAAATTCCCTTTTTTGACACTGTATTAAGCCACGAGCAAGCAAGACCCAATGTAATACTTTTAAGACACTGCACGCACCATGTATCTTAATACTTCTGTTTTAATATGATTATTTTATAATTGTAAAACAGTGTATTGTTCTTTCATTGGTGCGATATGACTGCCATACAGGGCAGTAACACAGCCAATTATCTAGGTGTAGTTCAGTTAAAAGGTTGACACCTTTATAAAGCCGTTACTTTTGTTTAAAATTCCCATCTTAAAAACTTTTAAAGGCATTAATAAGATAAGACTTTTAAGTCTTCTTAAGACTGTGCACACATGAGAAGAATCTGTTGACCAACCTTGGGTTCGAACTGGAAGGTGAAGTGTTTGTAGGACGTGTTGGCGACAAACGACACCTCCGATACAGTATACTTGTACACAGACTTGGACAGAGTCGAGTCCAGCTGCACCACGTAGGTCTACACAAACACAACAGGTGACACTACAGCATGGTTTGTTGGGATATGTAACAACAAGCTGTCTGCTCTGAGGCCATAGGAAGCATATCAGAAACTACATGAAACATTATACAACACTGACTTTCATGCAGGAAAATCATGGTTTGAAATGAAATGTTTGTGATGCTTCAGCAGTAAATTTTTATAAAGTACCAATATAAACTAAGCAAAATGCTTATTTTGGGCAGCTTGAACAGGAATAACAATATCAAACCAGGTTGTCAGTTTATTTATAGCAAACATGGATAAAAGATACTAAATACCTGCTGGCATTGAAATTTAATAGTAATTAAGTACAATGTGTATATTTAATGGTGCTACTACATTGAGCAATAATAAATTTACGATATTTATACATTTGACAAAGAACTTCCTATATCTTAATTCTCATCATGGTTTGGAATTACACTCCACTATGTTGGGCCCCTGTGTTTTGTTTGCTTTCACATACCTACATTTTCCTGTGTAGTTAATTTTAATGTATCACATTTTTACAGTACAAAATATAGCTTCAAATTAACCCAGTAACCTTTAGATTTACCATATTTATCAGAATCAGGCTTATGCAACAAGTTGCCAAAAAGATAAGAATGTTCAACAAACTGAATATTTCAAGTAAGTATTTAAGGGTAACATTGTATTTAATTCTCAACATTTCAATTTATCCACACAAATATTGACCCACGTCTTCCAGATTCACATGCTAGCAAGTTAAATGGAGGAATCCAATCTTCTTTCCACGTCAGCTTCAACATCAGTTTGTTATTTATTGACAAGTCCAGCCTCACAAATTCATGTAATTACAAAAACAGCTGTGCGTAATTCATCCAGGCCATGAAAGATTTGATGTAAACCGAGTGACAGCTGGCATTGACGACCTGCAATGCTGACACAGTGGCAACATTACCATCAATAACTTCTCCCTCATCCAACAGGTGGGGTAAGACCACAATAGATTTTACATAGACGGCCATTAAATAACCTATCCTGTGCTGGACGGATAATTTAATTACAGATTTTCTTAAAACTTTCTTAGAATATGAAACATTAATTAATTGATCCTGCGTGGAAAATTTGTGAAATTTTCATGTTGTTTTTCAGAAAAATCCTCCCAACCTGATACTCCTCAATTTCGTCCCTGGTGAATGTGGTGATGGATTTTGAAATATTGGTGTGTTCTGCGAAATAGCCACTATTAAAATACGTGACAGCAACTACTGCATATTTACTGCCACATCGTGATAGACCTAATGTAATAGTAACCCACAGCACATTCAGTATTCACTGCACCAACACGTCACATGTAAAATGCTCGAAAAATATCCACACATCACACCAAGACAGTATTTTCATGGGCACTCTTTCACTGGGTAATGGCTGCCAGTCACAGTTCTGTCAAACTTGACACGGGACAGTGTGAGTCTGAGAGAGAAGACACGGCTGTCTACATGTAACTGGCAGCATGTCAGCTTGGACAGGGAATGCAATATTATCAAAATACACATTAGTCATAATGGATGAGACTAATACATGTATTACTAACCTCTCTGGTCATCCATGATGAGAGAGCTTTTATTTTTTAGTTATCTGGTCAACCACGATAAGACAGCTTATTGTTAAATCATTCAGCCATCCATGATAACACATTATCACAACTCACTTGCCCACCCATGATAAAAGATTATCACAACCCACCTGTCCATCCTTGATAAGAGATTATCATATCTCACCTGTCCATCCATGATAAGATATTATCACAACTCACCTGTCCATCCATGATAAGAGATTATCACAACTTACCTGTCCATTCATGATAAAAGGTTATCACAACTTACCTGTCCATCCATGATAGAGTTATCACAACTTACCTATCTGTCCATGATAAGACGTTATCACAACTCACCTGTCCATCCATGCTAAGATGTTATCACAACTCACCTGTCCATTCATGATAGTTATCACAACTTACCTGGCCATGCATGATAAGGAGTTATCACAACTCACCTGTCCATCCATGATAAAGGGTTATCACAACTCATCTAGCCATTCATGATAAGGAGTTATCACAAATCACCTGTCCATCCATGATAACAGGTTACCACAACTCACCTGTCCATCCATGATAAGAGGTTATCACAACTCACCTGTCTGTCCATGATAAAAGGTTATCACAACTCACCTGTCTGTTCATGATAAGAGGTTATCACAACTCACCTGTCTGTCCATGATAAGAGGTTATCACAACTCACCTGTCTGTCCATGATAAGAGGTTATCACAACTCACCTGTCCATCCATGATAAGAGAAGGCGGTAGAAAAAGCTGCTAGGGCCCAGTGTGACTGTGTGAAGAGGCGAGTCCAGATTCTTCTCATTGTAAAGATTCACCTATAACAAACAGACAAGAGAAATAATCCACAACTGAAGACATTTAATAATGTTTACAAGATGATTAGAAGACAGCATCAAAATAGGTATAGAACCTTTAATATCACAGACAAACAAAAACATTTAGAACTTGTTCAATTAATTTTTAAACTGCCTCCCAATATACTGAAATAGCAATTGATTGTGAACATAACTGTTTTATAGTTTTGATTGATTTGATAAACCCAATTTATGCTGAATATTGCAGAGAGCCCAAGTTTTAGTTTGCGTTACTGAAAAAATGTTGCATCATGAAACGTATTGGTACTTGTCCAAGTTGTTCCCAATATCTGAGGTGTCATAAACCCCTGGGTATGAGGAAGGGTGACCAAGAATGCAGAGCAGAATGAGATTGTAAAGTTGTTCCTTCCAGGAGGTTGTTCCTTACATAAGTGGTTACTATTATGGGATACAGCTGTATTTGCCTTATTTCTCATAAATCTCATGCACATTTAAAACTAAAGATATATAAATCACAGATTCAATAGAAGTGCGTACTTTGACACTTGGCAGGAACTCTGGAGAGGTGACAATGTTTCCACTCAGATCAAGTTGTTTCATGCGGCGGAAGGCAATGATTTGAACACCCGTCACATCGGAAGTGGAAATCTGGAACAAGTTGTCTGACATAGGTATGACTGGGGAACGAATGGAGAACTACACAGCAATTTACTTAAAAATGGCGTCTGTCATAAAATATTATTTGTTCGACATCATCGTCATTGGCTCAGTAAAACTATGTTTAATCTGCCTTGAATCCTTCCTGATGATTCAGTTTCTCAGTCATTAATATTATACATAACTACCTTTTGAAACTTGGTATATGGTCTGTATACACAGACTTCATACCAAGTTTCTTCAGAAGTAATTTTGTATAAGTTTAATGCAGTTAAACATTCAATTATTAAAACCGTTAGAGTTTCTCAGGTATCATTGCTCTAGCCAATGTTGATATTGCCGCTGTTGCTGCTGTATGATTATCTGCACATCGTACCTTCAATTTCTTCTCTCGAGGTGCTGATCGCTCTATGTGTTGGTTCACGTCAGTCCCAGACCTCAGCTTGATGCTGTACTCACACTTGGGCTGAAATAACAACCAAGGAACTATTAAAAAGATTGAAGTATTTATCAGTTTACACTGAACTTGTTCTTATGCTTGCAGTTAATGGCGTCACCCTAACATCATCCTTATCTATTGCGTCAGTTGATTGTTCTTCTTCTTCCCCACTCATCCATTGTGAGGCGGGGCTGTTTCTTCCACCCTATAGACAAGTCGTCTCCATCTACGTCCTCTCCTGTTTCCCTTTCTTAGTCTCTCACCAGTCAATCTCAGTTTGTGTCCTGCCCATCGCAGTCTGCTTTAATTTTCAGATATTTGTGTTTCGTCACTCTGATGTCTTTCCTTCATTCGCTGTCTTTCTTCTGTTTTCACTTTATATATCCTGCCAACCCAGTCATTTTCTGCACCCACCCAAACTGCAGCAGAAAGTTAATCTGACATTGTGAATTCACTGCGATAGACCAAACGGAGATAAAACAACAAGGTGGCAATGTCATCAAATATTAGCTGACGTATGTAACTGAAACAGGGAGGTGGCTCACTTCACTTGTCACGTACCAGATGAAGTAGTACACATGCCATCCAGACAGACTCTAGCCAACAGTGACTACACCCACAGACTACCTAATAATGAAGGCCTTCACACCGACAAGTTCACAGTGGAATCAATGGCCCCATTCAGTTGTTTACTCAGACTTGTACTTCGGTTGTTTACTCAGACTTGTACTTCAGTTGTTTACTCAGACTTGTACTTCAGTTGTTTACTCAGACTTGTACTTAGGTTGTTTACTCAGACTTGTACTTCGGTTGTTTACTCAGACTTGTACTTCAGTTGTTCACTCAAACTTGTACTTCGGTTGTTTACTCAAACTTGTACTTCAGTTGTTCACTTAAACTTGTACTTCAGTTGTTTACTCAGACTTGTACTTCGGTTGTTTACTCAGACTTGTACTTCGGTTGTTTACTCAGACTTGTACTTCGGTTGTTTACTCAGACTTGTACTTCGGTTGTTTACTCAGACTTGTACTTCGGTTGTTTACTCAGACTTGTACTTCGGTTGTTTACTCAGACTTGTACTTCACAGTTGTTTACTCAGACTTGTACTTCGGTTGTTTACTCAGACTTGTACTTCAGTTGTTTACTCAGACTTGTACTTCGGTTGTTTACTCAGACTTGTACTTCGGTTGTTTACTCAGACTTGTACTTCGGTTGTTTACTCAGACTTGTACTTCGGTTGTTTACTCAGACTTGTACTTAGGTTGTTTACTCAGACTTGTACTTCGGTTGTTTACTCAGACTTGTACTTCAGTTGTTTACTCAGACTTGTACTTCAGTTGTTTACTCAGACTTGTACTTAAGTTGTTTACTCAGACTTTTACTTAAGTTGTTTACTCAGACTTGTACTTAAGTTGTTTACTCATACTTGTACTTCAGTTGTTTACTCAGACTTGTACTTCACAGTTGTTTACTCAGACTTGTACTTAAGTTGTTTACTCATACTTGTACTTCAGTTGTTTACTCATACTTGTACTTCACAGTTGTTTACTCAGACTTGTACTTAAGTTGTTTACTCATACTTGTACTTCAGTTGTTTACTCAGACTTGTACTTCAGTTGTTTACTCAGACTTGTACTTCAGTTGTTTACTCAGACTTGTACTTCAGTTGTTTACTCATACTTGTACTTCAGTTGTTTACTCAGACTTGTACTTAAGTTGTTTACTCAGACTTGTACTTAAGTTGTTTACTCATACTTGTACTTCAGTTGTTTACTCAGACTTGTACTTCACAGTTGTTTACTCATACTTGTACTTCAGTTGTTTACTCAGACTTGTACTTCAGTTGTTTACTCAGACTTGTACTTCAGTTGTTTACTCAGACTTGTACTTCAGTTGTTTACTCAGACTTGTACTTCAGTTGTTTACTCAGATTTGTACTTCAGTTGTTTACTCAGACTTGTACTTCAGTACGTCCCGAATTGAGATGGGACCGACATTAATGTGATCTTCTGCCCACTCCAGATTTCAAACTCAGAGCGCTGACATGCCAGGCGGATGTGCTGACCACTGCACTGTCATGCTCTCTCTTCTTGTTGGTACAAATAATGCTTTAGACCAGCATAAATTAAGTTCCTACCTGGAGCCCACGGATCCTGAAGCTGCCATCCTGCTCCGTCTTGCTCTCTTCCTGCAGACCGGAGCATGGTCCAGAGCCGACAGCCTCAACAAACACTCCGGGCTCACTGTCTCCATTCAGTGATGTCACCACACCATAGCAGCTAAACACACAAACACCTTGTCACATAGGCTCACTGACACCATAGCAACTGAACACACGCAAACACCTTGTCATACAGGCTCACTTCCTCCACAGCAACTGAACACACACAAACACCTCATCAGACAGGCTCACTGCCTCCATAGCAACTGAACACACACAAACACCTTGTCACACAGGCTCACTGCCTCCAATTGAACACACACAAACACCTAATCACACAGGCTCACTGCCTCCACAGCTACTGAACACACACAAACACCTTGTCACACAGGCTCACTGCCTCCACAGCAACTGAACACACACAAACACCTTGTCACACAGGCTCACTGCCTCCAGAGCAACTGAACACACACAAACATCTCGTCACACAGGCTCACTGCCATATAGCAACTGAACACACACAAAACACCTCGTCACACAGGCTCACTGCCATATAGCAACTGAACACACACAAACACCTTGTCACACAGGCTCAATGCCTCCATAGCAACTGAACACACACACAAACACCTCATCACACAGGCTCACTGCCTCCATAGCAACTAAACACACACAATCACCTTTACTGGGGTGTATCATTATCACTCATAAAATTACATTCACATGCAATGTGTTCATGATACTTGCCCTGAAACATTTCAAAACAAATAGTGGATAAAGATATATTTATTAAATCAATTTAGAATGGATATATGTGAAGAGATTCATCAGACTGGATGGTTCTAATCGTTATTCTTTTTAAGTTACTCTCAGTCAGTTTACTTTTTCTTGTAACATTTCATTCGCTAGCTATCAGCAAACTTCTCCAGATGACTAAAAACAATTGACAGGATCTGTGATGGAAACAGAAATCGTGGATATGAGTATCATGGCCAGCCTCAACCTGGACTCTAGGAAGGAAGAGGAGAGCAAGAGAGAGGGTAGAATGTACCTGAGGAGAGCAAGAGAGAGAGAGGGTAGAATGTACCTGAGCAGAGCAAGAGAGTGGGTAGAATGTACCTGAGGAGAGCAAGAGAGAGGGTAGAATGTACCTGAGGAGAGCAAGAGAGAGGGTAGAATGTACCTGAGGAGAGCAAGAGATAGGGTAGAATGTACCTGAGGAGTGCAAGAGAGAGGGTAGAATGTACCCGAGGAGAGCAAGAGAGAGGGTAGAATGTACTCGAGGAGAGCAAGAGAGAGGGTAGAATGTACCTAAGCAGAGCAAGAGAGGGTAGAATGTACCTAAGCAGAGCAAGAGAGGGTAGAATGTACCTGAGGAGAGCAAGAGATAGGGTAGAATGTACCTGAGGAGAGCAAGAGAGAGGGTAGAATGTACCTGAGGAGAGCAAGAGAGAGGTTAGAATGTACCCGAGGAGAGCAAGAGAGAGGGTAGAATGTACCTGAGGAGAGCAAGAGAGAAGGTAGAATGTACCTAAGCAGAGCAAGAGAAGGTAGAATGTACCTAAGCAGAGCAAGATAGGGTAGAATGTACCTGAGGAGAGCAAGAGAGAGGGTAGAATGTAAATGAGGAGAGCAAGAGAGAGGGTAGAATGTAAATGAGGAGAGCAAGAGAGAGGGTAGAATGTACCTGAGGAGAGCAAGAGAGAGGGTAGAATGTACCTGAGGAGAGCAAGAGAGAGAGGGTAGAATGTACCTGAAGGCCACTCGGCTGCTGCTGATCTTCACGTTGACAGTGGTGCCCTCTAACACATCAATCATGCGAGACACTGGCTCGAATTTGTATTCTTTCATCATGGGCCGCAGGAAATACTGGCCTGGACTCTGAAACAGGAAACAAGTGACCTTTCAAAGGCAAGAGCGGTGCACAAACATTGCTCAAACTGGTCTTACGGAAAGTAATATTTTATTCTATGCCTCAATGGCATTTTGCTGCGAAACAAAGTAACCTGAAATTAAACACTGTTTAATTTCAAGTGATTAGTTATCTATAAGCAGCCTGTTCTTGTCAAATAAATATACTAAACATATTCATATGGGCATCATTTCTGCAGCAGATTATATGTTCCAATCTTTTATCACCCCCACTGAGAATGGGAACATTCTTATACCCATCCTTCCATACACTGCTGTAGATCCCTGCACGGTGTCTGCGATGATATTTCTGTCATACAAAACTGCCTGCTTGGTGCCTCTCGCACGCTCAACTGGGAAGCAACTCCGGCCGCAGGGAACAAGAACCAGTGGGTTAGAGATAGGGACCACCACTCTGTGAGTCCGCGACAGGGTACACTTTTACCCCCTGTGTGGGTTCTTTGACTTCTCGTGGCATAGACAACTGCTAGAAGGGACTAACAGCCATTAATATCTCTTCCAAAGACGCAGACAAAGCTTACCCAAATTTTGAAATGGCATTGTGGAACTAGAAGCACTTTCCTCTACATTGACAGTCCATATGACGTGTTTTTGCTATAGCTCTTTGGTGCTTCTAGTTCATCTAGCTTAGTACTCCTTATGATTCTACAGAAATATATATATATATATATATACACATATATTTACACACATATATACTTACCAAGTTCAAGAAAGACTTTTTGCCATCCGCCTGAGACAGACTGTTGCTCCTGTAGCTGTCTCCCCCACTCACTGACAGTAACACACCCTGCAGAGGCCTGCCCTGCTCATCTGACACCTGCAACAGTAACAAGTTCACAATGTGACACCTGGAACAGTAATATTTTCACAATCTGACACCTGTAACAGTAACAGGTTCACAATCTGACATCTGGAAGAGCAACATGTTCAAAATCTGACACCTAGAAAAGAAACACATTCACAATCTGCCACCTGTAGCCGCACAACCTGACACCTGGAATAGAGCAACACATTCACAATCTGACACCTGGAACAGCAACATGTTCATAACTTGACACCTGTGTCAGCAACATGTTCACAATCTGACACCTGGAACAGCAACATGTTCACAATCTGACATTTGTAACAGTAATTTGTTCACTAGGTCACACCTGTAACAGCAACATGTTCACAATATGACACCAGTAACAATAAAACGTCCACAATGTGTCATCTGTAACAGTAACATGTTCATAATCTGACACCTGTAACAGCAACATGTTTACAATATGTCATCTGTAACAGTAACATGTTCACAATCCGACACCTATAACAGTAATGGTTTCACAGTGGCATTCCCTCTATTGGCAGGCTGTAAAACATTGGAAAGAAATACCGCATAACTTATTAACTCAGAATTATTCTGTTATCTGTTCCGCCTTTACTATGTCAAATAATAAAAATTAATGACTTCAGAAAAGTACACACACATACACACATCTGAGAAGGAAGTTGTGTTCAAGTACAAGTAAGAATGGCTTCATTGATGCTGTGCAACATTTCTATACCAAAACTTGTCGTTATCATTAATTACCTCAACAGCAATCTCGGCCAACTTGAAGGCTTTGAAGTTGCCCTGTTTGCCTTCAATGGGTGTGAACATGTATCCATCCTTCTCTGCACTGACACGGTACTTCGAATCACCATCAAGTGGACCCACTCTGTCAATGACCAAAATATGGGTTACACAGACAGCAACGTATGACTGAATCATATTTAGTTTTCAGCTACCAGTCACCAGCTAGCGCTCATTATGGGGGTGAAAAAGGACACGAATGCTCTGGTTTCCCCTGTAATTACAAAGCTAAGTCACACACAAGACTCTTGCATGACATACACCTCAGTTTAATGTGCTAGGGATCTATGACAAGGATAACTCTTAACAATGACGGGTCACTTCCAGGTACTATGTCTGAATAAAGGTGGATTGGGCAAGGAGCCAATCGTCCCTTCCCTTAAAAACCACATCATCCTACCAAACTCTCTAGGGCATAGAGAACAAGTCAGTACATCAACCTACCTGTATTCTCCTTTCTCTCCACTCTCTACCTCAATCTTCTTTGACTCATCCTCCTCCGAAGTAATCGTTATTTTCACTCCTTTGATGGCCGGTTGAATGGTGCCACTAATGAACACTCCCTGTCTTCCTTCGAGGGAAACTGTTGCTCCTGGGCACGTTTCTACAAAGACAAGTTCACAGTAGAATGTACGGCAAATTTCAGTAGTTCACACAAACTGGTAAACACCTGACATCTTGAGATTCATACTTGTTGGCACCAAATAATACTTGTCATGAAATATATTCTCATCCTGCTAGACATACATTTAGACCCTAACTTATCCAAAGATGATCTCTAACCAATCAAAAGATGATCGATCACTAACCGATCAAAAGATGATCACTAACTGACCAAAAGCTGATCACTATTAAATGTTAACGTCTCAGTTGCTAGTAACTTCCATAGTAACTTTTTTCTGTAGTTGATAACTTTTATACTAACTTCTTATTAGCACGTTGCTTATTTACTAACTTCTCAATTGCTGGTAAATGTTATGCTAACCTTTGGTAACTAACTTCCCATCTGAGTGTAACTGTGTAACTGTTTTCATTTTCTCAGCTGCTGACAACAATATACTACCTATCAGTAACTGTTTTTTATAGTAACTTCTCAGTAGCTGACAACATTTTAACTATGTATATAATACCCAACAGTTAATAATAATAATAATAATAAGATAACTTCTATTGCGCCTAAATCCTTGGAAACCAAGCTCAGAGGCGCATCAAAACAAAAGGGTTGGTCAATCTCAAAGTCCATAAGTAGTTTTCCAGTTGTCAACAGATGGGTCAAGGCGCTAGGGAGCTAAGGTGGATAAGCAAGGTTGTAAAGATACGTTTTTAAATGACGACGGAATTTTGTAATATTTTCAACTGATCTAACACTAAGAGGAAGCATATTCCAAAGAGTTGGTGCAGCAACAGAAAAAGCCCTAGTTCCAATGTTAGTGTTGGCTCTAGGAACAAAAAGTAGGTCAGAACTAGATGATCGAAGCTGGATAGATTTTCTTACAGGAGTAAGCAATAAATGCAAATAAGATGGTTGCTTATTGGACAGTGCCTGATATGTAATGGTACAGATCTTAAAAATTATACGATATCGTACAGGAAGCCAATGTAAAGACTTCAAAAGTGGCACAGAGCGAGAAAAACGAGGAGATCTTGTAACTAATCTTGCTAGACAATTTTGGACACGCTGAAGTTTTGTGATATCCTTGCTAGCGATATTATAAAGGAGGGAATTGCAATAGTCAATTCTGCTGCTAACAAGCGCTGTTGCAATAGTCTTAGCAACAGAAAATGACATATACCGGCGAATACGGCGAAGATCACGAATATGATAAAAACAGCAGCGACATGTTTGAGATATATGTTGTCGGAAATTGAAGTTTCTATCAAAGATTACTCCTAGATTACGCACCGAGGTTACCAACTATCATATTCTAAATAATGTCATCAACTGTTAGCGTGGAAAAACACACTAGTTTTTAAGTTTCCTCTTAAAATATAACTTTTTCAGAGTAAAAATTAATGTCAAACATAAATAATAAACGTTCACTAACCTCCCTGCAAGGTGACCTTGACAGTAGATGGGTAGAAAAGAAGCACACTGGAAGCGGCCGATATCTCAAGTGTTTCTCCCGCCCTGAAAGTGATAGTAAATATGTCTAATGTTGCTCATCAGTCAAGATTATTCTCAGACACTGCATATACAAAACCATCATTTGAAATTATATTAAAAACCGTACCAACAGCTCTACCACAATAATGAAATAAGCAATAACACGTTTGATGTTTCATGAGACTACAGCTGAAAGTGCACCTACCTTTGGAGTGAATTTGGGAAGCAGCTCGTGTTTTGTAGAAAGCCCAAGAGTACATGAGATAACATGTTTAGGTTTGATCTAGGTGAAACTAAATACTGTCTGGCTGTTTGTTTTGCTATAGATGTAACACAGTTCTCTTTTTATATAAAATATAATGGTGAAAATGCTTTAGAACATTTGGGAGGAGCATTCCTTGCAATAATGCCAGCACAGGACACAAATCAGTATTATTTGAATGAAAACGATTGGTCACTGCAAACTTAATTTATTGTCTAGCCATAATATTGAAAGCTGCAGTCAATCAGCGGTGTAGGTCAGAAGGAAGCAGTTGAAACCACTTGCTACAACACCTCACCAATCTTACCATCAATTCATTCATCTTACCAACACTTCACCAATCTTACAAACACATCACCATTTTACCAACATCTCACCAATCTTACCAACACCACACCAATCTTACCAACACCTCACCATTCTTACCAACACCTAACTAATCTTACCAAAACCCCACCAATCTAACCAACATCTTACCAACATCTCACTAATCTTACCAACACCCCACCAATCTTACCAACATCTCACCAATCTTACCAACATCTCACCTATCTTATAAACATCACACTAATCTGACCAACACCCCACCAATCTTACCAACATCTCACCAATCTTACCAACATCTCGCCCATCTCACCAACACCTCACTAACCTTACCAACACCCCACCAATCTTACCAACATCTCACCAATCTTACCAACATCTCGCCCATCTCACCAACACCTCACTAACCTTACCAACACCCCACCAATCTTACCAACATCTCATCATTCTTACCAACACCTCACCAATCTTACCTTCCCCAGTATGTAAATGTGTATGTGAAGGTGTTAGAAGGAGCAGTGGCCTTCTCCTTCTTAACACGGCTCTCATCAGGGTCAACTTTCAAAGGTCCAATAGTAGTAGGTTGACTGCCTTCATTAGACGACCTGGAGAACACACAGCCACATCATGGGTACGTCTCACTTAGAACAAATGCTCAATGTACCTCTTAGGCTGGTCGAAACATGTCCACAATTTGGCAAATGAAATTTTAAAATAATAATAAAGTGTGGTCTTATAGAGTGCCAGTATCTGCCTAGACAAGGCACTCATGTTGCTTATGCCATTACTAAAGCAGCTATTGCATCGCCTGTATGTATTCTTTAGATTCAGACGATTGGCTCTGTGGGTCCATGACAGGTTTTGTCCATTTTCCTGTAAGTATCTTACTTGCCTTTGCCTAGACACACAGTAGAAGGGACCAGTGGCCTTTGGTGTGTCTTCTATGACACAGGCAAAGTGGGGTGAATGAAATTGTACATGTTTCAAATGGGTGGCATGTGAACTGAAGCCGTCTCGACAGTCCAGATATTTACCTTTAGACCATTGTACCTCACACACATGTATTATTTTGCTGTTAGACACTTATCCGAATCTTCTCAAAGTCCCACAGTTTATGTAAATTCCTTTTTACATCTCTCATTTCGCCAGTAATGCGAGGGCGGTGACATGTTGAGATGACACTTACCTGACTGTCACAATGATATCGTCTTGTTTCTGCTGTGTCACAATGACCCCCTTCAACTGGTGTT
Organism: Escarpia spicata; assembly: GCA_963995525.1. Classification (NCBI taxonomy): domain Eukaryota; kingdom Metazoa; phylum Annelida; class Polychaeta; order Sabellida; family Siboglinidae; genus Escarpia; species Escarpia spicata. The sequence continues at coordinate 34,710,844 of OZ023215.1, forward strand.
TGACAGCTGTCAGTGTCAACAGCATGGGTCGTGACCTGCAGGGGCACAGTTCACATTGTACAAGTCCACAACTTTGTACAACTGTATGCTTTTGTACATCTTTAAAGTGAAACAAACTGTACCTTTTTGGGAGTATACATCTAGAGTTAATGAAAACTAACCATTAGCAACTACAATCAAGAATATTATGCGGGCAGTTTACTAGAAATACCTTGTTGAAGACACATACTTTACCTAGCAAGGAGAGCGCCACTGTGATTTAACAAGATTGCCACCCAGAGAATTAACTCTAGGTGGCAGGTGGACAAGGAAGCCCTTTGGCTTATCGAGAGTCCGACCCCTTTATCTATGTGTATCCCGCCCGTCTGAGGTATATGTCGATTTTATTTTTAAACATTCACGCTACTAGCACCCACACAATCAGCAGGCAATCTGTTCCATTCATTTACAGTCCTTTGTGAAAATGAAAACTTATATCCAATCTACTCTGCTCCTTTGCTAATGCAAGTTCATGTCCTCTAGTCCTTCTATCTTTCTTAACTGAGAAAAACATATTTCTATCAATATTTTCATAACTCTTCAATATTTTAAACACTTCTATCTGATCTCCTCTCAATTTCCTAGTCTCTAGTGTTGTTAAACCGCATTTTTTAGGCGTATTTCATAACTAAGATCCCTCAGATTTGGTCTCATTTTAGTTGCTCTCCTCTGCACTCTTTCTAGCATATCTATGTCCTTCCTGCGATATGGCCTCCACGCTTGAATACAATATTCTAAATGAGGCCTAACTATTGTTTTGTACAGCGGTATTGTTAGCTCTTTTTCCTTATACGTTATGTTTCACCTAATTAATCCAAGGATTTGATTTCACTTTGAAGCTGCAATTCCGCACTGCTCTGAAATCTTCATATCAGCACTAATGGTTAACCCTAAGTCCTTTTCTTTTACAGTAGTACTTAGTACAGTACCCCCCATTGTATATTCTACTTCTTTGTTCCCATGTCCTGTGTGAAGGCATTTACATTTCCCAAAATTGAACAGCATTTGCCACTTTTCAGACCATTTGATCAACCTGTCAAGATCATCTTGTAAATGCTGTCTATCTCCATCACTTTTAATCCTTCTAAACACTTTTGTATCATCCGCAAATTTCAACACCTTGCTTGTTATTTCATCATCCAAATCGTTGATATATATTAAGAATAATATAGGACCTAATACTGATCCCTGTGGTACCCCACTCAATACCGATTTCCAGTTTGAAGCCTCCCCATCAACTACTACATATTGTCTTCTGTCAATCAGCCATTGTTCTATCCAGTTTATTATACCATTTCCTATGCCATGGGCCTTTAGTTTAAGCAGTAATCTTTGATGTGGTACTTTGTCGAAAGCTTTTTGAAAATCTAAATAGATGATATCTACTGGTGATCCCTCATCTACCCACTTAGTGATGTCTTCCAAAAAACATAACATATTTGTTAAGCATGACCTCGCTTTAAAAAAACCATGTTGAGATGGGTTTATCAAGTTTTGTTTAACAAGAAAATCCACCATGTGATCTTTAATTAGTCTTTCTAATAATTTACAAATCACTGATTTTAAACTCACTGGTCTATAGTTCTCCGACTTGTTTCTCGAACCTTTTTTGAATAACGGTATAATGTTTGCTTCTTTCCATTCTAAAGGAACCACTCCCTCTTCTAATGACAAGTTGAAAACTGTTGCAAATGGTATGCTAATTTGTTCTACAATTTCCAATAGTAGTGATAGAAAGCATGACATCACCAATACCTACACTTCACATTTTGCCAGTCGCCAAACTGAGAATATTATTGTATTTTGCAACACCAAATTTGTTTTGGCATTGAAACTACTAAAACTGTTGCATCCGCACCGTGCACTGGTTGACCTTCTAACGGCTGTTACAAGTGTAACTCTGAATGAAAGGGAATATGAGAAACCAACATATGAGCTGGCATACACATGTCGAGGAAACAGGGGCATTTGATGCGTCACCACAACTTCAAGGTCAACAAAACTCTAGGTGCATATTGGTCACGCATCGGGGGCGTGTCTCAATATGTCAGCCGCTAGGAACTGTGAGATATCACTTGAATCTCCAACTTTGAAAACAATTTCTGAGTAAACCACTGGTGTGATATTGTTGATTGCAGATGCAAATTGTTAGATTGCATTAATTCTTTTAGGTGTTTATAGATTTATATCAAATCCAATTAGCATTGCTTTTTATTATTCAGATTCATGTTGCAAAAATGTGACCTATCTAGCATCCACACTAGTTCGTAGGAAGCGACATGTGAACGTACGTGTCATATAGGTAGGTGTCCTGCTCAAACTGGTGACACAGGACGGGGGTCAGTTGGTAGACGCCTGGTTTGCGTAGACACAGTTTGTTCACCCCCTTCGTGAGACTCTCACTGAACACGTCCTCCTTTGCCTTGGAGCCGCGTCTCGCAAAGTTCTTGCAGAAAAACAACGTAGAATGGAATGTAAACACAAAGTTGCTTGAGAAAACAATAAATGACACATAACGGAATTTAAACTATTGTGACATATGACCTGGTTATAAGATCCTATCAACAACACAATCAACACATATTATACAATATCAATTATGTTATTCTATAATCATCTGATAACCTTGAGTTTTTCAATGTGTGTGTGTGTGGTGTGTGTGTGTGTGTGTGTGCGTGCACGCGTGAATACGTGCATGAGTGTGTGCATGTGTGTGGTTTTTCAAACAGTTATTCAATTAATCTTTGTATGCAGCAACAACATAACTCCAATGATGTGATGCATTGGTTTGGACCATAATGAACACTGGGTTGATTTGGGGAAACAGCCAAGAAACTCTTGCTGGATGGAGTAAAAGCATCAATTTTTGTAACTGCATTTTTTAAAACAAAAACAATTTACCTTGTCTTGAATGATATGGAATCTTTCTTAAACAGTGCTTTTGTGATTTTTTTATGAATGGAGTGTAATTTGACAAGTGTGTTATTTATATACCGTAATTTCTAAAAACTTGAATTTGTAACTTCACCCACAGTTGGCTCACAATATAGAAATTATTCTCAAATTTTAACTTAAATGTTGCCATTTAGCAGGATGCACCTAACTCCATACTGGTAAAATGTACCTCATGGTCCAAGTACTCCAAACCAACCTGACACACATGGATATTATATTTGTTAGACTTTGGTATAAGTGTAGACCCTACCAGCGTGACATCGTGTGAGAGACTGCAAGACAAGACATAGCCGGACTGAGCAAAGGAGACATCAGGGACGTCTCTGTCCGTCACCTCTATCTCAGTTGTCTTCTCCTTCCAACACCACTCGTCTCTCAACACCGCCACTGCAACAACAGTGACAACAACACATTACAGGCAACTGCAACAACAACACATTACAGGCAACTGCAACAACAGTGACAACAACACATTACAGGCCACTGCAACAATGGTGACAACAACACATTACAGGCCACTGCAACAATGGTGACAACAACACATTATAGGTTATTGTAACAACTGTGACAACAACACATTACAGGCTACTGCAGCAACGGTGACAATACTTTACAGGAAACTGCAACAATGGTGACAACACATTACGGGAAACTGCAACAACGGTGACAACACTTTACAGGAAACTGCAACAACGGTGACAACAACACATTACAGGCCACAGCAGCAATGGTAACACATTACAGATCACTGCAACAACAGTTACAGCACATTACAGGCAACTGCAACAACAACTTCAAGGACTTAAACACAAGATTCAGTTTAAGACATCTGAAGACTTGGCACACACCCTGGGTTAGTAACTATTAAAAGATAGCATTAATGATGTGTCACTTGGACCGTGTTAACTTCTTTCAACACTCAATGTAGCATATGAATATTCAAGCAGCTATTGTGAACAAATAAACAATTGTAATCAGTATCAAAGTTTACAACCTTCCCAAGATAAACTATTGATCTACCTACTTATACATTGAAATTTCATCATAAATCATGTGACTTACACTTGTATTTTCCAGGCATGATGTCTACAAACTGGAACTTTGTCTTTGCTCCTGACGCTGCAGCCTGGAAACAAACATGAGGTAAAGTGTTAAATAACTCCAACCCTGGCCCCACTACAGCAGTCTACGATTACAACGGTCAAGTCAATGCAAGAATCACACTTATTGTATACATGTATTATTTGTCACTGCTGGCAGTTAACAAAAACTGCACATAAGTCTGCCAGGCATAATAAACAAAAGCAAAGAAGTTGGCAATGTGTGAAATAGATCAAAGTACATTTTTGTTGCAGAATATAAAAAGAATGTGTAACTATACTAGAGTTAAGTGAGATAGCATACAAGTCACTTCACATGCAGTCAACTTAGTATTGTTTGTATCAACTAAGTGTTGTTTGTCAACTTAGTATTGTTAGTTAACTTAGTACTGTTTCTGTCAATGTTTGTCTTGTTTGTGTCAACTCTGTGCGGCTACTGTAAACATTGTGTTGATTCTGTCAACACTGTCTTGTTTCTATAACATTGCCTTGTACACATCAACACTGTCATGATTCTGTCAACACTGTCTTGTTTCTGCCAACTGCGCCTTGTTTATGTCATCTTTGTCTTGTTTCTGTAAGTGTCACCCTCACCTGAATGACCTGTCTGTCTTCAGGATGGTCAACTGCGGTCAGTGACACTTCCACTCGACTGCAGTCCTCTGGGGACATCACACACAACAGGTTCATATCACACATTAACTAACACTTCCATAACTTCCTGGCACACACTTGGGTTAAACATTTATTATCTGGGTGTCTATTATAGATACAAGCTAAAATACTCATCTTCTGGACGGGATAATCTAAAGGTTTAGGAGATCATCTTTGTGGTTAATTCAACCAAACAATCAGGTCCATTGTTTTAAAGTATATGCCAGAGGGTGCTACTTACACGGGGGACAGCTTCATGAAGTATTCATACTGGACATTTTATGAAGAATACGTAACTCTAAAAAGCTCTATCACAATATTGGGAATATTTACCTCTCAAGAAACTTTTTTGTTTTTTCTCGGTATAACTTCGGCCGCATCTCGCGGCCTTCTTCAGCAGACTGATTTTACGGTCAGCTGAAGATAGCCACGAGATGCAGCCGAAATTATAGAAAAAAAACTTAAAAGTTTTTTGAGAGATAAATATACCTAACATGAATAACCAAGAAACTGGATCATCGCTACATTCAAGGAGCTATCACAATGTTTTGTTTGATTTCTACGATTGTTCCAATCGATGTAAACCATCCACTGATCAATTGCGGGTGGTTTACGCAACTTAGAACAATAATAATTTGATTTGTCATCAAAAGTGTAATATTGGGGTGAATTTTGAAAAATTAAATACCAGTAATTAAAATGATTCACAGATCCTCTGTGGATATCATAGATGCACCCCTGGAAGTTTGGCACCAAATATATAAAGTATCTAGGAGCAGCGTAACGTACATACTTGACTATGGGTAGATTATATATTAAATTACAGTAGGATTAACAACTTGTTTATATCACTGTCAGCAAAGTTATCCACACATCTTCAGATATACTAATCTCATTTAGTAATGCTCTATGCCATTATTTATTTCATATAGTGTCACCGAGAAGCAGAAGCATTTTCTAGGACAGAGACTACAGGAAAAACACCTAATGTAAAAGAAAAGAGAATCAGTGGATTCAGCGATGATGACATCATTATATGAAACAAATTCAGTGTTGATGACTATGGAACAGGAATAGGGAACAGATTTTTATTATTAGAATGACTTACCGAGGCAGGCGACACCACCGCTGACTTTGGCACGGAACTGAGAGAAGATTACCCCGCTGACTGGCTGGTCTACCACCTGTACTTCTTTCTCCACTGGAGCCAGCTTCAACCCGGCCTTGACCTCTGTCTCACCCAGGATCACCTGCAAGGGGGGAGAAGTAGGACTGAGGGGGACGGTGGGCAGTTGAGAGGGTGGGTAATTATGTCATTTGGTATTGTTCAGTCATTTTTCTAGGATTCAGTAAAGGTAAAGTAAAGGTAAGTTCTTATATAACGCAATATCCAGTCCTCAGGACTGCTCAAAGCACTTTGCATTTTACTCCCTGGCAGACCTGTTCAATTGAACACCGTCTCGACTTCTCGGGGAAGAATTCAGCCATGCTGCAATTAATGCGCAAAGACTATTTGTATACAAATATCCACCACTGTCTACAGCCAGGTACTCATTCATACAGCTGAGTTAACTGGAGCAACGCAGAGTGTACAAACTTGCCCAAGATTCAACACAGCAGCACAGGATTCGAACCCGAGTTCTCTCAGTCAAAAGTCTGAAGTTCTAGCCACTGCACCACGGCACTCCACTTACAGTATTATAATTTTAGCACCTGGCATCATCCAACAGAGTTAATCTCCTCCAGATAAGCCACACAGACTATAAATTCTGGGCCAAGAATGGTGATGACCATTCTTTCTTCTTAAACAAGAATTCAGATTGTTATATTAAATTATACATTTGTAATAATTATGACATGTAATACTATAAGTAACCATAATGACATACAGGAGCAATAAGGACAATGTGACCAACCTTGAAGACATAGCTGCCTGGTTTGAGCATCTGGCAGAATGAGCCATCATCATTAGTGACCAATGTCTTTACTTCTTCACCGTGTATCTTACTGCGAACTTCCACCTTCTTCTGAATCGACTTTCCACCAATGGATTCTGGTATCTTGTCAATCACGATCTTACCGCAGGTTTCAAATCTGGAACGAGTTCATCGCAATGCATAACTAATCAGTTTTAACCAATTTTTTTAAACTCAAACACATTCAAACTAAACACATTACAGAGTATAGTGTCAAAAGTCGGTACAGTAAAAAGATATTAGGTAAAGATGTTAGAACAGAAATAGTTTATATTAAGATTTTACAATAAAATCAATCAGACTTTGTACACTAATTATACCTCTCCTATTTCATTATCTGTTTTGTGTCTGCAAACAACCCAAGTTAAATTATTAACTAATGTTAAAAATAATTAAGTAATGTTAAAAACTAAGTGAAACTGTCTCTGAAACTTCATATACGTAAACTTAATACTCTTGTCAAGAAATGTGCCAAATATGAAGCCTGTTCATTGCACACTCATGTCACCAAGGCTGCTCAAACGTAGTCAATTGTATGTCACAAAGCAACCAGCCCATCAGATGTTGCTGATGTCACCACAGGCAATGCCTCTGGCTTGTTATTTCAGACTATATAAAATTGCACTTGCGGAATTTAATATTTTTTGATATCACCGTTAAGATAATAATTTTATCTATAAGTTTGTTGCTGGATGTACACAGGAATTGTGTTCACTTTTTTTGAGTTATTGCCGTTTGGACATCGCGAATGCTCAACCTTTCATTATATCCGCTAAGTATTCGCAATCTTCAAATGGCAATAACTCAAAAAGTAAACAAAATTCCTGGCTGAATCCAGCGACACATTTATAGGTAAGATTATTATCTTTATGGTGATATAAAATAATATTAAATTCCATGACTGCAATTTTAGGTACGGCCTGAAATACCAACCTGCATAGATGCATGCCATGCTAAATCCTAGCGGTGGTACCTGCAGTGACATCACCTCGACAGCTAGGTATTGCAACAAACCGTGCAGTAAATGTGCAGAAAAGTGCGACCAAATGGGGCGTTGAACAGGGTGACAGAGAGGGTTAAAAACTTGAATAACAGGACACTATTTTTAGAGTGTATTTCTTTCAGATTTGGAATAATTAAATTTCACTTAGTCTTTAAGGCTGGAATACACTGAGGTCTTTTCACCTATCCAGACCAGACCAGACCAGACCAGTTGGTCTTAGTTTAGGTATCAGTCGGCCAGTGTTTCCACATGCCTGATTGTAGTCAGGGCTAGTTGATATCAGTCTGACTTAGTTGAAAGTTTTCAAGTTTATATGATTCGAGTCTATATACACTGCTATCAGGGTGAGTCTTGTTTGGTCAGGTCTGAACAGGTATGATCTGGTCTGGTAAAGTACAAACTGCCAGTGTATCCCAGGCTTAAACAGAGCTATGCTTCTGCATAGATGTTCCCCTACCTAGACACAACAATATCTGAGAGTTGTGGTGTGTTGGGCGTGATCTTGATAGACATGGTCTCAAACTCGAGTTGTTTGGCGGTGACAGTGATGGAGTATTGGCCTGTCTTCACAGAGTCGAGATGATAGCGACCATCTGCCGCTGTCGATGTCTGGGGCTTGCCGTTCAGCAGGATATTGGCATGCGGGACACCAAGACCCTGGAGTGATTCGACAACAAATATTGTTAAATGTTGATAATCCAATATACTTCTGCTGTGTTGTATTTTACATATGATCAGCGTGACAACTCTACCACAAGGACACAGACTCCCATGTGGATTTTTTGGGGAAACAAAATTGTAGGTTTTCATGAAATTCTACAGCAAGTCAATGATGTAACATACAACAACTTGTAACATTGTGATAAAGTCAGAATCATTATCCTGCATGCAGCACTAGAAAGCATTAACATGGTCACTTATTGAACTACACAATTATATAGCCCTGTAAAGCAATAACAAAATCTATAATATTTGGTTGTTGCAAGAGTGTGGGGAGACTATGTGAAGAAGACAGTAACACAAGACTATGTGAAGAAGACAGTAACACAAGACTATGTGAAGAAGACAGTAACACAAGACTAAGTGAAGAAGACAGTAAAACAAGACAATGTGAAGAAGACAGTAACACATGACTATGTGAAGAAGACAGTAACACAAGACTATGTGAAGAAGACAGTAACACAAGACTATGTGAAGAAGACAGTAACACATGACTATGTGAAGAAGACAGTAACACAAGACTATGTGAAGAAGACGGTAACACAAGACTATGTGAAGAAGACGGTAACACAAGACTATGTGAAGAAGACAGTAACATAAGACTATGTGAAGAAGACAGTAACACATGACTATGTGAAGAAGACAGTAACACAAGACTATGTGAAGAAGACAGTAACATAAGACTATATGAAGAAGACAGTAACACAAGACTATGTGAAGAAGACAGTAACACAAGACAATGTGAAGAAGACAGTAACACATGACTATGTGAAGAAGACAGTAACACAAGACTATGTGAAGAAGACAGTAACACAAGACTATGTGAAGAAGACAGTAACACAAGACTATGTGAAGAAGACAGTAACAGAAGACTATGTGAAGAAGACAGTAACACAAGACAATGTGAAGAAGACAGTAACACATGACTATGTGAAGAAGACAGTAACACAAGACTATGTGAAGAAGACAGTAACACAAGACTATGTGAAGAAGACGGTAACACATGACTATGTGAAGAAGACGGTAACACAAGACTATGTGAAGAAGACGGTAACACAAGACTATGTGAAGAAGACGGTAACACAACACTATGTGAAGAAGACAGTAACACAAGACTATGTGAAGAAGACGGTAACACAAGACTATGAGAAGAAGACAGTAACACAAGACTATGTGAAGAAGACAGTAACACATGACTATGTGAAGAAGACAGTAACACATAACTATGTGAAGAAGACAGTAACACAAGACTATGTGAAGAAGACGGTAACACAAGACTATGTGAAGAAGACGGTAACACAAGACTATGTGAAGAAGACGGTAACACAAGACTATGTGAAGAAGACGGTAACACAAGACTATGTGAAGAAGACAGTAACACATGACTATGTGAAGAAGACAGTAACACATAACTATATGAAGAAGACAGTAACACAAGACTATGTGAAGAAGACAGTAACACATAACTATGTGAAGAAGACAGTAACACAAGACTATGTGAAGAAGACGGTAACACAAGACTATGTGAAGAAGACGGTAACACAAGACTATGTGAAGAAGACGGTAACACATGACTATGTGAAGAAGACGGTAACACAAGACTACGTGAAGAAGACAGTAACACAAGACTACGTGAAGACAGTAACACAAGAATATGTGAAGAAGACAGTAACACAAGAATATGTGAAGAAGACAGTAACACAAGCCACAAATATTTCTCCAGTTAATCTGCATTTTTTTTATGAGACAGCATAACATTTTATTCCAGTGAACTCACCCCTGGCTTTGAAAGAACTCGGCCACTAACAGAGAAACCTGCCACTTGGAAGGCCTCCTGAGATACAAACACCATTCAACATATATAACCATAATACAATATACTGTACGTCAACAGAAGTATATTACATGCATGCTGAAATATACTAAACACACATACACATCTGTACACAAACACACACAGACTCACATGCACGAACGCACGCACACGTTTAATAATGAGTACATGTAAACCACAACATTTGACAAAGTTAGATAATGTCATGTGACTACTGCTGGGTTCACACAGTGCAAAAGCGTTCTAACGCATACGAGTGCACAAGAACGCGAGCACACATACAGTTAAGCTTAAAAACATTCAGAGCCGCTGTGCTGTATTGACAGCTGCCAGAAGCACTTTCCATTAAAAACAAACCCAGAAAATGCAATGGTTTCATGCAACTTTACAGCAGGTTGCACAACTACATTGTATCTGTATTTTGCAAGTACCACGGTGTACTAAGAATGTGAATTGTGAATTTGCATCCTTCAAAGTTGATATGAAAATTAAGCACATCATAATTGCTGAATCAATGTGTGTTTTGAATTACCTTGAGAGCTATGGATGTGTGGTCTACGACTATCTTCAACTGGCTTGGTAAGACGTCAAAGGTGATGTGTTTTCCCTTGTAGAAAGGCATCTGAAACAGCAACAGTGAAACTTAAAACTGGGCCATAATCGTGTAAACAAACATAATTTATTGAATTTATATTGATTATTGAACCTTTTTCTGTAATAGAAATTCTGTGTTTGTGAGAACGATCATAATTTGATGTTTTAAAAAATAGTTTAACTTCTCAAAAGAAAAGTAAAAAATTATATGAACACAAATAATCATAGGTTGAATAAATGCACCTAAACAGCCTGCTGTGTGCACCTAAATAGCCTGCTGTATGCACCTAAACAGCCTGCTGTGTGCACACAAAGCGTAAAGGGCATCTTTCAAAGTGCAACAAATTGGTTCAGGCCTAGGGAGTCCACAAGTACAGTTTGTTATTCAGCCAATTAGAACTTATTTTACATATTTACCTCTCAACAAACTTGTTTTTTTATAGGTATATTTTAACCGACACACCCATAACTTCATTCTGCTGATGAAGACTGTGTGATGCGGTCAAAATATACAGATTAAAAAACAAGTTTCTTGAAAGGTAAATCCATCTAAGTAACAATAAAACTTGTTTGATATTACTGAAATGCTGATATACTGTTGACATAAAACTGCACTAGCAGGTCAGCCAGGGCAGTGCTACTGAGTGGCTATGATTTCCCAAATCATATGATGGTACAAGTAATGGTGAACGAGAGGGCTACCATGTCCGGGTCAACCAACGTGGCAGCAAGAAGACAACAATCGTCCGGTCAGCAGCGATCCAAATGTGAAGTCCGGTTAGGCAGTTTGAATCTCGGTTCAATGAGCGGGAAAGCAGTCGAGGTGGTGGAGATTATAGAGAAGGCGACTGGAGGTGCTGTGCATACAGGAAACGAAATGGAAGGGGGATAGAGCGAGAATACTGATGGGTGGATTCAAGCTACAGCATGCAGGAGGAGACGGAAGAAGTAATGGAGTTTGCGTCATTGTACCAGAAGAGATCAGTAAGTAAGCTACAGCACGCAGGAGGAGATGGAAGAAGTAATGGAGTTGAAGGTTGGATTCAAGCTACAGCACGCAGGAGGAGACGGAAGAAGTAATGGAGTTTGCGTCATTGTACCAGAAGAGATCAGTAAGACGGTGGTTCAAGTGAAGATGGAATGGACGCATTGTGATGGCATGGCTGATGATTAGGAAACAGCTGGTGTGTTGTCTGTATACGGGCTACATACGGGAAGGGTGAGGCAGAGAAAGAGGAGTTCAGGGATCTTTGGAGAGGATGATGGGACTGGTGGAGCTGGAGGTGATGTTGTGTATTGCGGGAGACTTCAATGCACATGTTGGAGTAGCAGAACCAGGTAAAGAGGAGTGTTGGCAGACACGGGTGGGGAGTGAGGTCAAGCTCTGGTGGAACTGATGGCTAGAAACTAACTAACTCTTTCTTCCAGAAGCGAGAGCCACAAGATCACATACAGAAGTGGACAGCACAAGACCGAACTAGATCTGCTGATAGTCCGGAGGAAAGATCAAGGACTGCAAAGCTGTAGCTGGAGAGCAGGTCACGACACAGCATAAGCCAGTGGTGTTCGTTGTGCGTATGCAGAAGAAACAAACTAAGACCGTGAGTCACAGGACTATTAAGTGGTGGAGGTGCAAAGACGATGCTGCTTTTGAATAAAAGAAGCAGGTGACAACTAAATATGAAGAGCCCAGTAAAGAAACTGGCAGTCTGGAGGAAGAATGGAAAAGGTACAAAGAAGCATTTGTGGGAACTGCAGAGGAGCTATGTGGAAGAATATCGGGAAAGGGCGGAGTGTCTAGAAGTAATAACCCAGGATGGTGGACAAATGAAGTTGCCAATGCAGTGCTTGGAAAGAAATAGAGAAGACAAAGGAGAGGGGAAATCAACCGGATGCAAGGCTGATACACACATACGGACAGAAAAAGAAAGCGGCAAAGAGAGCTGTTGATAAGGAGAGGAGTGACATGGAAGCAGATGTGTACAGCTAGCTAGATGAGGATGGTTGGAAGAAGATGATATACAGAATGGCTCGAGACAGGGATGAGAATAGTAAGGACGTGAAGGGTTGGACGGTGATCAAGGATAGAAATGGGAAGTTAGTAACAGAACATGAAGCAGTGTTGAAGGCCTACTTCAAGGAGCTTCTGAACCAGGAAGGAAATAACAATACGCATGAAATTGACAGGATGACCTAATGTGTACTGACGAGATGATATGTCATTAACTGATATTTATTTAGTGATCTTGCATTTGACAGCAGTAGCAAATGTTTGCGATTGTTACAAGTGTTTTTATAATGTACAGATCATATTTAAATCTTGAGCTGTAGTAATTATTATCATCACAAAATTCGGGAACGAACTATTGAAGCCGGTGGATGTTATGGTTGGGCTTATTATAAATTATAATATTTATTAATATTATACTATATATTATATTAATGAATGTTATAGTGTGACATAATACACAGATGGCAAGGGCAGGTCTTTCATAGGATGCTTGCACAGGATAACTCCCTTAGCTGATAGCAGAAAGGGTTGTCAAGAGATAAGATTAATTATGCCTCTCTAAGGAAGTGAAAAGTTGACTGTTAATGGTGGACATGTGGTAGTGGTTTAAGGGGATAGCTGAGTACTGGAAGGATTAGGAGAGATAACCATTGGATAGTTTGAAATAACCAGTAGTCAGAGACAGATAGATATAGGAGTTGTTACATAGAGATAGACAGGGTATGCAGCTGGGGGTTTCTCTCCAGCTTGGGCTGTTATGTGAGGCTGAGCTGCCTTGGTATGGTAAGTTGGGCTGGACTGGCATGGGTCAGGGTAGAGTATGCACTGGTTCGAATAAAGAATAAGATTGTGGAATGTTGTTTATTAGCCCGTCAGTAGTTCTTTATAATTGGTATCCCCCATTGTCTTAGTGCGTGAGAGGACCACTACGACAGCTGGACAGCCCAATACTAATAATAAGTTCATTTTCTTTGCAGGCTGAATAGTACAACAGATACATTAAAACTGATAAAACAATTAAAAAGGTAGATTAATAAAACATTGAATTGGATATATAAAATCGAAATAAATCTAATTATAAATAATTAAAACCTTTAAATTTCATATAAGTAAATAAAATTAACTAAAATTAGGTTCACTCTTAATTACAAGTAATGAAAAAGTGTTTGCGGTTACTGCCAGTTCTTGAAACATTCAGCCTTACATTGAGAAGCAATGTACACAGGTGCATTGTGGGTTGCAAATGGTGGGTAGACCAAAGATGGTGCAGTTTGTGGTTTGGTTGTACTCACCAGGACATAGTTTCCTTGTTGAACGGCGGGAAACACAAAGGATCCGTCAGCTTGTGAGGACACATGACACAACAGACGGTGTCCTTGGAGCATGGGGAAGTCGGGAACAGCCGTCTTGTCACAGCCCTGTACAGCCTGGGAGCAATAACATCAAATCAAACAGCTGCTTAACAGGCACCAAGGCTCTAAGTGCACAAACAGGGGCATTGCTCACACAGTTACTTGACATGTACCAAAGATTTGAGATCACATACAGTATCACACCTGCTGTATGCATAAAAATATTAAACTCACAGAGTAGGATCTGTCCAAAGAACCATACAACTGCACCTACCAAATGAACTTAATTACAAAATATGTATTATAAAATAACTTGTAAAATACAGTCTGGGAAAGGTGTATCGTTTCTGCAAAAGATGGAAAGCCAACGTCGACTCACTCAGAGTTTAGTCGTGTGTAAGTATTTACCTTTGACTCTTGCTCTGGTGTAAAAAGCAGGAAGTGAACGCCTTTCACTGCCTCACCATCACTGAGCACTGCACCCTGGGAAGAACAAATGTGTCATATAGAAGTATAACTCTATTGTGCAAAGATGTCTACCTACATACTCTTGCCAACAAATCCTGAATTACTGAAATATAAAACTTCACGTTAAATTGTTTTTCCCCTCTCCCTCTCTCAAACTCACTCACAGGCATCCAACACACCAGTTTACTCATTCGTTCACTCATTCACTCACATTCTCTCTTTTGCCAACTTGCATGAACTACCCAACCCACTGAGCACAGAGTTATGAGACAGTAAGGTGGCCTTACCTTGATGTCGTAGCCAAAGATTGTGAGACTACTGCCAGCATGGCCGGTCTCATGTCCGACCTGCACCGCCACAGACGACTACAACGAACACAAACATTAATTACTCAACACACAACTACAAGCCCACACACTGCACCACCACAGACGACTGCAACAAACACAAACATTAATTACTTAACACACAACTACAAGCTTACACACGGCACCACCACAGACAACTGCAACAAACATTAATTACTCAACACACAATTACAAGCTTACACACTGCACTAACACAGACAACTGCAACAAACACAAACATAAATTACTCAACACACAACTACAAGCTTACACACTGCACCACCACAGACAACTGCAACAAACACAAACATTAATTACTCAACACACAACTACCAGCTTACACACTGCACCAACACAGACAACTGCAACAAACACAAACATTAATTACTCAACACACAACTACAAGCTTACACACTGCACCACCACAGACAACTGCAACAAACATTAATTACTCAACACACAATTACAAGCTTACACACTGCACTAACACAGACAACTGCAACAAACACAAACATAAATTACTCAACACACAACTACAAGCTTACACACTGCACCACCACAGACAACTGCAACAAACACAAACATTAATTACTCAACACACAACTACAAGCTTACACACTGCACCACCACAGACAACTGCAACAAACACAAACATTAATTACTCAACACACAACTACCAGCTTACACACTGCACCAACACAGACAACTGCAACAAACACAAACATTAATTACTCAACACACAACTACAAGCTTACACACTGCACCACCACAGACAACTGCAACAAACACTAACATTACTTACCGGGTAATCAACACACAACTACAAGCTTACACACTGCACCACCACAGACGACTACAATTAACACAAACATTACATACTCAACACACAACTACAAGCTTGCACACTGTACCACCACAGACGACTACAATGAACATAAACATTACTTACTCAACACACAACTACAAGCTTACACACTGCACCACCACAGACGACTACAATGAACAAACATTACTTACTCAACACACAACTACAAGCTTACCCACTGCACCACCACAGACGACTACAATGAACATAAACATTACTTACTCAACACACAACTACAAGCTTGCACACTGTACCACCACAGACGACTACAATGAACATAAACATTACTTATTCAACACACAACTACCAGCTTACACACTGCACCACTACAGACGACTACAATGAACATAAACATTACTTATTCAACACACAACTACAAGCTTACAAACTGCACTACCACAGACAACTGCAACAAACACAAACATTACTTACTCAACACACAACTACCAGCTTACATACTGCACCACTACAGACGACTACAATGAACATAAACATTAATTACTCAACACACAACTACAAGCTTACAAACTGCACTACCACAGACAACTGCAACAAACACAAACATTACTTACTCAACACACAACTACCAGCTTACACACTGCACCACTACAGACGACTACAATGAACATAAACATTAATTACTCAACACACAACTACAAGCTTACACACTGCACCACCACAGACGACTACAATGAACATAAACATTAATTACTCAACACACAACTACAAGCTTACAAACTGCACTACCACAGACAACTGCAACAAACACAAACATTACTTACTCAACACACAACTACCAGCTTCCACACTGCACCACTACAGACGACTACAATGAACATAAACATTAATTACTCAACACACAACTACAAGCTTACACACTGCACCACCACAGACGACTACAATGAACATAAACATTAATTACTCAACACACAACTACAAGCTTACAAACTGCACTACCACAGACAACTGCAACAAACACAAACATTACTTACTCAACACACAACTACCAGCTTACACACTGCACCACTACAGACGACTACATTGAACATAAACATTAATTACTCAACACACAACTACAAGCTTACACACTGCACCACCATAGACGACTGCAACAAACACAAACATTACTTACTCAACACACAACTACAAGCTTACACACTGCACCACCACAGACAACTGCAACAAACACTAACATTACGTACTCAACACACAACTACAAGCTTACACACTGCACCACCACAGACGACTACAATGAACATAAACATTAATTACTCAACACACAACTACAAGCTTACACACTGCACCACCATAGACGACTGCAACAAACACAAACATTACTTACTCAACACACAACTACAAGCTTACACACTGCACCACCACAGACAACTGCAACAAACACTAACATTACGTACTCAACACACAACTACAAGCTTACACACTGCACCACCACAGACGACTACAATGAACATAAACATTAATTACTCAACACACAACTACAAGCTTACACACTGCACCACCATAGACGACTGCAACAAACACAAACATTACTTACTCAACACACAACTACAAGCTTACACACTGCACCACCACAGACAACTGCAACAAACACTAACATTACGTACTCAACACACAACTACAAGCTTACACACTGCACCACCACAGACGACTACAATGAACATAAACATTAATTACTCAACACACAACTACAAGCTTACACACTGCACCACCATAGACGACTGCAACAAACACAAACATTACTTACTCAACACACAACTACAAGCTTACACACTGCACCACCACAGACAACTGCAACAAACACTAACATTACGTACTCAACACACAACTACAAGCTTACACACTGCACCACCACAGACGACTACAATGAACATAAACATTACCTACTCAACACACAACTACAAGCTTATAAACTGCACTACCACAGACAACTGCAACAAACACAAACATTACTTACTCAACACACAACTACAAGCTTACACACTGCATCACCACAGACGACTGCAACAAACACAAACATTACCGGTACTTACTCAACACACAACTACAAGCTCACACACTGCATTGCCACAGACGACAACAAACAGTTTGTACTCAACACACACAGCACTAGACAAAGAAAGCAGCAACAATTTTACATCATTGAACTCTCAAAATCATGAATGTTTACAAAGAACAGCTAATTATTCATAGAAAGCAAAACAATCTTTTCCACGTATTAAGCTGCTGAAAGTAGAAGAATCCGACTCACTTCCTACATCTTTATGTGCACCTCGACTTCCACAGTTGAACATTTCTGCATTTGTCAACACTGGTAATATAACAATATTCTGCATTTGTCACAAACAACTGCTATTCAGTATGAGCATGGGCCACTTCACCAAGACGGGGTATGGTCTTAAGTGAACATACCGTCACAAATTTCCAGGTGGTGTGTGATGCCTCGACCACATAATCACCAGGAAGAACATTCTCAAAAGTGAAACTTCCACCGGTCACAGAGGTCGCTTTCTTGACCGTCTCCACTGACCCCTTCTTCTTCAAGGTCAAGGTCACACCTGAAGGTCCGTCAGTGCTTCCCTGGCTGATCACCTACATTAGGGGCACATTAAATATGACACATTACGGAATCCTTAACTGAATAACATCAAATGGAACCTTTGTGATGTGCATCATTCGTGAACTGTCCAAAATGATGAGTAGCTCAAATGATTGGTCAGGAATCTGCATGACATTCTTAACTAATTCATGTTAATTATGTTTTTCTATCAAGAACCTTTCCTTCCTGATGTTTCCATAAATCAGGGGTAGTTTCGGTAGCAAACCCCTGGATGACTTACTTTGGTCTCAGGTTCATAGCAAATTGTCAACAAACATTTTAAAATACTCATATTCATGAATAAATCTGAAGTTTGGGCTCTGTATTCAAAGTATTTTTTTTAACTGGCCACATTACTATGCACAATCAATTAAGAGTGTATAGGCTGTAATTTGTTGGCTACATTTCAGGCCTAATAACCTCATAATACATTGTATATATTGTACATATTGTACATAGTAGCTAAGAGACACATTACAATACTAACATGAAAATACTAAATGTATTAACTAGAACATACATATATACAGTAGTACCTGTCTTGTAGGGACACTTGTGCATCCAAGCAAAAGTGTCCCTACATTGCAGGTGTCCCCTCGTGGGAGGGACAAGAATTTACGACAATTTTTTTCCGAACATATTTACAATCTTTATTTGCATCCACAATGTAATACATACACCACATTTACCCCCACAACAATACTACCCCATAAAATATGTATAGTGTATTACACCATACTCCCCACATATGTTATCCCACACCACATTTTATTTACAATCATAAAACCAATAGCACCCCAAAATAAATAATATACATGTACCCCACCACCTAAATTCCACCACCATAGTATATACATGTACAATAACCACACCAAGGCATCACTCAGCAGAGAAGAAGTCTCTAATGGACTTCTGCTTCGCTACTGCAGCCTGCTGGATGCTGTGTTCTTGGACAATATTCTGCAGCTTGGTGACTGCCTCCAGCATCAATGCATCATTTGCACGCAGTGCAAATGTCACCAGATCACCAACGTGTCCCAGGGCCTTTTTTGTTGATACAACAGCGGGCTCAGCTGCCTCCTCGCTGTCATTCTCGCTGTCATCGTCCTCTGGCTGCTGGTCACCCCTGTACATAGTCATATGTTAAGCACAACAAATATCTGCTGTTGTTGTATGACAATACCAACCTTTCCAACGACGCCAAACCCAGTAAAGCGGAAGTTTATGTCTTCTGACTTGCTGCACGCGTCTGTCTCTCCATCTATGTGCAGGTCAACACTGCTCGGCTCTACAAGCACAAGAAATAACTACTCAAAACACTACTCAAGATTAACCGTGGCATCAGGTACCCAGTAAATGTCAGCTCATATTAACTGGAATGGCCTTGTGAAAATAAGAGGTATGGCAGCCGCGGGCAAGATAATTTCTGCAAGAATATGTGAAATGGCGGTAACAAAGGATTATTTTATGTATAGTTACTAGGCTAGTACCAAACAATAGTGTAAACAATAGGGTTGTTATCGTTGTAACAATCAATCGATCAATATACATACATGTCATATTGTGATAGATAGCTTGTGATATATATACTGATATTCAACACTGTATATTGATAAATCAATAAATATTACTCAAGATTCAACATTAACATTTGTATGTTTATTACTTCAAAATACCCCCAAGTACATTGAATTTATTGAAATATACAGAAACTATAACATTGTATTAGCATTGCAAGTGCGGCCGCTGCAGATTTAGCCAGATCTGGTGCTAAACTACGATACGCCACCGGTCACACAGGCCTTACATCGTTAAGTTCACATTAAATAATATGTGTGTAATATCATTGGAATGACAACATAACATTCTTTATAATGATATAAAGTTTTAAAAAGTATTCCTTTATTTGACGAACTTATCATCTGTGATTTAACAAAAATGTGTTGTAAACATTTCACACTGACAGCACGTCGCAATGGTACAAATTTTGCAAACACATGTGATGGCAAATTGAAAACCCGCACTTGTAAACATATTTGGATCATCATGATTTTTAGTCAAACATTGAGATGTTTCTTTTTTACAGCTGATGTTGCACGAAACGATAGTTACGATGAGTTGAAACGTAAACATGTTGGTTTACCTATTTTATCGCCCGAAATACAACTTTGTGCATCAGTGATGCTATCTGTCAGTTTTATACTAATCAAATTAAGTATGCTGTGTGATAATTAAACATGATTTACAAGTGCAGAAAATGGATTTTGTTCGATGTCGCATCATTTTTCTGAACAGCAACTGTGCAAGATTTTGTTAGGTGCACACTATTTTTAGCACATTGCCGTGGCAACTGCCACCCGTTGCACGTTGTCTGGTCACCCGCTGGGTGTTCTAAGGCATGGAGCTACACTGGCTAATTAAATTAATGAATGCTTTGACTGATTTGTAGTTTAACAATTTAAATATTCACAGCAACACAAATACAATGTTTTAATTAATAGCTGTAACTTATTATGGCTGAAAACATGGCCATTGCATGGCAACTTATTACTTTAAAATACTTTAAAATTAGTCAATATAATGTTTTATTTTAGAAATTAAACAAAATCGAACTGTAGTATTTCTAATATTATGATAAGGTACTTGTACAACAAAACATCCAATGCTTTAAAATTCCAAATATTACCTTCCATTATAGCTTGTATATAATTTGTATACACACATTTTAATTGTGTATACAATTGGGATTCCACATTAAATATGTTTGCTAATTTGTTATAATTTTGTTAGTAATTTTGCAAATTATGCCAATTAAATGTGTTCTAATAAAACAACTTATATGTCCTATATTGCAAGTGGCATTCAAATGTGAATTACATGCTTTGAACAAATTATACATACAAATTGGGAATTCTCATTCAATATGGCAGCTATTTTGTAACATGCTAATTATCATGTGATAAGTTATGTAAATTTGTAGCAGTAAAACCAGCTCTGATGAAACATTTTATGTTGTACTTTGTAAAACACTTACACATTAAACAATTAATGACATGTATCTTGTCACTTTATATGATCCAATATGGCTGCTACATTATGCTAATTAGGTAATTAAGTAGGCAAATTACACCGACGAAAAAAAAAATATAGATTTGTCATGTCAAAATATGTATGTCTACCAAATTTGAAATAATTAGCTCAAATAGTGCTTTAGCTGTTATGAAAACAATGAGTATAATGGTAAATAGGGGTATATCAGGTGAATAGAGTGAGCCTATTCTTTCTGTGTTAATTTCCATGCCCGCCGTTCCAACGAAAATACCCGGGGGCAGGTATCTTTACAACTTAATAACTTTGTCATTAATTGTCAAATTTTCATGAAATAAAAACATTTACTTCAGAAGAAGTAACTGCTTATAACCATAAGAACAAATGTTTAAGTAATGCAGTTTATAATTTTCATGTGGTAATGCTAATTATATGCAATGTTCTTCCCCACTGTTCTCTTTATGTTATTAAGTATTGATCTTGTTTTACTTTGCATTTGTACTTATTATACAGTTACAATAAATGGAACTGAATTTGAATTGAACTTATTCACGAACCAAACGTCCAGCCAGGAGGTGGCTCCACCTTCAGGACATAGTCTCCCTTGTCGTAGACAGGGATCATGTAGTAGCCAGTATTGGGAGCACAGTCAGTCTGGTACTTCAAGCTGCCCTGCTTTGTGTACAGTTTCACCTACAGAACAAACAAGCAACATAAATACATTATGTATATCGTGGTTGGAATGAGCAATAGAACATTGTATATGTTGATTTTTTACTATTTTACATGTAAAGCGCCTTGAATAGTTTCTAACTAGAGTTGGCGCTATATAAGTATATTTATTTATTTATGTTGATGCAAACCAGGCCACTATTTGGACCTCAAAAATACAATGTTTTGTAGCCTAGCCCTACGTATTTTATAACTGAAACAATTGTAGACTGAAAAAATCATGAAAGCACTGCTATTTAGGTATACAAAAGCAACAATATATTAAAAGTGAAATTCTGGTGGGCATGCATTTAAAACAACTATTCAATACTATAAAACAATTTTGAACTTAGAGGTCGTCCACTGTGTCTCACTCTCAGCCTCAGCCTCAGCCTCAGCTCAGGTTGGTTTGAGGCAACCGGCAGAAATAGCTCCGGCCCCTGCATGCCATGATGGGAAATGAACCCATCTTCTTGGCGTGGTAATACAACCCAAATCAGGACATAATAAAATTATGATATATACTGAGCTTCCAAATAACACAAGGCCAAGGAACTACTACTGCCGCAGTGGAATGGGCGCAGACGGCAACATTTGTGATTTGAGTTTGACAGCGTCAGTGCCAGCGGGTGATCTTACCTCGATCAGGGAAAAGTTTATTTTTACTTCAGATTTCACAAATCCACCACATCCTAGTATGTCGTCTGCAAATATAAATGGTGGTACACATACGAAACAGATGACCAGCTGCACAAATAAGGCATAGTAAGACATTTTGTGAGCCACCTCCTCAAACAAAACAACACACGCGACGCCGATGGGAAGTCCTTCTGGCCACTTCCGGCGTCAAACGTTTGGAAAAATTAAAATCTGGCGAAACATTGTAATGTAGCTAACCAGTTATTACGACCGTAATATCGGTGTTGTAGTGCATGTTTCGCCATTTTATATATATATGTCAACGTGTGTGATTGTGTCACGAAAATGAGCTTTTGGCAGATCGCTGGGTGTATTACTGCAGTAAAAGTGCTCCTGGTACCATCATAGTATGTATTTACGCATGCACGCACCCATGCAGACGCATGCACGCGCGCACACAGTACAACACACACACGCGCGCGTGCGCACACACAGTGACACACCCGTATGCAAGCACACACTGACACAGTGACACACGCATGCACCCATATCATATGTATGTACTCAAACACACGTCACTCTACAGTACAGTGCAGTGACACACACAAATGCTAATACACTTAAAGTTAAATACACACAGTGACGCAGTCGCACATAGTCATAGACACACAGCATGTCTATGACGTCTATATAATAATTGGCAAAAACCATACGGTCATTACGCCAATATTGAATATATTTTTTATATAGCCATTATAGGGGACGGGGGGCATATGGCATAGCCCTACAGGGAATTTTTAGAGTCGTCTGCCCAGCCTAGATTTAAAAGTGTCCACCGTGGCTGCAGACACAACTGTTTCGGTTAGTCCGTTCCAGTTCCTTACTGTTCTATTAAAAAAGCTGTTAGCATAAACCTGAGTCCTTGCCGGCACCTGAATAAATCGTTCACTGTGGCCACGAGTGTTGTTGATTGAGTGAACGAGGTGGCTCGGCAAAGGAAGGGCTATTTCTCCATGTACAGATTTATAGAACATTGCTAGGCGGCTGACCTCTCTGCGGCGCTCTAGGGACTCCCACTTGAGTGTTTTCATCATTAATGTTACGCTGCTTTCCCGACTGTTGTTACCCATTACAAATCTCGCTGCTCGTCGCTGTATTTTCTCAAGTTCGTTAATATTTTTTTTGGTGTATGGATCCCAAGCAGCGCTCGCGTATTCGAGATTAGGGCGGACTAGTGCAAAGTAAGCCGATTGTTTAGTTTTCTCTGAGCATTTATACATATATATTTCTCTTGATAAAACCTAATATACGGTTAGATTTGGCAGATAGGTGGGATATGTGAGTGTTCCATCTGAGGTAATCAGAGAACTCCACACCTAGGTACGGGTGATGGTGTACAATTCCCAGGCTGTCTCCATTGATGGTATACTGAGATCGGTGGATAGTTATCTTCTTGGTGATATGCATAACTGAGCATTTATTGATATTAAAATGCATCTGCCAGGTTGCAGACCAGTCCACCAGCCTATGCAGGTCGGACTGGAGGGCTTCTACGTCATTACTGTCATTGATACACCTGTATAGAATACAATCGTCGGCAAAAAGCCGGATATTAGAGGTGACGCCCTCTCCTATATCATTGACATATAATAAAAAAAGAAGTGGGCCCAGTACAGTGCCCTGTGATACCCCAGACTCGACTGTCACTTCTTCTGACGACTCGCCATCTACTACTACATTCTGCTTTCTGTCAGTTAGCAAATTTGAATACAGAGAGAGAGAGAGAGAGAGAGAGAGAGAGAGAGAGAGAGAGAGAGAGAGAGAGAGAGAGAGAGAGAGAGAGAGAGAGAGAGAGAGAGTGTGTGTGTGTGTGTGTGTGTGTCTGTGAGAGAGAGAGAAGAGTCATGCACGCACACATGCATGCATGCACGCACACACACACATGCTAATACACTTAAATACACACAGTGACACACTCGCACATAGACACACAGCATACACTGATACAGTATAGAGAGAGACACACACATACACACACACGCACGCACACACATATCTACAGTGTATGTATGTGTGCATTTCATAAAGGTACACTGATAGATAGACAAGACCCTGTCGCCAATATCATAGTTGTACATATATATATATATATATATAATATATAAGGAAATTACTAATACTATGTAGTATATAGCAAGGGACCAAACTGGCCCTACGGTTACAGTTCCAAAACTGAAAACAAATTTGTATTGCTATCATGAGGGGCCTTGCCGAACAGACAGACACAAACGCTCACACACACAATGACACACATTGTTTGCACCACTTTGTAGCATAACTGAAAGATGCCCAGTATGATTTATAATAATAAATTATGTATCATAATTGATCAGAATTTTATATATCTTCCTCACAGCCATTCAACAGATTTTGAAGTTCACAGAAACTGGCTGGCAATAACACACAGTCTGCCAATAAGCAAGTGGTATTATGAGGTGAGTTAGGCATAAAAACAATTATCAATGTATATACTGACATAAGTGACATTGTATGATCTATGTCAAGAAATCTGTCAAATGGAAGTTTTTCATGATTTCCATATCTTGAGGGAAAAGTGGCTTGTTCTTATTCCAAGATTAGGCAACACCAACTTGACTATTCGGATTACGGACCCACCGACATTGTTTTTAACAAAACAGAAATAAAATTGCAAGTTTGAACTTTTATTTCTGATCAAAAGATTTTGTATCGATTCATTGAGCATGTATGCATCACACCGAACATTGTATGTGGTTATGTATCAAGAAATTTAAGTTTGGCGCTGCTTCCCAAAATGAAGTAAAACAATTAAAATTGTCCGACATGATCAACTGTGTAATTTCCCGTGTTTGTAGCGACACCGCTCTGATATCGAAAGTATGTGTTGGCGTCGAATGCGCAGATTGTTGTCGAAATGGCAGCGAGCGCCCTTGTGTATGCTACATGAGCAATGCAACATTTAACACATTTATTTTCTTGAACAATAACAAGGTTAATGCCACCGAAATGAAGCGAAACGGCAACCTGAATGCTGACATTTTAGACACGATGCAAAATAGCAATAAAGAAAATAAACTGCCAACTCGCAACACAGGCGAAACCAGTAACGTGCACATGTTTAAGTTTAATAAGCTACTCATGCTGTCTACATGCAAAAATCTGAACATCGGATTTTGGCCAATCAAACTGGGAAAACGGGCTGTAGACAGTCTTCAATATCAGCACCGCATTGCATTACTTCGGAATAGAATAATGTAGTTATATTTGCAGGTACAACAATCAAATCCTAATTATGCCAGACAAATTAATATTATCACAGCAATATATATCCTGCCTCTAATCTACATATTTATGGCTATATATGCAGTCTAGCCACGAAAAAACCTTGGCGGAGCAGCATGAGCCCGATATGTGCAGGGTGCAGGGCCCACCAGTGTGTGGACATGAACCGACACTCACAAATCATGTTCCAGCTATGGGGCAAATAGCAAAGCAGAGGATGTGATGGACAGCATGTCCCCTCAGTTCCGGCGGAGGAAGATCCAGTTGTATGGACAACGGCGGTGAGCACAGCTCAGTACGAGGCTACTGTTCTTTGGAGTAAACCAAATCAAAAACCAGCAGAAGGCAATGGGAAACCACTGTTGTATCTTTCCCAAGACAATCATGACTCACAAAACCACAAAAAATAACGTTAACGGCATAAACGTTGTTCTGACAGTTCTGACAGGACCACCTCGCTCGGTAGGGATAGTCATGTGCGACAGGTGACACCAGATCGTAATCCAGCTATTGTGCGCAGCAGAAAGATTTTTAATATTGCTACATGGAACGTAAGAACTCTATATCAGAAAGGAAAACTAGATAACATCAAACAAGAAGCGACAAGATTGAGGATAAATATAATGGGAAAGTGAGATGGACAGTGGCAGGATAATTACACAGTCATTTACTTAGGAGGTAATAAACATGACAGAGGAGTTGGAATTCTGTTGGATGAAGAAAGAGCAAAATGCTTACTAAGATACTGGACCATATCAGATCGTATCCATTTGGTGAAACTCAATGGCAAACCATTTAACATTAACATGATACAAGCGTATGCACCAACCGCAGACAAATCTGTTGAAGAGCACGAGACATTTTATGATCTTGAATTGGCAGTCACATGAGATTGTAATAGTTACAGAAGACATTAATGCTAATGTTGGTGGGGAAAGATGTGAAGACGTAACTGGGGAGCAGAAATGAGAGAGAGGAGATAAACTAATAGAGTGGGCAAAATCTCATGACGTGATTGTAGTGTGTCGGTGCGGGCCACGTTCCGACTGAAACTGAAGAAAAGGAAAAGAGCAACAAGGAACATTAAGCTGTACATGAATGTACTAAAATCAGATTCAGCTATCACAGAGAAATTTAATGTAGCAGTTTCAATGTTCTGAATGACATTCAAGATGTGGACGACCAATGGGAACAAATGAAGGAATCAATCACACAGGCTGCAGAAGAAACTATTCCTAGGTAGTGCAGAAAAGCAAAGAAAAAATGGATGACTGACGATATTCTAAAGTTGATGAACAAAATGAGGAAAATTAAGCAAAATCGTGATGCATATGTAGCAATGAACAAGGATATAACAGCCAAATATAATCTAGCGAAAGAGAAGTAGCTTAATGAACAATGCAAAGAAATTGAACAGAAGCATAAGCACGACACAAAATCCATGCATGCTAGAATAAGAGAAATCACAGGGAAAAGAACATGCTCAGCTACAGGTTGCCTGAAATCTAAAGAAGGAAACATAATAACGGACAAAGACAAAATACTTAAGAAATGTTCAGAATATATTGGTGAACTGTACGATGACGAAAGGGGTAAAAAACCATCAATTAAGAAGAACTTTGATGGTCCTCCTATATTGAAGGACTTCTTGAACAAAATATATGACAGCGGAAGAATTCCAACTGCTTTATCAAGATCCATTTTTGTAGAAACACACAAAAAAACAGGTGCGATATGATGTGAACTACACCGTACAATTAGTCTCATGAGTCACTTCACCAAGATGTTGCTTAAAATTATTATGACCAGGATGAGAAACAAAATAAAGCCGGAAATTGCTGAAGAACAATGTGGATTTGTAGAAGATAAAGGTACAAGTAATTCAATATACATCCTACGAACACTGATTGAGAGAGCACTGGAAGTGCAGAAAGATATGTATGTTTTATAGATTACACTAAGGCATTTGACAGAGTTCGTCATGAAATAATCATACCAATGCTGGAGAGTTTGAACATTGATGGGAAAGATCTGAGAGTTGTGAGAAATCTGTCCTGGGAACAAACAGCAGCAACATGAATATAAAATGACATAAATAAATTTCAAGAAATAAAATGTGGTGTAAGACAAGGGTGTGTCCTATCACCCGATTTCTTCATTATACAGTGAGATCATCTTACATACATTAGAAGATATGCCAGGTATTCAAGTAGGGGGATACAACATGAATCATTTATGATATGCAGACGACACAGTACTGATTGCTGAGAACGAAATAGATCTACAACATATGCTAGATACAGTAATAAGGGAAATTGAGAAAAAAGGTCTGTCCCTGAACAAAAAGAAAACAGAAGCCATGATAATCTCAAAGGAAAATTACACTCCAACATGGTAGCATATGGCACTGTTTTGAAGCAAGTACGAATGTTTAACTATCTGGGATCACTAATAACATCTGACGGTCGATGCAACGATGAGATCAAGAGATGAATTGCATAAGTCAATATGAAAAACATTTTAACAAACAAAAATATATCAATTGAAGTGAGAAAACGTGTACTGCAATGCTACATAGAGCCCATACTGCTATATCTGGATGTGAAACCTGGACAATAACCAAACGTTCACAAAAAAACCATAGAAGCCACTGAAATGTGGTTCTTAAGAAGAATGCTGCGAGTGCCATGGACTGCAAAGCAAAGCTATGAAGTCATCCATAGGGCAGCCAAATCAAAAAGAAAGATCATCAACAAAGTTAGAACACAACAAGCACGATTTATAGGCCAAGTCATGAGAAAGAAAAAGTTAGAACAAATAGTAACAACAGGAAAGATAGAAGGAAAAAGATCCAGAGGACGCCAGAGAATAAAAATAATAGATAGTCTCTCAACATGGTGTGGAAGGAGCACAACAGAACTGCTACAAACTACACACGACCGTGCCGTTTGGAGGGCCGTGATCGCCAATGCCTGTGACAGACATGGCACATAGAAGAAGAAGAAGATGGCTGTAATGTTAACTCACCATAATGGTATCTGCCAAGTCTTGTTATTAGTACTTGTTATTTTAAATTAGAATATTCTTCAACTTTTATTAAACTTTCATAAAAGTATGTGTCTACTAAGTTTTGATACAAGGCTAAATAATTTTTTAGCAAAGTACTGTATGGCTCATATGACAATTTGTGTATTTACACAAAACACCTTTCTTATGCAATGACTTTTATTTTTATTTCGTCCTCCCTAACAAAAATGTTTCAAAAATCCTTAAAAAAGGCCTTACATGTATATAATACACTGGAATTTCATAAAAATACATTGCCAGTCAAGATAAACTGTGTTCATATAAATTATATGTACTTTGCTTTTACTTAATTGCAGATTAAAAAAAATCAACCAGTTAATAGTATTATCTAATTGCATCAAATATATGTTGTCTTTGACAGAATAATTCCATATTCCTGCTATATTACAACGCACCAGCACAGCTTCTGTAGATCAGCTGCTTCATATAATCAAATTGCTCTGTAGTAACAAGAATCTGTTTCAAGGAGTCAATTATAAGTTATAACTATATATATATATATGTCATATTAAATATTGTTATAAATGCAATATGGTGTGTGCCTTTGTTATATCATACTCACTAACCACTAATCATGATTGTTCCATCATATATTTGCCAAAGTCCCGCTGTTGGAACGCATTTGTGCAGTGGCTAGAGCTTCGGACTCTTGATCGAGAGAACCTGGTTTTGAATCCTGTGCTGCGGTGTCGGACCTTGGGCAAGTTTGTTCACTCTATGTTGCTCCATTTCACTTAGCAGTATGAATGAGTAATATTGAGTGCCTGGCTATAGACAATGGTGGATATTTGTGTACGGATAGTCTTTGTGCATTAATTGCAGTGTGGCTGGATGTTTCCCAGAGAAGTTGAGATGATGTTCAATTGAACAGGTCTGCCAGTGAGTAAAATGTAAAGCGCTTTGAACAGTCCTGGGGACTGGATATTTCGCTATAGATATAAAAACTTACCTTTACTTTACTGTACTTTAACTTGACTTTTTCAGGAAACTTCTGAATGGACCTTGGATTACCCACCTCTGTTTGCGCTGTTTGAGTTCCTGCTCTCACAAGTTGCACAGTTCTTTGATAAGAAGATGCTCGATGTCAAAAACCTCAACTATGCCAGTGAGGCGACTGTATTATTCCAGAGAGGATCGGTGATTGTCGCCGATCTTTTATACATGTATGCCATTAAAGAGTGAGTGCAGTTGTGCTATTTTATATTTCAAGATCACATTTATTCTTATTAAACGTTAATTATCACGTCATTGATCACTGTGCTGTGCAGCTGGTAATAAAAATATGCAAAACAGTAAATGATGGTGTAAACATTTAATTCAGTTTTGTCCAGTTATATCAAATGGAACATGTCAGAAATGTCCTAGTGCTCCAACCTGCCGCAACCTTAATAACCCAAGACAGCTGGCAGAGTAGCTTAAATTGGTGAAGACTGTGGGCCACACCAGATTATTTGTGTCACTATGCCAACCGTTGAACAAGGAACTATTTTCTCTATCACCATCTGTGCTGGGTATATTTGACATTTAATTCAGTTAACTTTCAAACTGCATCTTTTCTACACTGAGTTCAAATGACTGCATTTCAAGCCTTGTACATTTCCTTTGACATGTGAGCAAAATGTGGATATTTTATTGCATTTATTATTGTTTCTTTCGCAGATACTGTTCCTACTGTTTGGGAGGAGAGAAGAAGAAGACCACCTTTTTCCAAACACCGATGTTCACACTAGCTGTTCTGCTAATGGGCAATTTTGGTTTGCTCTTAGTTGACCGTATCCTTATGTTACTAATTTATTAAAATTGCTTATGTACACATATTACCAAATATGATTGTCTGTATATATTTAGATATATTTCAAAGCATTCTATTAATATTTGATTTCTGTTTAACAAAGTTTTATATGATGTTTAAGATAGCATTACCATCGGTAACCAAAAAAAACATAATATGTCAGTATTAATATTAAATTGCATGCAGATGATTTCTTGTTGATAAATATGACTTGAATTTTCCTTGACTTGTGGCAGATATCCACTTTCAGTATAATGGTTTTCTCTTTGGTATATTGCTGCTCTCAATAACTAGGATTTGTCAGGTATTGTGTACGTTATTGCCTACAGACTTCTAAGAATCATTCTTTATTGTTTCCTTGTTTTGATGTTAATATTGACTTGTCTTACTGTGAATAAAGATAACCATGAGGTATGCTTTCAGTTATGTGGTTTACTGGACCGGGTCATTGAAGGAACCATGTGGTTTACTGTTTAAGGCCGGGTCATTGAAGGAGCCGTGTGCTTTACTGTTTAGGGCCGGGTCATTGAAGGAGCCGGGTGCTTTACTGTTTAAGGCCGGGTCATTGAAGGAACCATGTGGTTTACCTTTTAGGGCCGGGTCACTGAAGGAGCCGTGCGGTTTACTGTTTAAGGCCGGGTCATTGAAGGAGCCGTGTGCTTTACTGTTTAGGGCCGGGTCATTAAAGGAGCCGTGTGCTTTACTGTTTAAGGCCGGGTCATTGAGGCATTGAAGGAGTTGTGCGGTTTACTGTTTAAGGCCGGGTCATTGAAGGAGCCGTGTGCTTTACTGTTTAGGGCCGGGTCATTGAAGGAACCATGTGGTTTACTGTTTAGGGCCGGGTCATAGAAGGAGCCGTGCGGTTTACTGTTTAAGGCCGGGTCATTGAAGGAGCCGTGTGCTTTACTGTTTAGGGCTGGGTCATTGAAGGAACCATGTGGTTTACTGTTTAGGGCCGGGTCATTGAAGGAGCTGGGTGCTTTACTGTTTAAGGCCGGGTCATTGAAGGAGCCGTGTGCTTTACTGTTTAGGGCCAGGTCATTGAAGGAGCCATGTGGTTTACTGTTTAGGGCCGGGTCATTGAAGGAGCCGTGTGCTTTACTGTTTAGGGCCGGGTCATTGAAGGAGCCATGTGGTTTACTGTTTAGGGCCAGGTCATTGAAGGAGCCGTGCGGTTTACTGTTTAAGGCCGGGTCATTGAAGGAGCCGTGTGCTTTACTGTTTAGGGCCGGGTCATTGAAGGAGCCGTGTGCTTTACTGTTTAAGGCCGGGTCATTGAAGGAGCCGTGCGGTTTACTGTTTAAGGCCGGGTCATTGAAGGAGCCGGGTGCTTTACTGTTTAGGGCTGGGCCATTGAAGGAGCCGTGTGCTTTACTGTTTAGGGCCGGGTCATTGAAGGAGCCGTACGGTTTACTGTTTAAGGCCGGGTCATTGAAGGAGCCGTGTGCTTTACTGTTTAGGGCCGGGTCATTGAAGGAGCCGGGTGCTTTACTGTTTAGGGCCGGGTCATTGAAGGAGCCGTGTGCTTTACTGTTTAGGGCCGGGTCATTGAAGGAGCCGGATGCTTTACTGTTTAAGGCCGGGTCAGTGAAGGAGCCGGGTGCTTTACTGTTTAGGGCCGGGTCAGTGAAGGAGCCGGGTGCTTTACTGTTTAGGGCCGGGTCATTGAAGGAGCCGGGTGCTTTACTGTTTAAGGCCGGGTCATTGAAGGAGCCGTGTGCTTTACTGTTTAAGGCCGGGTCATTGAAGGAGCCGGGTGCTTTACTGTTTAAGGCTGGGTCATTGAAGGAGCCGGGTGCTTTACTGTTTAGGGCCGGGTCATTGAAGGAGCCATGTGGTTTACTGTTTAGGGCCGGGTCATTGAAGGAGCCATGTGGTTTACTGTGGCATTAAACTTCAAACACATCTTTCTCTACATTGCTCCTGCCTACTTTGTGTTTCTGCTTCGAAACTACTGCTTCAGCAGTAATAAAGGTAAGTGAACATGTCTGTTATCTAAACAGGTACTGCTTGTCGATGATCACAAATTATTTATAATTCTTTAATTTCCTTTTGTATTGCAATATTAGCATTAGCGTAATTGCCATTTTAACAATTTTAGATGTACTGAAGACATCTATCCTTTAATGTTTACTCTATGTAAACAATCACATTTACAACATCTTGTAAAAACATAAATCAGCAGAGATTTGGTAATAATAAGGTAGGAATTTGGAACTGTTAATTAAATTTAACAAGGATTCAACAAGATTGCCATTCATAGAATTAATTCTAGATCTGTCAACAAGAAAACCTTTGGCGGGAGAATGGTTAGTAATGATTTAATGTTCTGTTCCAGTGCTCTTGATACTGTGACACTGATGTGTTATTTCGGAGTCGGTGTGTGCCTTGTGTAACTGTGATCTCTGCCTACAGATGGCAGTGTGAGGTGGTCGTCGTTCTCGGTGAAACGATTCATTTCACTTGGCATTGTCGTTTCCATGGTGTTCCTTCTGTCATTTGGCCCCTATATAATTCTGGTAAGCAGATTTGTTCAACACCCAATGTATTGTTGACTTGTACAACTACAAGCATTAATTACTACATTGATAAAGTCAAATATAGTAGGTAGTAATTTTTATATTCTTCTGTTGCTAACATTAATAAATCCTACATTTTAGGCTTAGCCTAACTGAAGTAACTGTTGATGAGACGTCTTGATGTACATTCATGTAGAAATAGTATGATATGATAAATGTTTAGTAAAAGATTTTATTTTGAATTATGTTACGCACAGTAGTGATAGTACATTGTTTGCTTTTATTGAGAAAAATACTATGTTATACAGTTTTTCTGTGTGGTTTGACCTCACAAATTAGATGACATTTAATTACATGGACCTTTCACACCACTTATCAACTATGATAGGAAAATAACCTGTTTGAGGGGAAATGTATTGACACTAAGCATACAAGCTGGTAACTGTCTCCCTACCTCCCAGCATCTCTCCATGAAACCATTTTTGTGTAGTGTCATGCATTTATCAATATTATAAAAACATCCCTTATCATTCTAAGGCCGCCACCTGAGTGCTGCATTCATCTATATCAGAAAGACGTGAATATACGAAATTACTGATTGATTTGACTGAAGAATCAAATTTACTTAGACTTATTTCCTCTTGTTCCTATCGGGACATTGGACGACGAGGTTCCTCCGTCTGGTAAGGTCATTTGCGACTTCTTTAGCCTAATTCCAGGTGATTCCCATTTCTGCCAAGTCTTCCACAAATGTCTTGCGCCAGGTCTTAGTCGGCCTTCCTCTTTTCCTGTTACCACCTTCCAGTACCCACTCCATCGCTACATGTGCAAGTCTCTCCCTCGATAGACATAGTACATGCCCAGGTACTCTCCTTCGTCTACACTTGACGATGTCATAGTCTCTTCATTGGTGATGTGCTCTCTCCATGATATGCCCAATATGAAATGAACAACCCAAATATAACTGTTTTATATGCAAATGAGTTCTTTTAGACATATCCAATATGTTAATTTGTACCTTGTAAAGGCTTTCGTCGATGTAATACACCAACATCTACAGTACATGTCATGTATGATGTCATCTACAGGTGAGATAGTTCGTAATTCCGCTCGTCACTTGATTGGTGTTTGGCCTTTCTGATCCATGTGGCATCGTTTATCTATCTCACATGTGCGGTGACGTCACATGTCACATGTACTGAAGAAGGTGGTATGTTCCATCAACGAAAGCCTCTACAAGGTAAAAATTCACGTATTGGATATTTCTAAAAGAACTCATTTACATAGAAATGAACTACCCTGAAGAATGTTCAGCAGTAATTGTTTTATATTGATTGTTTTATATTGATTGTTTCATATAATGTTTAGCACCAGCTGGCCCAGGTGGTGTCCCGATTGTTCCCGTTCAAGAGA
Organism: Escarpia spicata; assembly: GCA_963995525.1. NCBI lineage: Eukaryota > Metazoa > Annelida > Polychaeta > Sabellida > Siboglinidae > Escarpia > Escarpia spicata. The sequence continues at coordinate 34,745,906 of OZ023215.1, forward strand.
GGATTGTGTCACGCTTATTGGGCTGCCAATTTCTGGGCCCTCTACAACATTGCTGACAAAATGGCGGCAGTTGTAGGTAAGTACAAGTGTCTGTCCACTTGGTGCACAGACGTGAATAAATGTTAGCATCATATTAACTTTTGTAGTAAGTGGGAGTGTTCTTAAATAAGTTTGTAAGTAGCATTATCTTGGATCATAATAATAGTGCGTGATGGTTGATACAACACTGAGATCATAATAATAATTGTGTGTGATGTTTATACAACACTGAGATCATAATAATAATAGTGTGTGATGGTTGATACAACACTGAGATCATAATAATAATTGTGTGTGATGTTGATACAACACTGAGATCATAATAATAATAGTGTGTGATGTTGATGCAACACTGATATCATAATAATAATAGTGTGTGATGGTTGAAACAACACTGAGATCATAATAATAATTGTGTGTGATGTTGATACAACACTGAGATCATAATAATAATAGTGTGTGATGTTGATGCAACACTGAGATCATAATAATAATAGTGTGTGATGGTTGATACAACACTGAGATCATAATAATAATTGTGTGTGATGTTGATACAACACTGAGATCATAATAATAATAGTGTGTGATGTTGATGCAACACTGAGATCATAATAATAATAGTGTGTGATGGTTGATACAACACTGAGATCATAATAATAATAGTGTGTGATGGTTGATACAACACTGAGATCATAATAATAATTGTGTGTGATGTTGATACAACACTGATATCATCATAATAATAGTGTGTGATGTTGATGCAACACTGAGATCATAATAATAATAGTGTGTGATGGTTGATACAACACTGAGATCATAATAATAATTGTGTGTGATGTTGATACAACACTGAGATCATAATAATAATAGTGTGTGATGGTTGATACAACACTGATATCATAATAATAATTGTGTGTGATGTTGATACAACACTGAGATCATAATAATAATAGTGTGTGATGTTGATGCAACACTGAGATCATAATAATAATAGTGTGTGATGGTTGATACAACACTGAGATCGTAATAATAATAGTGTGTGATGGTTGATACAACACTGAGATCGTAATAATAGTAGTGTGTGATGGTTGATACAACACTGAGATCATAATAATAGTAGTCTCTGATGGTTGATACAACACTGAGATCAAGAGACAAACTGTTCAGGCCAGAACAGCTTTCCACAACATGAAAAGCATTTTAGCTAATACGAATCTGTCAATTGAAGTGAGAAAATATATACTACAATGCAACATAGAGGGTACAGAACTCTAAGGATCATTGTCAGTGAGAAAACTTTCAAAAAAATAGAAGTTACGTAAATGTGGCTCCTGTGAAGAATGCTCATAGTATTGAGGATAGAAAAGAAAAGTCATGAAGAAATCCTTAGAACAGCAAACATTAAAAGGTGTATCATGAAAAAAATCAGGAAGTAAGCACAATTATGATGAGAAAACAAAAGTTAGAACATCTTATGATAACAGGTAAGATCATGGTGAAAAGACGGAGACTTAAAATCCTCGGTGGTCTAGCAGCTTTGTTGTAAATGCCCACAATCATTCAGTTGATTATTCTGGCATTGGGAGTATTGAGATCCCATCTTAGCGAGTCCATGACAGATTTTTTTCATTTCCCTGCATGGGATCTTTTACTTCCCTGGCACCGACACAAGTTTGAAGGGACCTTATAGTGTCTCTTCGTAAAGACACGGGCAACGTAGGATGAACAAAACTGCCCTGTTGTGACACAGCGGCCGAACCAGTACTAAACCACCGCCCGGCGGCACCAAGCTTCGAAACCCGGTTCCTCCGAACAACAATCCACCACTCAAACTACTCAATCACTGCACCCCACCTGGTGAGGAAGGAACAGAACTCTTGCTAGACACACACAGGTGTGGTCTATGAAGGGTCATGTGATCGCCAACACCTGCAGGAGAGAACAACTAGAAGAATAACTCATGCTTGGTGTCAGTAAGTCCACAAGTGGGATGGGGTACCTTGGTAGTTGAGCACCAATTCGTCAGTCAAGAGAATCAGGGTTGAGTCCATCAACCACCATTTTGAAACTTGGACATTTTTTTACCCCACTTTGTTTCTTTCGGAAGAGACACAAAGCTTATGGCCCGTTCTACCTGAAATGTGTAACCTGTTATGGACTGACAGAGCGGTGGAGTCTACTCTCTGTAACTCTAACCCAGTAGGCAGTGTGTATGACAGTGGACTCCGTACATGGAGCTATGACAATACAAATGTATCGTAGTGTTGGCTGTTTCTTTATTCTGCATAACAAAAGTTTAATCACAATACGACATGGTACATGAAAAGAAAGATGACCAACATGATCCACAAGTAATAATGCGGCAGAATTAGAAAACAGATTGTATAATGCATTTCTTCTTAAATGATTTGCTATGTTATCGACAGGTGTGCGGATGGGATTATTGCCACCAGGAGTTGTTCCCCAGGCATCCATGACCAGCGGACTGGTACAGCAGTATGACCATGCAGTGCTGCCCTCTGTCTCTCCAGTCATGACACTAGCCTGTACTGTAACCTCAATGCTGGTATGTTTAGTCAATAACGATTCTTGCTGTGCCTTGTTAATTAAAGATGATTTAGTTAAGGCCAGTTTACACCAGCTATGATTGACATATTGTTGACATCTGTATTCTGTGACACGTCTCATGAAAAAGACCTTGCACAAAGACTTGTTATCATTGTGTCTATTTCGATATACACAACTGCCAACACATTTTAAAACAGTCGTACATTGTTGACATAAAGTGAACTTGGTAACATAATATTAATACCGTCTGAACATTACCTACAAAGTTATGAAGTATACATGTAGTTAAATAAATAAAAAAATTAATGAATAAATAAATTAGCTGATGAAGTAAAAACTAAGCTGATGTTACCTGGCACAGCAAAGTGGGTATTTAGTCGCGAAGTTGTGAAATGGGGTTCTGTGCCTTTTTGGATTCCATAGGTCATGACCTTTAAAGTGGTCCATCATTTGTTGAAATATCTTTAGTAATTTTTTATTTATTACTAAAATTGAAGCAGACTTTAGAAAGCATTGTTTTGAGAAACAAGATCAATTTGACTCATGTGGTTTATTGTTCTTTTAATCCATGGGTTCGTTAAAACATACACTATATTACTAGTTTGGGATTATTTGTCAGGGAAAATAAACTGCCCGATGAAAGATGAGATTATGAGTTATCTATTTCTGTCAAAATCAAAAAATTTTGAAAACCAGGCGGAAGCAGCTATTTTTGGCTCATATCCAGAATCGATCCGTGTGACTTAACACCCGGTTCACTGTAATGTGGAGACGTGTGTCTTGCAGCCGTACCTCATCCACATGTGGCGGTATCCGACTGGAGCAAGGAGCTTCCTACGTGGCATCGTATTGTGTGCATTCAGCTCATTTATGTTTGGCTGGCACGTCCACGAGAAGGCAGTGCTGCTTATTATCATTCCACTTACGTAAGTATGCCATGGCCAGCAGCGGCAACAGATCTGTCATTTCACTTCAAATTGGTGATCATAGTCCTCCCAATCGATCGGTTGTTTGTCTTTTGTAGCGCTTTGTTACGCTTCTCAATCATGTTGACAGATTCTATTATTTTTATTCTCTGAATTCCTCTGCTTTTTTCTCTTCATCTTTTCAGTAATATCCATGACCCAACGGTTTTGATGAAATGTGCACATATTTCACACCTAATTTAAGGAAAAGGGGTGTTCTCCAAATATTTATGTACATTGATTGATGACACACAAAACTAATACTTAGTGTGAAAACAAATCTAGATTGGACGGATGTTGAAAATCTCACGTACCCAGTAGTTTCCAATATAAATACATTTTTTCACAAATTTGTCAGTTGTATCATTACAGAGTTTAGCAATAGCTTCATGTCCCAAAGCACGTAACAAGTTTGCAGCTAACTACATAATAAGTCACTGTGTTGATTACCTCTTGCAAGAGCACTTGATGACGTAAAGTTATCGGGAAAGTGACGGTGGGTTTACAAGGCAAAGAGGATCTGAATGAGGAGTTCCTTGTGTCGTCGGCCATAACAGCCATTAATTCTTCTTTTCCATGTGTGGGGCGGGGAGCGATTAAGACACTTGAATTCTTAAATTATCCATGAAGTGTATGCAAAATACCTTTGTAAAAAGACACAATAAACTATCTTATTTTATCTTAACATTAAGTTTGTTAGTAGGCCTACGACAGATGTGATGTACTTTGGTTGTATGACTTTGCATTACAGAAACGTGTGACTTTGTAGACTGTTGGCGGTGACAAGGAAGGCAGATGCCCAGGTGTTTCTATTGGTGTCCACCTCTGGTCACCTCGCACTCTTCCCCCTCATCTTCACACAGCCTGGTCAGTGCGTTATACATCTATATATTAATACACCAACTTTGGGGCATTGTAAGTGTATCTCCTCCAAGACGCTGACACCCACTGGTCTCTTCCTGTGTCCATTATACATCCATGTATTAATCCACCAACTTTGGGGCATTGTAAGTGTATCTCCTCCAAGATGCTGACACCCACTGGTCTCTTCCTGTGTCCATTATACATCCATGTATTAGTCCACCAACTTTGGGGCATTGTAAGTGTATCTCCTCCAAGACGCTGACACCCACTGGTCTCTTCCTGTGTCCATTATACATCCATGTATTAGTCCACCAACTTTTGGGCATTGCAAGTGTATCTCCTCCAAGACGCTGACACCCACTGGTCTCTTCCTATGTCCATTATACATCCATGTATTAGTTCACCAACTTTTGGGCATTGCAAGTGTAACTCCTCCAAGACGATGACACCCACTGGTCTCTTCCTATGTCCATTATACATCCATGTATTAGTCCACCAACATTTGGGCATTGCAAGTGTAACTCCTCCAAGACGATGACACCCACTGGTCTCTTCCTATGTCCATTATACATCCATGTATTAGTTCACCAACTTTGGGGCATTGTAAGTGTATCTCCTCCAAGACGCTGACACCCACTGGTCTCTTCCTATGTCCATTATACATCCATGTATTAGTCCACCAACTTTGGGGCATTGTAAGTGTATCTCCTCCAAGACGCTGACACCCACTGGTCTCTTCCTATGTCCATTATACATCCATGTATTAATCCACCAACTTTGGGGCATTGTAAGTGTAACTCCTCCAAGACGCTGACACCCACTGGTCTCTTCCTATGTCCATTATACATCCATGTATTAGTCCACCAACTTTGGGGGATTGTAAGTGTATCTCCTCCAAGATGCTGACACCCACTGGTCTCTTCCTGTGTCCATTATACATCCATGTATTAGTTCACCAACTTTGGGGCATTGTAAGTGTATCTCCTCCAAGACGCTGACACCCACTGGTCTCTTCCTATGTCCATTATACACCCATGTATTAATCCACCAACTTTGGGGCATTGTAAGTGTATCTCCTCCAAGATGCTGACACTCACTGGTCTCTTCCTGTGTCCATTATACATCCATGTATTAGTTCACCAACTTTGGGGCATTGTAAGTGTATCTCCTCCAAGACGCTGACACCCACTGGTCTCTTCCTATGTCCATTATACATCCATGTATTAGTCCACCAACTTTTGGGCATTGCAAGTGTATCTCCTCCAAGACGCTGACACCCACTGGTCTCTTCCTATGTCCATTATACATCCATGTATTAGTTCACCAACTTTGGGGCATTGTAAGTGTATATTCTCCAAGACGCTGACACCCACTGGTCTCTTCCTATGTCCATTATACATCCATGTATTAATCCACCAACTTTGGGGCATTGTAAGTGTATCTCCTCCAAGATGCTGACACCCACTGGTCTCTTCCTATGTCCATTATACATCCATGTATTAGTCCACCAACTTTGGGGCATTGTAAGTGTATCTCCTCCAAGATGCTGACACCCACTGGTCTCTTCCTATGTCCATTATACATCCATGTATTAGTCCACCAACTTTGGGGCATTGTAAGTGTATCTCCTCCAAGATGCTGACACCCACTGGTCTCTTCCTATGCCCATTATACATCCATGTATTAGTCCACCAACTTTGGGGCATTGTAAGTGTATCTCCTCCAAGATGCTGACACCCACTGGTCTCTTCCTATGTCCATTATACATCCATGTATTAGTCCACCAACTTTGGGGCATTGTAAGTGTATCTCCTCCAAGATGCTGACACCCACTGGTCTCTTCCTATGTCCATTATACATCCATGTATTAGTCCACCAACTTTGGGGCATTGTAAGTGTATCTCCTCCAAGATGCTGACACCCACTGGTCTCTTCCTATGTCCATTATACATCCATGTATTAGTCCACCAACTTTGGGGCATTGTAAGTGTATCTCCTCCAAGATGCTGACACCCACTGGTCTCTTCCTATGCCCATTATACATCCATGTATTAGTCCAACAACTTTGGGGCATTGTAAGTGTATCTCCTCCAAGATGCTGACACCCACTGGTCTCTTCCTATGTCCATTATACATCCATGTATTAGTCCACCAACTTTGGGGCATTGTAAGTGTATCTCCTCCAAGATGCTGACACCCACTGGTCTCTTCCTATGTCCATTATACATCTATATATTAGTCCACCAACTTTGGGGCATTGTAAGTGTATCTCCTCCAAGATGCTGACACCCACTGGTCTCTTCCTATGCCCATTATACATCCATGTATTAGTCCACCAACTTTGGGGCATTGTAAGTGTATCTCATCCAAGATGCTGACACCCACTGGTCTCTTCCTATGTCCATTATACATCTATATATTAGTCCACCAACTTTGGGGCATTGTAAGTGTATCTCCTCCAAGATGCTGACACCCACTGGTCTCTTCCTATGTCCATCCATTTCTGTCGACCATTGCCCTCTCATCTACCAATTGGTGATATATTTTAAAAACATGATGGGTGTTATTTATAATTATTTACTTATATGTTTTTGATATGCTCTGCTTTTCTTGAGGACATTTCTCCTAGTAGAGCTGATTGAGTTGTGATAAAGTCACCATAAACAAGTGGTTAGTTGCTCAAAGGGTGGGTATTAGTACAATTATACATACCATATTTAACCTATTATTAACTGCACAATGTGCCTGAGATAATCGAGACATGGACAAATTTAACAAAGTCTGTTTTAAACAGCCTACACCAATGTTTGTTTCTCAAGACCGAGAAGGAACTATTTCACACCACATGACACCACTGTTGAATCATTCCACACCAGATGACAAAACACTGTGTCATGAACGATGCTTGCTAAGAAATGTGGTGTAGTGTATTTATTGTGGCATGTACCCTTAATAGGGCCAATACGGTAATGATTTTATATGTGTGTTCCAAATGCTTGGCAGTAGATATGCATGTGAACACAAATAAATAGGATGCATATGTCTCGCCAACTGTGTTATGCAATCATACTGCACAGCTACTCTGATAGACAGTGTCTGATTGATATCTAGCATCATTATTTTGCACAATTTTATTACATATACACTAAGTATTCAGGTGAGGTGAGCATATTTTAGTTTGACAAAATAGCATGACAAACTGGCTGCCATGTACATGACAAACTAGCTGTCATGTACATGACAAACTAGCTGTCATGTACATGACAAACTAGCTGCCATGTACATGACAAACTAGCTGTCATGTACATGACAAACTAGCTGTCATGTACATGACAAACTAGCTGCCATGTACATGACAAACTAGCTGTCATGTACATGACAAACTAGCTGTCACGTACATGACAAACTAGCTGCCATGTACATGACAAACTAGCTGTCATGTACATGACAAACTAGCTGCCATGTACATGACAAACTAGCTGCCATGTACATGACAAACTAGCTGTCATGTACATGACAAACTAGCTGTCACGTACATGACAAACTAGCTGCCATGTACATGACAAACTAGCTGTCACGTACATGACAAACTAGCTGTCATGTACATGACAAACTAGCTGCCATGTACATGACAAACTAGCTGTCATGTACATGACAAACTAGCTGCCATGTACATGACAAACTAGCTGTCATGTACATGACAAACTAGCTGCCATGTACATGACACATTTACTATTTAGTGACTGTTGTTATAAACCTTAGATTCATTCCCTATAGAAGGCTTTGTTGTAACCTTGCATTCACCACGTAGTTTCTCTGTCTCCAGAGTCACCCATCAAGTACTGCATGATGCTGTTCTTTACCATCTTATCCTTCGTTCTGCTAGGAGGCCTGTTTCAGTAAGTACCACTTACGTCAGTGTTAGTGTAACGGTAAGTTCTTGTGCTCGGTATCCACTCCTCGGACTGTTCAAAGCACTTTACACTTTACTCCTTGTTCAATCGAACACCATGTCAACCCCTCTGGGAAGCATCCAGCCACACTGTAATTAATCTGCGAAAACTGTTCGAACACAAATATCCACCACTGTCTATAGCCAGGTACTCATTCATGCAGCTGAGTGAACTGGAGCAACGTAGAGTGAACAAACTTGCCCAAAGTTTGATACAGCAGCACAGGATTTGATCCCAGGTTTTCTCAATTGAGAGTCCGATGCTCTAGCCACTGCACCACGGCGCTCCACAAATGTGTTGTGTTCTCCAACTATCACACTTGATGTTACTGTTTGATTACCTGGGACACTTTAACATTAACATTACTCATTTTTGTGTGCAGTGAAAAAGTATTGTACTAAGTGACTGAGCTTGAAATTCATATTGCACTACAATCTACTGTGCATTTTCCAGAAGTCATTTATAATTAATGGATATGCTACAATTTGCCAGGGAAGTTAAGATCATGTTCAGTTAAACAGATCTGCCTAGGGGTGACAGACAAGGTGCTTTTTAAAGACTACATCATGCTTTATAAGAACTTTCCTTTACCTTTATTATAAATGTAACAGAACAGGCATGAAATACTGCTGTAGTATTTATGAAATACTGTAATGATCCCACAAAAACATACTGAACAATAACTGTTTATTTGGTTACATGGGAGTTGCAAATTGTTTAGAAGCTTCTATGGACACATTGCATTGTCCCCACAGTGTCATTTATAGACAAGTTTTAGTGATGGTACACATGCACACCTAAGGGGTTGTTTGCAATTATTGACTTCTACCTAGTCACAAAAAACACTAATTCTCAGACCCTTCTCCCTCCCTCATGAATTTGTACTTTAGAATGTTGAAAAATGTCCACATTAGAAGTGATAATTAAGTCATTTTACTTTTAGACCATCAACTGATGTCTGGGGTATAGGAATATCTTTGAAAGTTATATTTATGAAACTACAACAAAATGATGTATTGCAGAGTGTAACCATGTACAATACAGTGTAGGCGCAAGCAACAAAGTCATATTTTGTGAAATATTTGTTTCGTTAAGGGGTTATCCAATAAGCCAGGTAGGCCAAAACAGGCTGTCCGAGTCGACATTCTTGATTAAAAACGCCTCTGTAAGCAAAGTAATTTAACAGGTAACTAAACTGAAGTAATGGCTTTCTCTTTGTTTGATATCTAAGCTATATTTGACAGGTAACCAAACTGAAGTAATGGCTTTCTCTTTGTTTGATATCTAAGCTATATTTGACAGGTAACCAAACTGAAGTAATGGCTTTCTGTTTGTTTGATATCTAAGCTATATTTGACAGGTAACCAAACTGAAGTAATGGCTTTCTGTTTGTTTGATATCTAAGCTATATTTGACAGGTAACCAAACTGAAGTAATGGCTTTCTGTTTGTTTGATATCTAAGCTATATTTGACAGGTAACCAAACTGAAGTAATGGATTTCTGTTTGTTTGATATCTAAGCTATATTTGACTGTTGTTAGATTTTCTATTTTAGGATTTGGCAGTAAGATGTGACCCCCTTTACATTTGTCCTTAAATATTTTCAACAACGTTACCAATTTAGTTTATGTCCACTCACTGCTCACAAAATAATGTTTCTTCATTCGTCCAATTGATGGTGTAAAAGTATAATAACTCAATTATGTAGGTATATAACAGTATTATGAGACGGCACATGCAAAGGACACGTGGGGAGCTAACAACAACCACCATTATCATGTTACAAACATTGGTTTACAATCACAATGAATATGCAATTCATATTTGACCAACATTTTATATGTACGTCTGCATTGACCTGCATCTGTCTCCCCCTTTGATATACTCTGTAATAGATGAACGTCGACATTTGTAACCAAGCCATAATAGTGAGGTGTACCATACTGAACATTAACTACACTAACATATCTTGGGTTGTCTATGACAAATTGCTGTTTGAATCTCACAATATGTTGTTGTACGCTGCAGCGACCACGGTGCATGGCATCGACTGCCTCTGCTCAACGTCGTGGAGAGTGTGTACGTGGTAGGCCTGGCTGCTGTGGAGGTCTACTGTGGTCTTCTACACTGGCTGTTTGGCCTCCAACACCGACTCCCATTCCTGCCTCTCATGCTCATGTCCACATACTGTGCAGTCGGCGTCTCCTACTCCTGGCTCAAGTTTTACCGCACTTGTCTCTTTGACAGGAGACTGCACGTTGCAAAACAAGACTAGGAGGACAAGACACGGGTGATAACGGACACATACTGTCCCCAGGGACACATACTGTCCCCAGGATGTTCCATCCACCCATGTTATCTTGATGTCAGTTCATTATTACAGGCAGCTTGTAATGCATATCGTTAATAATAAGTTATAAATGTCTAGAGGCTGTCAGCTTTAAGATTATTATATTTTCAGGCACAATTAAAACATACTTTATCAATTACATTACCTTATGTAGTGCCATTTTTACATAACCAACGTTGGTTGAAAATATACAATAATATGAAATAGTAGTATTATATTATAAATACTATTTAGTTCTAATAGTGTCTGTGTACAAGTTAATGCACGGCAACCATGGGACGACCGTCATAGTTGTACATTGGTGGGTCGCTCGGAAATTTCACGAAATCATCGCACCTGAACTGCACAAGCCTGTCCTCTGCGGTTGTAACTGTGCGTTAGTTTGGCGCCATAATGCATGCCCGCCTCCTTGCGATTAATGGACTAACTAATGGTGTGCTGTTGGCTGTACTGCGGAAGTTTGGAATAGAGGCCGAATAGACGCCGTTGGTGACAGTAGTAGATGAACCACATCGTCCACGTGGAGTAAGCACGGTGGGTAGCCTAGAATATCTTGTACCTGCTGTTGTGCAAACGTGCCTCTGACGTAAGTGTGGAAGGCCGGTTTCGTGGCAGCCATCTTTCTTTGGAACCAAGACCGGAAGTGACGCCAGTGGGTAGGGTGAGGTGAGCAACCCCTTGACCCAGGAATACCATAGAGGAACACCGGCGAAGTCGTGACTCGGTGGACAGATAATACTAAACTTCACCAAACTGTTGGACAATCGTGGTTAAGTTTAGAAAGCAGTATATCAGCAGTATTTAAGTGTGTACGTTGGCTATGAAAAAGTGTATAGACTTATCAAACATAATGATAATTGACTGGAGCACGTTATCTAATGATTGTGTTGATACTAACAATGCGTATATATGCTGTAAAATAACACAACCTTCTGACTTACTGTACCGAGAGCACGATGATACTACTTACTGTACTGAGTGTACGATGGTACGACTTACTGTACTGAGTGTACGATGGTACGACTTAGTGTACTGAGTGTACGATGGTACGACTTACTGTACTGAGTGTACGATGGTACGACTTACTGTACTGAGTGTACGATGGTACGACTTACTGTACTGAGTGTACGATGGTACGACTTAGTGTACTGAGTGTACGATGGTACGACTTACTGTACTGAGTGTACGATGGTACGACTTAGTGTACTGAGTGTGCGATTGTACGACTTACTGTACTGAGTGTATGATGATACGACTTACTGTACTGAGTGTATGATGATACGACTTACTGTACTGAGAGTACATATGATACGACTTACTAACTGAGAATATGATGGTACGACTTACTACACTGAGAGTACGATGATACGACTTACTGACTGTGTGTATGATGATACGACTTACTGACTGTGTGTATGATGATACGACATATTGTACTGACTACTGAGTGTATAGTGATACAACTTACTGTACTGAGTGTATGATGATACGACTTACTGTACATACCGACATACCGGGGTAACAATGCCAAAAAGGTTAAATACCGCTGCACTGTAATACGATTCACGTGGTCAAACACCACGACGTCAATAGACCAATGACTACGCTATTGTGTAGTGCAACTTGTTGGGCAATTAAAACCTTACAAGGTGTGCTGGCAGTGTATCGATGAGAACAAAAGGAGGATGAAGATAAGCATGCACGCACACGCCAAACACGCACACCACGCGCGCCACACACATTCAGACACAAACTCGTACGATGGGTTAACTAAATTGTGGAGGGCTATTATATAACCGGTTGCTAGATATAAGGTTTCTATTTGTTTGTAAATAATAAATGTTAATTAAATATTGTGAGCCTAGAAGTCACGAACGAAATAGGAATTGTTTAGTCATGCCGCTATTTTGATTAGTCTTAGGGTGGATCAATTTGTTCAAGTGAACATTTTGTTACGCTGAAGAAGTAATTTCTTAAGTTAGGGCTAAGTCAGGTGACATACTCATAGTGTATACATTCCCTTTTCCAGTCAGGTATTTGCCACATCTAAAGTGCAAGGTTGGAGCATTGTTCCATTAACATGCCCTTTTCTGACGAAATTGCTTCACTGACAAAAACAATAGTTTGAGGATATAACTTCCAGTATCTTAGTCTTTTTACAACTGAAACCAAATCATGACTTTGTGGCAACTTCCGTCCTTTTTAAGTTTAAAACCATTTCCACACGGACTTTGATCCAACTAGCTGCTTTTCAATTAATAGTAGCAGGATCTTGCTCATTTAAAGCACGGCGTTTTTTAACGTACAAAGTGTGGGCATTGCCCCCCCCCCCAGCCCTTTCGTTTGTCCATTGCTTCGTGTCTTTACCTCCTGTCAGATCCAAAGCTTTGTACACCGTTTCAAGTAGTCCAGGGGCACCGTTCTTCTCTGGCGAATGCATGGCAACTGCTACTTACAGTTTTTTTATTACACCCCAGTGAAAATTAAATCAAACACACTAAAACGAATAAAAGGGGCTGGTTTGGGAGAATGGGGGCACATTGGGGGGAAAATTGGTCTGACTGGGCGGTGAACAAAGCTCTGGATCTGACAGGAGGTAAAGACACGAAGCTGGTTGGTGTCATGACTGACGGCAAGGCGGCAAACACCGGCAGACAAGGTGCTTGCTGACCAAATGCAAAGAGGTTTGGCAATATTCTGGTGTTCTGCACACCGATCTGACTTAGCCATTGAGTGGGTCGTCAGCACCGTACCCGAGTTGGGAATCTGGCATAGACGCGGGAACATGGGGGGGGGGGTGCAGTTGCCCCCAGGAATTTATCTGGGGGCAGACATGTGGTTCTGCCCCCCCATTAAATGTGAGCGTCAATGTGGGGTTTTTTTGCGAGCGTCAATGGCGGGTGGAAATGTAAATTTTTCTGAGACGATTAATGTGTATTTTTTTTGAATGTGAAAGGTGTGTGCAATTGGAGAATGTTTTCTGCCCCTCTCCCCAGTAACAGGCGGCGTGGTGTCGAAAACCTTTTCCAAAGCACACACCCCTCCCCCCTCCCCCCTTACTGTACTGAGTGTATGATGATACGATTTACTGTAATGAGAGTACGATGATACGACTTACTAACTGAGAATATGATGGTACGACTTACTACACTGAGAGTACGATGATACGACTTACTGACTGTGTGTATGATGATACGACTTATTGAACTGAGTGTATGATGATACGACATATTGTACTGACTACTGAGTGTATGGTGATACAACTTACTGTACTGAGAGTACGATGATACGACTTACTGACTGTGTGTATGATGATACGACTTACTGACTGTGTGTATGATGATACGACATATTGTACTGACTACTGAGTGTATGGTGATACAACTTACTGTACTGAGTGTATGATGATACGACTTACTGTACATACCGACATACCGGGGTAACAGTGCCAAAAAGGTTAAATACTGCTGCACTGTAATACGATTCACGTGGTCAAACACCACGACGTCAATAGACCAATGACTACGCTATTGTGTAGTGCAACTTGTTGGGCAATTAAAACCTTACAAGGTGTGCTGGCAGTGTATCGATGAGAACAAAAGGAGGATGAAGATAAGCATGCACGCACACGCCAAACACGCACACCACGCGCGCCACACACATTCAGACACAAACTCGTACGATGGGTTAACTAAATTGTGGAGGGCTATTATATAACCGGTTGCTAGATATAAGGTTTCTATTTGTTTGTAAATAATAAATGTTAATTAAATATTGTGAGCCTAGAAGTCACGAACGAAATAGGAATTGTTTAGTCATGCCGCTATTTTGATTAGTCTTAGGGTGGATCAATTTGTTCAAGTGAACATTTTGTTACGCTGAAGAAGTAATTTCTGAAGTTAGGGCTAAGTCAGGTGACATACTCATAGTGTATACATTCCCTTTTCCAGTCAGGTATTTGCCACATATAAAGTGCAAGGTTGGAGCATTGTTCCATTAACATGCCCTTTTCTGACGAAATTGCTTCACTGACAAAAACAATAGTTTGAGGATATAACTTCCAGTATCTTAGTCTTTTTACAACTGAAACCAAATCATGACTTTGTGGCAACTTCCGTCCTTTTTAAGTTTAAAACCATTTCCACACGGACTTTGATCCAACTAGCTGCTTTTCAATTAATAGTAGCAGGATCTTGCTCATTTAAAGCACGGCGTTTTTTAACGTACAAAGTGTGGGCATTGCCCCCCCCCCAGCCCTTTCGTTTGTCCATTGCTTCGTGTCTTTACCTCCTGTCAGATCCAAAGCTTTGTTCACCGTTTCAAGTAGTCCAGGGGCACCGTTCTTCTCTGGCGAATGCATGGCAACTGCTACTTACAGTTTTTTATTACACCCCAGTGAAAATTAAATCAAACACACTAAAACGAATAAAAGGGGCTGGTTTGGGAGAATGGGGGCACATTGGGGGGAAAATTGGTCTGACTGGGCGGTGAACAAAGCTCTGGATCTGACAGGAGGTAAAGACACGAAGCTGGTTGGTGTCATGACTGACGGCAAGGCGGCAAACACCGGCAGACAAGGTGCTTGCTGACCAAATGCAAAGAGGTTTGGCAATATTCTGGTGTTCTGCACACCGATCTGACTTAGCCATTGAGTGGGTCGTCAGCACCGTACCCGAGTTGGGAATCTGGCATAGACGCGGGAACATGGGGGGGGTGCAGTTGCCCCCAGGAATTTATCTGGGGGCAGACATGTGGTTCTGCCCCCCCATTAAATGTGAGCGTCAATGTGGGGTTTTTTTGCGAGCGTCAATGGCGGGTGGAAATGTAAATTTTTCTGAGACGATTAATGTGTATTTTTTTTGAATGTGAAAGGTGTGTGCAATTGGAGAATGTTTTCTGCCCCTCTCCCCAGTAACAGGCGGCGTGGTGTCGAAAACCTTTTCCAAAGCACACACCCCTCCCCCCTCCCCCCTTACTGTACTGAGTGTATGATGATACGATTTACTGTAATGAGAGTACGATGATACGACTTACTAACTGAGAATATGATGGTACGACTTACTACACTGAGAGTACGATGATACGACTTACTGACTGTGTGTATGATGATACGACTTATTGAACTGAGTGTATGATGATACGACATATTGTACTGACTACTGAGTGTATGGTGATACAACTTACTGTACTGAGAGTACGATGATACGACTTACTGACTGTGTGTATGATGATACGACTTACTGACTGTGTGTATGATGATACGACATATTGTACTGACTACTGAGTGTATGGTGATACAACTTACTGTACTGAGTGTATGATGATACGACTTACTGTACATACCGACATACCGGGGTAACAGTGCCAAAAAGGTTAAATACTGCTGCACTGTAATACGATTCACGTGGTCAAACACCACGACGTCAATAGACCAATGACTACGCTATTGTGTAGTGCAACTTGTTGGGCAATTAAAACCTTACAAGGTGTGCTGGCAGTGTATCGATGAGAACAAAAGGAGGATGAAGGTAAGCATGCACGCACACGCCAAACACGCACACCACGCGCGCCACACACATTCAGACACAAACACGTACGATGGGTTAACTAAATTGTGGAGGGCTATTATATAACCGGTTGCTAGATATAAGGTTTCTATTTGTTTGTAAATAATAAATGTTAATTAAATATTGTGAGCCTAGAAGTCACGAACGAAACAGGAATTGTTTAGTCATGCCGCTATTTTGATTAGTCTTAGGGTGGATCAATTTGTTCAAGTGAACATTTTGTTACGCTGAAGAAGTAATTTCTGAAGTTAGGGCTAAGTCAGGTGACATACTCATAGTGTATACATTCCCTTTTCCAGTCAGGTATTTGCCACATATAAAGTGCAAGGTTGGAGCATTGTTCCATTAACATGCCCTTTTCTGACGAAATTGCTTCACTGACAAAAACAATAGTTTGAGGATATAACTTCCAGTATCTTAGTCTTTTTACAACTGAAACCAAATCATGACTTTGTGGCAACTTCCGTCCTTTTTAAGTTTAAAAGGGCCATTTTGGCATTTTTATAATTGCCCCCTAATACACTCCTGTTACGAGCCCATGTGGGACACTGCTCTCCAAGGAGTTTGCCCTGTTTGCAAAGGAACATGCCCTTTTATGTATAATGTTGCTCCGTTTGCAACGGGAAGAATATTCGTGCGTGTTTCTTCCAAATAGTTGACCTTTTTAAACAAAACTGCTTGTCTTTTTACGATTTTGCTATTAACATATTTCTTTTTAAAGAAAATGCCCCGACGAGACATGGCCACTAGTAAAGTGCCCATTTTATGGTGCAGTTGACCCATTTCCACACGGACTTTGATCCCAACTAGTTGCTTTTCAATGAAAAGTAGCAGGATCTTGCTCATTTAAAGCACGGCGTTTTTTAACGTACAAAGTGTGGGCATTGCCCCCCCAGCCCTTTCGTTTGTCCATTGCTTCGTGTCTTTACCTCCTGTCAGATCCAAAGCTTTGTTCACCGTTTCAAGTAGTCCAGGGGCACCGTTCTTCTCTGGCGAATGCATGGCAACTGCTACTTACAGTTTTTTTATTACACCCCAGTGAAAATTAAATCAAACACTAAAACGAATAAAAGGGGCTGGTTTGGGAGAATGGGGGCACATTGGGGGGAAAATTGGTCTGACTGGGCGGTGAACAAAGCTCTGGATCTGACAGGAGGTAAAGACACGAAGCTGGTTGGTGTCATGACTGACGGCAAGGCGGCAAACACCGGCAGACAAGGTGCTTGCTGACCAAATGCAAAGAGGTTTGGCAATATTCTGGTGTTCTGCACACCGATCTGACTTAGCCATTGAGTGGGTCGTCAGCACCGTACCCGAGTTGGGAATCTGGCATAGACGCGGGAACATGGGGGGGGGGGGTGCAGTTGCTCCTGGAATTTATCTGGGGGCAGACATGTGGTTCTGCCCCCCCATTAAATGTGAGCGTCAATGTGGGTTTTTTTTGCGAGCGTCAATGGCGGGTGGAAATGTAAATTTTTCTGAGACGATTAATGTGTATTTTTGTTGAATGTGAAAGGTGTGTGCAATTGGAGAATGTTTTCTGCCCCTCTCCCCAGTAACAGGCGGCGTGGTGTCGAAAACCTTTTCCAAAGCACACACCCCTCCCCCCTCCCCCCTTACTGTACTGAGTGTATGATGATACGATTTACTGTACTGAGAGTACGATGATACGACTTACTAACTGAGAATATGATGGTACGACTTACTACACTGAGAGTACGATGATACGACTTACTGACTGTGTGTATGATGATACGACTTATTGAACTGAGTGTATGATGATACGACATATTGTACTGACTACTGAGTGTATGGTGATACAACTTACTGTACTGAGTGTATGATGATACGACTTACTGTACATACCGACATACCGGGGTAACAGTGCCAAAAAGGTTAAATACTGCTGCACTGTAATACGATTCACGTGGTCAAACACCACGACGTCAATAGACCAATGACTACGCTATTGTGTAGTGCAACTTGTTGGGCAATTAAAACCTTACAAAGTGTGCTGGCAGTGTATCGATGAGAACAAAAGGAGGATGAAGGTAAGCATGCACGCACACGCCAAACACGCACACCACGCGCGCCACACACATTCAGACACAAACTCGTACGATGGGTTAACTAAATTGTGGAGGGCTATTATATAACCGATTGCTAGATATAAGGTTTCTATTTGTTTGTAAATAATAAATGTTAATTAAATATTGTGAGCCTAGAAGTCACGAACGAAACAGGAATTGTTTAGTCATGCCGCTATTTTGATTAGTCTTAGGGTGGATCAATTTGTTCAAGTGAACATTTTGTTACGCTGAAGAAGTAATTTCTGAAGTTAGGGCTAAGTCAGGTGACATACTCATAGTGTATACATTCCCTTTTCCAGTCAGGTATTTGCCACATATAAAGTGCAAGGTTGGATCATTGTTCCATTAACATGCCCTTTTCTGACGAAATTGCTTCACTGACAAAAACAATAGTTTGAGGATATAACTTCCAGTATCTTAGTCTTTTTACAACTGAAACCAAATCATGACTTTGTGGCAACTTCCGTCCTTTTTAAGTTTAAAAGGGCCATTTTGGCATTTTTATAATTGCCCCCTAATACACTCCTGTTACGAGCCCATGTGGGACACTGCTCTCCAAGGAGTTTGCCCTGTTTGCAAAGGAACATGCCCTTTTATGTATAATGTTGCTCCGTTTGCAACGGGAAGAATATTCGTGCGTGTTTCTTCCAAATAGTTGACCTTTTTAAACAAAACTGCTTGTCTTTTTACGATTTTGCTATTAACATATTTCTTTTTAAAGAAAATGCCCCGATGAGACATGGCCACTAGTAAAGTGCCCATTTTATGGTGCAGTTGACCCATTTCCACACGGACTTTGATCCAACTAGCTGCTTTTCAATGAAAAGTAGCAGGATCTTGCTCATTTAAAGCACGGCGTTTTTTAACGTACAAAGTGGGGGCATTGCCCCCCCAGCCCTTTCGTTTGTCCATTGCTTCGTGTCTTTACCTCCTAAGCTTTGTTCACCGTTTCAAGTAGTCCAGGGGTACCGTTCTTCTCTGGCGAATGCATGGCAACTGCTACTTACAGTTTTTTATTACACCCCAGTGAAAATTAAATCAAACACTAAAACGAATAAAAGGTAAGCCCTACAAGGGGCTGGTTTGGGAGAATGGGGGCACATTGGGGGGAAAGTTGGTCTGACTGGGCGGTGAACAAAGCTCTGGATCTGACAGGAGGTAAATACATGAAGCTGGTTGGTGTCACGACTGAAGGCAAGGCGGCAAACACCGGCAGACAAGGTGCTTGCTGACCAAATGCAAAGAGGTTTGGCAATATTCTGGTGTTCTGCACACCGATCTGACTTAGCCATTGAGTGGGTCGTCAGCACCGTACCCGAGTTGGGAATCTGGCATAGACGCGGGAACATGGGGGGGGTGCAGTTGCCCCCTGGAATTTCTCTGGGGGCAGACATGTGGTTCTGCCCCCCCATTAAAAGTGAGCGTCAATGTTTTTTTTTTGCGAGCGTCAATGGCGGGTGGAAATGTAAATTTTTCTGAGACGATTAATGTGTATTTTTGTTGAATGTGAAAGGTGTGTGCAATTGGAGAATGTTTTCTGCCCCTCTCCCCAGTTACAGGCGGCGTGGTGTCGAAAACCTTTTCCAAAGCACACACCCCTCCCTCCCCCCCCCCCCCCCCCCCCCGTCTTCGGATGTCATCATTTACAGCGGAGAGAAGCTGGAGAAGGTAAATTGACACCAGTGGCGCCACATAAAAAAAATTCTCAACAGCACTGTCCCCCCGTGTTTGTTCGGATGTCATGAGTTCACAGCCAAGACAGAGCAGCAGAGCTAGAAGCTGAAGTTACAGCGGCGCAGCGGCGAAAAATGTTATGGGCTCTATACTGGGACATTTACGGACAGCGTGAATTCGTTAGGAAACGGAACTCGTCTAGTCAAATTGAGACAACTGTCAAACGTTCTGACTTGCAGGATACGTCTCATGTTTCTATGACTACTGCATTATTACTGGTTGTAATAAAACATGTTTCTAGGATATATGTGTAACATTTATTTTCATACCAAGATGCAGTCATCACTCGTCACAGGCCCCACAACTATGTGGATACAAAGATAATAACACATTATATTAAGCTTTCATACATGCCTAAGAGTTACGAACATAATCATTAATGTATGCGGTAAACGACCCTTTGACCCATTAGAAGTGTCCTTTGAAGACATTGCCCCCCAGTGAAAATTCAATAATAACGTCCTGATTGAAAGTGCCATTTCAGGACTTTACCCTTTATGGACAATGTTGCCCATTCATTACCATTGTAAGTTTTAATATACCCTGTACAACGGGCTGAGTTGATAATTCGTGATAAGGCAGGGTGGGGGTAGGATTGAGGTTAAATTGGCCTGCCTGGGGGAGCAAGTGGAAAACCTGAGGGAGCAATGCCCCCGCTTTGTATATGAAAACGCCCTGGTACCTGGGAATGTCCAAAGCGCTTTTGAGAAACGTTAGCTACTTTTATGTATCATTAGTTAACTAGAACATTTAAAACAAGGCGTTTTGTCGGTTAGGGAAGAACCACCTTGTAGTCGGTGGTAGTCACAGCTAGAGCTAGTAGACAATTGTATGCAGCAAGATACTGCCGTAGTATTGTAAATTAAAGTTTCCATACATGTTTTTAACTATGCGTGACATAAAAATGTGTATGCCTGCATGTGTGCGTGCGTGTGTGCGTATGTATTTGTTATGCATGCGTGCTTGCGCGCGTGTGTGTGTGTGTACGTGTGTGTGTGCGTGTGCCAGAGGCGATGGAAAAAACATTTTCAAAAACAATGTATACTAACGTTTAATGGGAACACGATGATTTTCGTTTGTTGTCAACAATTTACATAATTATTTTCTTGTACAGTTTTGCAACTCATTTCTTCCGTTCGCAGAACAGACGTCGGCTGAAGACAGGCGGCGGTCTTCTTTAGAAACAGAAAGGACTCTTGTAGGCCCGGCAGCGCGCGTCGCCGTTCGCCGAGCAGTAACACGAGCAACACTTCCTCAGGATGCACTTCGGCTTGACGGCGAACGGCTTGTTGCAGCCGGCGACGCAAGTGCAGACTCCATTCGGGCAAGATCTCATGCAATATTTCTCTGGAAATTGACAACTAGTGTTAGTCTTTGCCTTTACGATCTTGTTTAGGTCAGTTATACCATCGCCTTTGACAGCGTTTAATTATATAGACCTCGATCCATTGTGGTCGTTCCTGTAACTCCTGAGTAAATCAATGTTCTACCGATGGTTATATGATTGCTTTGAATTGACAACAGCATTTTGGAATGTTCAATGCGTTTTAAAATGCTCGCCAAATGCGACGTATACTACAAATGACCGGCAGGAACTTGAAACAACTTAACGTGCACAGCGTCACTGTCAGATGCAATCAATAAACGTGGTTATTCAATTACAGCGAAATATTTTGCATATCACAACTTTACAGTAGGATAGTGCAATTGTGACTTGACCCACCCACGTGCAACGTATAGTGTCGTTTCCCAACTTCAGCATGATACACACAAACGATATAATGTACAGTTTAATTCATGTATTGAATATAATACTAATTATTGCATTGTCGCACAAGTAATATTTAAACACGGAAGCATTTAAGTGCCATTTCAAATTGTACATATATCTTAACAGAATACAGTTTCATCAAAACAACTTCACAAATACTCGTTAGAGGTGATTTGTTACAATTAAATGCAGTTACTAGTTAACTGGAAAACGTACACATTTTATTAAAATTAATACTTACGACAAAACTTCACCGGCTTAATATCTGAAATAAACGACGCTCGATTAATTCATGTTTCTTAAAAAGTGCCATATAAAATCGTTTTATTGACAAATAAACATTGACTAAATAATTATTAAAGTACTAATTGTACACTAACAATAAAAAGCTGACATGGGTAAACATAACACATGACTTATTTGTTACAAAAACTACAAGCAAGTCTTGCGATAACGTATCTGAAATATACTTATTGCGATGCACATTTAATATTACACACTATTAATGTTACAGCAAATTCGATGTGCTAACGTGAATGATGTTGTGTTAGCCTTATTTTAACACACACACACACACACACACACACACACACGCACGCACTCACGCACGCACGCACACATAAACACATACATATGAATACATATATATATATATATATTGCAGAGACAGCGTGATGAATTTTCTATGATACAGTGAAATGCAAAACAAGAACATTAGCAGCAGTTTCTACACAGCTTAACGATATTCTATCTACAACAGTTGTTTTGAATAACGAAACATGCTTACCGGATGGCAGTCCGGACAACTGAAACGAAAAGATACATTAATTTATTGTACATCGTGTATATATAACCTCCAGTTTATTAGGTTCACTAACAGCTGTCTGTGTGTGTATGCGTGCGTGTGTGTGTGCGTGTGTGAGTGTGTGCGTGCGAGCGTGTGTGTATGAAAGTATTACATTATTAATTTGTTTTATGTCTCTTTAATTAAGTTTTTATTTCTCCAATACTTACATTGTTTGCAACAATACAACGATTTGTGGAATGCTTAGCGGGCCTTATATACTGTCCTCGCTCGGGCTGACTTATGACCATTTTCAGTAAAACCAATTCTACAGTAAATAATATATGAATACATTTTATTATCGTCCTGTAAATATTTTCGCCGCATTGTTTCACTTCTGTACACAATTGAATATCACTTGGTGATTTTATTCCGACATTGCTAACGTACATGCGCGCGCACACAAAAACACATACACACACATACATATAAATATATGCGCGCACACACACACACACACACACACACACACACACACACACACACACACACACACACACACACACACACACACGAACACACAGAAAAATCCACACACACACGCACGCGCGCATACACATACTCAAACGTGCGCGCGCATTAATCGTAACAGGTTTCCTATAATTATATTGAAGTCAAATATTGTGCATTAACGTAGTAGTGTAAGATAAAAAAAAAAGTCCTTGTGTACCTGAGCGTCGACTTGTTGCTGTAGTAGAACCACCAAGACGACCAGCATCGCCGACGCAACTATCAACTTCACGGCCATCTTCTAACGGACAACACGGATCGTCAACTCGAGCAGACAAGACACTGATTGCAGACGTCGATTCTCAGTAGAATATGACTTCTCTCTCGGTAGATCCCGTCTTTTATACAACCGTTCACAGGAGGACATTGTGGAGCTGACGTGGCCTAGACAAAGGAACCTGGTACCTGGCACGAGTTGTCTCTGTTCACCTTGACATAGGTGTGGCTAAACGACGTCAGTCTTCATAGTGACCTGTCCTCTTAAAATAGAAGGTCATTGTAGGTTTGAAATTGGTACTTCGAAGACAGTATGTTTACAAAAAACTGTTATGCTTCGCTAGTTGTAATTTATTACGCTGAACCCAAATAGTGTGACTTTGTGTATTTGCTGTATATGACCCAACGTCGATATGATGTCTACATTTTGCAGCATGCTGAATAAAATACGAGGGATTATTTCCATTGCAAGAAACCCCAAAGTGAACCAACTGTCCAGCCGATACAAGAAGCATCGTTCAAACTGTCATAGGCCAAATGTAATCGATTTGTGTAAATGGTAATTGGCAGTTTTCGTAATAAAACACGATATGATTCTAAAACAAACCTTTTGAATTCATGATCCGTGACCACCTGATCATCCACTTATACAAGTACACTTTGGCATCCTGTTCACGAATAATAGAAGATCATTACAAATTATTTCTATCTCGCGGGGTCGTAAGTAATGATACTTTGGGGTCTGGGAAAACTGCAATATACATTTCTAGGTAAAAGCCAGGACAGTATGTGTATGGCTATTTTACTGAGCTGGTCTACTAACGGGGAAGACAGGGCTGATTCATTATGAACAAATTATATATCTAAGACAGAATGTCGCCATATAAGAAGGTAAGTTCTTATACTGCTGAAACCGCTTTACACTTGACACCCCGGTAGACCTGTTCATTTGAATACCTCCTCGACTACTCTGGGAAGCAGACAACTAATGACTCAACTTGGATAACTACAGTATTTCGAAGATGGTTGCTACAAAGGAGGGAAGTATCAACATTGAAGGAAGCACTCTTTCTTATACGAACGCACACACGGAAACATGCGTAGACATGCACGCACGAACGCACATACCACACACCCAACTAAATATGGGGAATTTTGACATACTGTTATAAATTGCTGTAAAATGTGGTTGCGATCGAACGATCGTGACTGATGGTACTGGTCACCGCCTCTGCACTCCTTCGACGAACGCGACAACGCCCATTTATCAAAGCAGGCTCATTACGGTTTACAGTTACCGGTCACCATGACCCGACCTAGCTCTGCGAACAATCGACGTTTGTGTCGCATCACGACACAGGAGATATATTTAGCATCTGTGTCCGACTATAGATGCAAGGTTAATTAAACAGAATATTTAACTCAAACATGTATTTATAAATATTAATCGAGAAGGTGTGCACATATGTATATGGATATGTTGCAAACATGTGACAAGATATCACGTAACATTGCCTCCTCTATCAATTTAGGGTCTAGTTGAAAATGGTTTTAAGCTTGTTCAATGACAAACTTACACAAACAATTTTCACTAGTATGTCGTAATCGGTGCTAGCTAGAGTCGATTTTTTTCGCAACACGAATCTGAGACGAAACTAGCAGAACACCTAAATTATGTCTGCTGCATATATACCAATACCTACCAATATGTCGATGCTTCGGATGACGCTGCATACACATAGACGCATAAGACGGTTTCCCGGAGACGTTGTAAACAACCTTTGTTATGGCGAAACGTTCTTCACATTAATGCAAGTTACGAAAACGTTTCCAAGTGATCGGCGATCCTCGGAACACCCGCAGAGAATATATGTACCACTATGAACAAAACGTCCGATGTTTGTTAGTAAACCCATATCCATAGGCGCAGGAACAGGAGGAACAGCTGCCCCCTGGAATTTTTTATATACATAAACCATGGCCGAATACTCCCCAGAGGATCGAATTGATGTTCGATTGAACAGGTCTACGATGAAATAATGTATAACGCGCATAGAGCTGTCCTATGGACTGGATACGATACTGCGCTATATGTAAGAAGTTACCTTTTTATTGTTTACAGGGTGTAGGACAGTCTAAGCACTCCCAACTCAAAACACTCTTTCGTATTTTCAACATGTTTTTAAAACAATTGGCATTGTCACATTTAAAACCCGTGTTTGAAACCAAGCCCCGTTAAAACCAGTTTGGACGGTCAACATTCAGTAGATACACAGAGGTGAAACGTCGTGGCATGATTACAAACCGATCAAGATTTTATGATAAAAACGATCATTTTTTTATTTCGGTACATAATATTTTGAACTCAAGTTGAAATAATTCTACACTGTTATGAAACTACTGCTTCTGTGGGTGAGTGTTTTGGGGGTACAACACCTGCATTATAATGTACCCTTCGAGGAATGGCGCAAAGCTTAGCCACCGGTGTCTTAATATTTTCCGGTGATATTAATCGACTATGGTCTGACGAATCTAATGTCCTGAAACAATATATGAGAATCTCTTTACTGAAATAATTAACGCGTTCGTTCTTGCATGCGTGCGTGCGTGCGTGCGTGCGTGCGTAATGTGTATCCACGTGAAGGAAATGATGACGAAAATATATAATTATGAACACAAATTACTCGACATCTTTGTTGGTGTAACCAATGGTGAAATCGTCCAGGTAAGATTATTTTGTGAGTAAACGTGTTAGTAAGAAACATAAGTTAGTTTCTCGATGTTCTGTGTGGAGACTGTGGTTTAGTATCGCAACTCTCGCTACCAAGATTTAACAAGATTGCCACCCAGAGAATTAACTCTAGGTAGCAGGTGGACAAGGAAGCCCTTGGCTTATCGAGAGTCCGACCCTTTTATCTATGTGTATCCCGCCCGTCTGAGGTATGTGTCGATTTTATTTTTAAACATATTCACGCTACTAGCACCCACACAATCAGTCCTTTGTGAAAATGAAAACTTTCTTATATCCAATCTACTCTGCTCCTTTGCTAATGCATGATCATGTCCTCTAGTCCTTCTATCTTTCTTAACTGAGAAAAACATGTTTCTATCAATATTTTCATAACCCTTCAATATTTTAAACACTTCTATCTGATCTCCTCTCAATCTCCTGGTCTCTAGTGTTGTTAAACCGCATTTTTTAGGCGTATTTCGTAACTAAGATCCCTCAGATTTGGTATCATTTTAGTTGCTCTCCTCTGCACTCTTTCTAGCATATCTATGTCCTTCTTGCGATATGGCCTCCACGCTTGAATACAATATTATAAATGAGGCCTAACTATTGTTTTGTACAGCGGTATTATTAGCTCTTTTTCCTTATACGTTATGTTTCGCCTAATTAATCCAAGGATTTGATTTCCCTTTGAAGCTGCAATTCCGCACTGCTCTGAAATCTTCATATCAGCACTAACGGTTAACCCTAAGTCCTTTTCTTTTACAGTAGTACTTAGTACAGTACCCCCCATTGTATATTCTACTTCTTCGTTCCCATGTCCTATGTGGAGGCATTTACATTTCCCAAAATTGAACATCATTTGCAATTTTTCAGACCATTTGATCAACCTGTCAAGATCATCTTGTAAATGCTGTCTATCTCCATCACTTTTAATCCTTCTAAACACTTTTGTATCATCCGCAAATTTCAACACCTTGCTTGTTATTTCATCATCCAAATCGTTGATGTATATTAAGAATAATATAGGACCTAATACTGATCCCTGTGGTACCCCACTCAATACCGATTTCCAGTTTGAAGCCTCCCCATCAACTACTACACGTTGTCTTCTGTCAATCAGCCATTGTTCTATCCAGTTTATTATACCATTTCCTATGCCATGGGCCTTTAGTTTAAGCAGTAATCTTTGATGTGGTACTTTGTCAAAAGCTTTTTGAAAATCTAAGTAGACGATATCTACTGGTGATCCCTCATCTACCCACTTAGTGATGTCTTCCAAAAAACATAACATATTTGTTAAGCATGACCTCGCTTTAAAAAAACCATGTTGAGATGGGTTTATCAAGTTTTGTTTAACAAGAAAATCCACCATGTGATCTTTAATTAGTCTTTCTAATAATTTACAAATCACTGATGTTAAACTCACTGGTCTATAGTTCTCTGACTTGTTTCTCGAACCTTTTTTGAATAACGGTATAATGTTTGCTTCTTTCCATTCTAAAGGAACCACTCCCTCTTCTAATGACAAGTTGAAAACTGTTGCAAGTGGTATGCTAATTTGTTCTACAATTTCCAATAGTAGTTTGGGTGGAATACCATCAACTCCAGGTGATTTATTATCCTTCATAGCCCTTATTTTCTTAGCTACCATTTCCGGGGTTACAATTAATTGTCCTAAATAGTCTGAATCTGCCCCCTTGAACTTAGCCTCTGGTATTGGCAGTGAACTAATATCTTCCCTGGTAAATACTGAACTAAAGTACTCATTCAGGTCTTCTGCCATTATGAATCCCTCTGATATTATATTTCCAACACTATCTTCTAGAGGACCGACCTTATCCTGAACTTTCTGTTTGCTTCGAACATACGCATAAAAACTCTTGCTGTCATGTTTTATATTACTAGCTAATTGTTGTTCATAGCTTCTCTTTTAATTTCTAATTTCAGCTGTAGCTTGGTTAAGTGCTTCTTTATAATTGTTGTAGTCTTCATTATTTCCAGTACATCTATATGACTTCCACATCATTTGTTTATACTTAATTTTTCTAATGGCTTCTTTCGATAAGTGTTTCTTTTTGGACCGTTTTCCTTGTTTTTTGAAGGGTACAAATTTATCGATTATGCACTTAATTTCACTCTTTAATATATTCCAGCATTCTGTTGCCGTCTTATTTTTCAGTGTCTTATTCCAGTCTATCTTTGCTAAATATTTCCTCATGTCCTTATACCTTCCTTTGTGGAAATTTCTCCTATACTGCTTTTTGCTATTCCTTTCTGATTTTAGTTTGATGGTAAAATGTATCTGGTTGTGATCGCTACTCCCCAGTGGCTCACATATCTTGACATTGTCAACTAATTCATTCTGTGAGGACAAAACTATGTCTAACACATTCTCAGCCCTGGTTGGTTCTAGCACATGTTGAGAAAGGAATGTATCTTGAACTAAAACTAAAAATTTGTGGTCCTCTCTCCCCATACTCTGTAGAGATCTCCATTGTATATGCCCATGGTTAAAATCCCCCATAATAATACAGTCCCGTTTGCTTACTTCCCTTATAGCGTTTTGTATTTTTTCATTCTCTTCTATGCTTATGTTTGGACTTCGATAAACTAACCCAACTGTTAACGTTGAGTTTCCTGTAACTATGTTACACCAAACAGCTTCTTCGCAATCTGCTTCTCTTTCTAATTTTATTTCATAAGCCTGAATAGATTCTTTAATATATAAAATAACTCCACCTCCCTTTCTTCCTATTCTATCTTTTCTAAACATTACATATCCTGTCAGTCCCAATTCAGCATCTGATATATCGGTGGTGGTCCAGGATTCGGTACAAACATATATTCTCACGTCTCATGATACAGTACAAACATATATTCTCACGTCTCATGATACAGTACAAACATCTATTCTCATATCTCATGATACAGTACAAACATCTATTCTCACATCTCATGATACAGTACAAACATCTATTCTCACGTCTCATGATACAGTACAAACATCTATTCTCACGTCTCATGATACAGTACAAACATCTATTCTCACGTCTCATGATACAGTACAAACATATATTCTCACATCTGATGATACAGTACAAACATCTATTCTCACGTCTCATGATACAGTACAAACATCTATTCTCACATCTCATGATACAGTACAAACATCTATTCTCATGTCTCATGATACAGTACAAACATCTATTTTCATGTTTCATGATACAGTACAAACATCTATTCTCATGTCTCATGATACAGTACAAACATCTATTCTCACGTCTCATGATACAGTACAAACATCTATTCTCACGTCTCATGATACAGTACAAACATATATTCTCACATCTGATGATACAGTACAAACATCTATTCTCACGTCTCATGATACAGTACAAACATCTATTCTCACATCTCATGATACAGTACAAACATCTATTCTCATGTCTCATGATACAGTACAAACATCTATTCTCATGTCTCATGATACAGTACAAACATCTATTCTCATGTCTATCTTTTCTAAACATTACATATCCTGTCAGTCCCAATTCAGCATCTGATATATCGGTGGTGGTCCAGGATTCGGTACAAACATCTATTCTCACGTCTCATGATACAGTACAAACATATATTCTCACGTCTCATGATACAGTACAAACATCTATTCTCATATCTCATGATACAGTACAAACATCTATTCTCATATCTCATGATACAGTACAAACATCTATTCTCACGTCTCATGATACAGTACAAACATCTATTCTCACGTCTCATGATACAGTACAAACATCTATTCTCACGTCTCATGATACAGTACAAACATATATTCTCACATCTGATGATACAGTACAAACATCTATTCTCACGTCTCATGATACAGTACAAACATCTATTCTCACATCTCATGATACAGTACAAACATCTATTCTCATGTCTCATGATACAGTACAAACATCTATTTTCATGTCTCATGATACAGTACAAACATCTATTCTCATGTCTCATGATACAGTACAAACATCTATTCTCACGTCTCATGATACAGTACAAACATCTATTCTCACGTCTCATGATACAGTACAAACATATATTCTCACATCTGATGATACAGTACAAACATCTATTCTCACGTCTCATGATACAGTACAAACATCTATTCTCACATCTCATGATACAGTACAAACATCTATTCTCATGTCTCATGATACAGTACAAACATCTATTCTCATGTCTCATGATACAGTACAAACATCTATTCTCATGTCTATCTTTTCTAAACATTACATATCCTGTCAGTCCCAATTCAGCATCTGATATATCGGTGGTGGTCCAGGATTCGGTACAAACATATATTCTCACGTCTCATGATACAGTACAAACATATATTCTCACGTCTCATGATACAGTACAAACATCTATTCTCATATCTCATGATACAGTACAAACATCTATTCTCATATCTCATGATACAGTACAAACATCTATTCTCACGTCTCATGATACAGTACAAACATCTATTCTCACGTCTCATGATACAGTACAAACATCTATTCTCACGTCTCATGATACAGTACAAACATATATTCTCACATCTGATGATACAGTACAAACATCTATTCTCACGTCTCATGATACAGTACAAACATCTATTCTCACATCTCATGATACAGTACAAACATCTATTCTCATGTCTCATGATACAGTACAAACATCTATTCTCATGTCTCATGATACAGTACAAACATCTATTATCATGTCTCATGATACAGTACAAACATCTATTCTCATATCTCATGATACAGTACAAACATCTATTCTCACATCTCATGATACAGTACAAACATCTATTCTCATGTCTCATGATACAGTACAAACATCTATTCTCATGTCTCATGATACAGTACAAACATCTATTCTCATGTCTCATGATACAGTACAAACATCTATTCTCATATCTCATGATACAGTACAAACATCTATTCTCATATCTCATGATACATTACAAACATCTATTCTCATATCCCATGATACAGTACAAACATATATTCTCATATCTCATGATACAGTACAAACATCTATTCTCATATCTCATGAAACAGTACAAACATCTATTCTCATATCCCATGATACAGTACAAACATATATTCTCATATCTCATGATACAGTACAAACATCTATTCTCATATCTCATGATACAGTACAAACATATATTCTCACGTCTCATGATACAGTACAAACATCTATTCTCACGTCTCATGATACAGTACAAAACATCTATTCTCACGTCGGATGATACAGTACAAACATCTATTCTCATGTCTCATGATACAGTACAAACATCTATTCTCATATCTCATGATACAGTACAAAACATCTATTCTCACGTCTCATGATACAGTACAAACATCTATTCTCATGTCTCATGATACAGTACAAATATCTATTCTCATGATACAGTACAAACATCTATTCTCATGTCTCATGATACAGTACATACATCTATTCTCATGTCTCATAATACAGTACAAACATCTATTCTCATGTCTCATGATACAGTACAAACATCTATTCTCATGTTTCATGATACAGTGCAAACATCTATTCTCATATCTCATGATACAGTACAAACATCTATTCTCATATCTCATGATACAGTACAAACATCTATTCTCATATCTCATGATACAGTACAAACATCTATTCTCACATCTCATGATACAGTACAAACATCTATTCTCACGTCTCATGATACAGTACAAACATCTATTCTCACATCTCATGATACAGTACAAACATATATTCTCATATCTCATGATACAGTACAAACATCTATTCTCACGTCTCATGATAAAGTACAAACATCTATTCTCATGTCTCATGATACAGTACAAATATATATTCTCATATCTCATGTTACAGTACAAACATCTATTCTCATGTCTCATGATACAGTACATACATCTATTCTCATATCTCATGATACAGTACAAACATCTATTCTCACATCTCATGATACAGTACAAACATCTATTCTCACGTCTCATGATACAGTACAAACATCTATTCTCACATCTCATGATACAGTACAAACATATATTCTCATATCTCATGATACAGTACAAACATCTATTCTCATGTCTCATGATACAGTACAAACATATATTCTCATATCTCATGATACAGTACAAACATCTATTCTCATATCTCATGATACAGTACAAACATATATTCTCATATCTCATGATACAGTATAAACATCTATTCTCATATCTCATGATACAGTACAAACATATATTCTCACGTCTCATGATACAGTACAAAACATCTATTCTCAAGTCTCATGATACAGTACAAAACATATATTCTCACATCTCATGATACAGTATAAACATCTATTCTCATATCTCATGATACAGTACAAACATATATTCTCACATCTCATGATACAGTACAAACATCTATTCTCATATCTCATGATACAGGACAAACATCTATTCTCATATCCCATGATACAGTACAAACATATATTCTCATATCTCATGATACAGTACAAACATCTATTCTCATATCTCATGATACAGTACAAACATCTATTCTCATATCCCATGATACAGTACAAACATATATTCTCATATCTCATGATACAGTACAAACATCTATTCTCATATCTCATGATACAGTACAAACATCTATTCTCATATCTCATGATACAGTACAAAACATCTATTGTCACGTCTCATGATACAGTACAAACATCTATTCTCATGTCTCATGATACAGTACAAATATCTATTCTCATATCTCATGATACAGTACAAACATCTATTCTCATGTCTCATGATACAGTACATACATATATTCTCATGTCTCATAATACAGTACAAACATCTATTCTCCTGTCTCATGATACAGTACAAACATCTATTCTCATGTCTCATGATACAGTGCAAACATCTATTCTCATATCTCATGATACAATACAAACATCTATTCTCATATCTCATGATACAGTACAAACATCTATTCTCATATCTCATGATACAGTACAAACATCTATTCCC
This sequence comes from Escarpia spicata, assembly GCA_963995525.1. NCBI lineage: Eukaryota > Metazoa > Annelida > Polychaeta > Sabellida > Siboglinidae > Escarpia > Escarpia spicata. The sequence goes on from OZ023215.1 coordinate 34,779,178, forward strand.
ACATCTCATGATACAGTACAAACATCTATTCTCACGTCTCATGATACAGTACAAACATCTATTCTCACATCTCATGATACAGTACAAACATATATTCTCATATCTCATGATACAGTACAAACATCTATTCTCATGTCTCATGATACAGTACAAACATCTATTCTCATATCTCATGATACAGTACAAACATCTATTCTCATATCTCATGATACAGTACAAACATATGTTCTCATGTCTCATGATACAGTACAAACGTCTATTCTCATATCTCATGATACAGTACAAACATATATTCTCACGTCTCATGATACAGTACAAAACATCTATTCTCACGTCTCATGATACAGTACAAAACATCTATTCTCACGTCTCATGATACAGTACAAACATCTATTCTCACATCTCATGATACAGTACAAACATCTATTCTCACGTCTCATGATACAGTACAAACATCTATTCTCATATCTCATGATACAGTACAAACATCTATTCTCATATCCCATGATACAGTACAAACATATATTCTCATATCTCATGATACAGTACAAACATCTATTCTCATATCTCATGATACAGTACAAACATATATTCTCACGTCTCATGATACAGTACAAAACATCTATTCTCACGTCTCATGATACAGTACAAAACATCTATTCTCACGTCGGATGATACAGTACAAACATCTATTCTCATGTCTCATGATACAGTACAAACATCTATTCTCATATCTCATGATACAGTACAAAACATCTATTCTCACGTCTCATGATACAGTACAAACATCTATTCTCATGTCTCATGATACAGTACAAATATCTATTCTCATATCTCATGATACAGTACAAACATCTATTCTCATGTCTCATGATACAGTACATACATCTATTCTCATGTCTCATAATACAGTACAAACATCTATTCTCATGTCTCATGATACAGTACAAACATCTATTCTCATGTCTCATGATACAGTGCAAACATCTATTCTCATATCTCATGATACAGTACAAACATCTATTCTCATATCTCATGATACAGTACAAACATCTATTCTCATATCTCATGATACAGTACAAACATCTATTCTCACATCTCATGATACAGTACAAACATCTATTCTCACGTCTCATGATACAGTACAAACATCTATTCTCACATCTCATGATACAGTACAAACATATATTCTCATATCTCATGATACAGTACAAACATCTATTCTCATGTCTCATGATACAGTACAAACATATATTCTCATATCTCATGATACAGTACAAACATCTATTCTCATATCTCATGATACAGTACAAACATATATTCTCATATCTCATGATACAGTATAACATCTATTCTCATATCTCATGATACAGTACAAACATATATTCTCACGTCTCATGATACAGTACAAAACATCTATTCTCACGTCTCATGATACAGTACAAAACATATATTCTCATATCTCATGATACAGTATAAACATCTATTCTCATATCTCATGATACAGTACAAACATATATTCTCATATCTCATGATACAGTACAAAACATCTATTCTCACGTCTCATGATACAGTACAAACATCTATTCTCATGTCTCATGATACAGTACAAACATCTATTCTCGTATCTCATGATACAGTACAAAACATCTATTCTCATGTCTCATGATACAGTACAAACATCTATTCTCATATCTCATGATACAGTACAAACATATATTCTCACGTCTCATGATACAGTACAAAACATCTATTCTCACGTCTCATGATACAGTACAAAACATCTATTCTCACGTCGGATGATACAGTACAAACATCTATTCTCATGTCTCATGATACAGTACAAACATCTATTCTCATATCTCATGATACAGTACAAAACATCTATTCTCACGTCTCATGATACAGTACAAACATCTATTCTCATGTCTCATGATACAGTACAAATATTTATTCTCATATCTCATGATACAGTACAAACATCTATTCTCATGTCTCATGATACAGTACATACATCTATTCTCATGTCTCATAATACAGTACAAACATCTATTCTCATGTCTCATGATACAGTACAAACATCTATTCTCATGTCTCATGATACAGTGCAAACATCTATTCTCATATCTCATGATACAGTACAAACATCTATTCTCATATCTCATGATACAGTACAAACATCTATTCTCATATCTCATGATACAGTACAAACATCTATTCTCACATCTCATGATACAGTACAAACATCTATTCTCACGTCTCATGATACAGTACAAACATCTATTCTCACATCTCATGATACAGTACAAACATATATTCTCATATCTCATGATACAGTACAAACATCTATTCTCATGTCTCATGATACAGTACAAACATATATTCTTATATCTCATGATACAGTACAAACATCTATTCTCATATCTCATGATACAGTACAAACATATATTCTCATATCTCATGATACAGTATAAACATCTATTCTCATATCTCATGATACAGTACAAACATATATTCTCACGTCTCATGATACAGTACAAAACATCTATTCTCACGTCTCATGATACAGTACAAAACATATATTCTCATATCTCATGATACAGTATAAACATCTATTCTCATATCTCATGATACAGTACAAACATATATTCTCATATCTCATGATACAGTACAAAACATCTATTCTCACGTCTCATGATACAGTACAAACATCTATTCTCATGTCTCATGATACAGTACAAACATCTATTCTCATATCTCATGATACAGTACAAACATCTATTCTCATATCTCATGATACAGTACAAACATCTATTCTCACATCTCATGATACAGTACAAACATCTATTCTCATGTCTCATGATACAGTACAAACATCTATTCTCATGTCTCATGATACAGTACAAACATCTATTCTCATATCTCATGATACAGTACAAACATCTATTCTCATATCTCATGATACAGTACAAACATCTATTCTCACATCTCATGATACAGTACAAACATCTATTCTCACGTCTCACGATACAGTACAAACATCTATTCTCACGTCTCATGATACAGTACAAACATCTATTCTGATATCTCATGATACAGTACAAACATATATTCTCATATCTCATGATACAGTACAAACATCTATTCTGATGTATCATGATACAGTACAAACATCTATTCTCATATCTCATGATACAGTACAAACATCTATTCTCATATCTCATGATACAGTACAAACATATATTCTCATATCTCATGATACAGTACAAACATCTATTCTCATATCTCATGATACAGTACAAACATATATTCTCACGTCTCATGATACAGTACAAAACATCTATTCTCACGTCTCATGATACAGTACAAAACATCTATTCTCACGTCTCATGATACAGTACAAACATATATTCTCACGTCTCATGATACAGTACAAAACATCTATTCTCACGTCTCATGATACAGTACAAACATCTATTCTCATGTCTCATGATACAGTACAAACATCTATTCTCATATCTCATGATACAGTACAAAACATCTATTCTCACGTCTCATGATACAGTACAAACATCTATTCTTATGTCTCATGATACAGTACAAACATATATTCTCATATCTCATGATACAGTACAAACATCTATTCTCATGTCTCATGGTACAGTACATACATCTATTCTCATGTCTCATGATACAGTACAAACATCTATTCTCATGTCTCATGATACAGTACAAACATCTATTCTCATGTCTCATGATACAGTGCAAACATCTATTCTCATATCTCATGATACAGTACAAACATCTATTCTCATATCTCATGATACAGTACAAACATCTATTCTCATATCTCATGATACAGTACAAACATATATTCTCACATCTCATGATACAGTACAAACATCTATTCTCACGTCTCATGATACAGTACAAACATCTATTCTCACGTCTCATGATACAGTACAAACATCTATTCTCACGTCTCATGATACAGTACAAACATCTATTCTCACGTCTCATGATACAGTACAAACATCTATTCTCACGTCTCATGATACAGTACAAACATCTATTCTCACGTCTCATGATACAGTACAAACATCTATTCTCACGTCTCATGATACAGTACAAACATCTATTCTCATATCTCGACCAGCCAAATGTGTTTTAAACTGCACACTGAACTAACTGATTCATGATGGACTGAACAAGCTGATTCATGATGGACTGAACCAGCTGATTCATGATGGACTGAACCAGTTGATTTGTGATGGGCTGAACCAGCTGATTCGTGATGGCTTGAACCAGCTGATTCATGATGGACTGACCCAATAAATAAATGATGGGCTGAACCAGTTGATTCGTGATGAGCTCAACCTGCTGATTCGTGATGGGTTGAACCAGCTGATTCATGATGGACTGACCCAACTGATAAATGATTGGCTGAACCAGTTGATTCGTGATGGGCTGAACCAGCTGATTTGTGATGGGCTGAACCAGCTGATTTGTGATGGGCTGTATCAGCTGATTCTTGATGGGCTGAATCACCTGATTCATGATGGACTGAACCAGCTGATCCATGATGGGCCCGAATCAGCTGATTCATGATGGGCTGAGCCAGAGGTCTGATTCATAATTATTTATACAACAAAGGTCTTAGAACCTTTAAAATGAGACAAATTATTACATAATACATACCCATCTTCAAAGTTCCAAACAAAGATGTCACTGTCAACTGAGAGCCAGGCTCGGCCAATGTCTGGGAAGAGACCCATCAGGCAGTTGCATTGCATGTCTGTCACATGTAGACAAGGCAAACGTTTGTCTTGTCCACCATAACGTCATGAGGTATTCAACATTAATATTTCAACTATTCAATGTCAATTTTATACTTTTGCTAAAACTAAAAGTTGTGGAGACCTAATTCTGCTACAACCCAACTTATTTAATAATAATAACTATTAAAACTGCAAATTGCTATAATGCAGTATTTTATGTTGTATTGTAACCAGACTGAATTTACACAAAGCTGAATCAAACTCATTTATATGTTACAGCCTACAAGAGACAAGATGTGAACAATATGATTTGAAATCTAACAAGCGTGTGGCAAGGATACGACCAAACTGTTCGACAAGTTCCACCGGCAGTGGCACTCTTCGGATGTCACCAAGTTCCTTCACAGAGCCAAAGCCAATCTTTGGGTCGGCTAAGCTTGGGTAGTCAAAGTCGAGGAGACCACTCACACTCGGTTGAACTGTCGCGGCACACACAGGACAGTTGTAAGGACAGACACACACAGGACAGTTGTAAGGACAGACACACACAGGACAGTTGTAAGGAGACACACACAGGGCAGTTGTAAGGACAGACACACACAGGACAGTTGTAAGGAGACACACACAGGGCAGTTGTGAGGACAGACACACACAGGATAGTTGTAAGGACAGACACACACAGGACAGTTGTAAGGATAGACACACACAGGACAGTTGTAAGGAGACACACACAGGGCAGTTGTAAGGACTGACACACACAGGATAGTTATAAGGACAGACACATACAGGACAGTTGTAAGGACAGACACACACAGGACAGTTGTAAGGACAGACACACACAGGACAGTTGTAAGGACAGACACACACAGGGCAGTTGTAAGGACAGACACACACAGGGCAGTTGTAAGAACAGACACACACACACACAGGACAGTTGTAAGGACAGACACACACTTGATAGTTGCAAGGACATACACAGGGCAGTTGTAAGGACAGACACACACACAGAGCAATTGTAAGGACAGACACACACAGGACAGTTGTAAGAACAGACACACACAGGACAGTTGTAAGGACAGACACATGACAGTGATACATGACAGTGACACAAGACAGTCACACACATCAGTGACACACGACAGCCATACAACAGTGACACAGTTGTAAGGACAGACACACACATCGCAATTGTAAGGACAGACACAGACAGGATAGTTGTAAGGACAGACACATGACAGTGACACAAGACAGTCACACACATCAGTGACACACAACAGCCATGCAACAGTGACACACGACAATGACACAGTTGTAAGGACAGACACACACAGGGCAGTTGTAAGAACAGACACACACACAGGACAGTTGTAAGGACAGTGACACACAACAATCACACATGGCAGTGACACACAACAATCACACATGACAGTGACACACAACAATCACACATGGCAGTGACACACAACAGTCATAAACAGAGCCATACACATGTTAGTGCATTGGTCTTCAGTCAGTCAATTATTCCAAAACATAAATCACCTCAAACTAAATAGCAACATTCTACAAAAATCAACGCAGTTGTAAGGACAGACACACACAGGACAGTTGTAAGGAGACACACACAGGGCAGTTGTGAGGACAGACACACACAGGATAGTTGTAAGGACAGACACACACAGGACAGTTGTAAGGATAGACACACACAGGACAGTTGTAAGGAGACACACACATGGCAGTTGTAAGGACAGACACACACAGGATAGTTATAAGGACAGACACATACAGGACAGTTGTAAGGACAGACACACACAGGACAGTTGTAAGGACAGACACACACAGGACAGTTGTAAGGACAGACACACACAGGACAGTTGTAAGGACAGACACACACAGGGCAGTTGTAAGGACAGACACACACAGGGCAGTTGTAAGAACAGACACACACACAGGACAGTTGTAAGGACAGACACACACTTGATAGTTGCAAGGACATACACAGGGCAGTTGTAAGGACAGACACACACACAGAGCAGTTGTAAGGACAGACACACACAGGACAGTTGTAAGAACAGACACACACAGGACAGTTGTAAGGACAGACACATGACAGTGATACATGACAGTGACACAAGACAGTCACACACATCAGTGACACACGACAGCCATACAACAGTGACACAGTTGTAAGGACAGACACACACTTGATAGTTGCAAGGACATACACAGGGCAGTTGTAAGGACAGACACACACACAGAGCAGTTGTAAGGACAGACACACACAGGACAGTTGTAAGAACAGACACACACAGGACAGTTGTAAGGACAGACACATGACAGTGATACATGACAGTGACACAAGACAGTCACACACATCAGTGACACACAACAGCCATGCAACAGTGACACACGACAGTGACACAGTTGTAAGGACAGACACACACAGGGCAGTTGTAAGGACAGACACACACAGAGCAGTTGTAAGGACATACACACACAGGGCAGTTGTAAGGACAGACACACACAGGGCAGTTGTAAGAACAGACACACACACAGGACAGTTGTAAGGACAGACACACACAGGGCAGTTGTAAGGACAGACACACACACACAGGACAGTTGTAAGGACAGACACACACAAGGCAGTTGTAAGGACAGACACACACACACAGGACAGTTGTAAGGACAGACACACACAAGGCAGTTGTAAGGACAGACACACACAGAGCAGTTGTAAGGACAGACACACACAGGACAGTTGTAAGGACAGACACACACAGGGCAGTTGTAAGGACAGACACACACAGGGCAGTTATAGGGACAGACACATGACAGTGATACATGACAGTGACACACGACAGTGATACACAACAGTCACACATGACTGTGACACACAACAGTCACACATGACAGTGACACACAACAATCACACATGACAGTGACACACAACAATCACACATGGCAGTGACACACAACAATCACACATGACAGTGACATTTTAAAGAATCCATCCTGATTGTAAATACAAATTAACTTAGGCCCTACTCTTATATATTTACACAAATTCATTCACAGTTATAACTGAGGACACTGATATTTAAAAATAATATTTCAGTAGCAGGAATTGGGTCAATTCAAATATGAATTGGAATTGTTCAATTCCTTAATTGGACAAAAATGAGGAAGACAACAGAAAAAGTGGAACAACCAAATAAAACATGACACTAAACTCCTGCTGTTAACAGCAGAGCGATGTGTTTTAATAGAACAAAATGGAGGGATGTGACATTCAGGAGGACAGCGAGGGGTCAAGTTGGGCTAGGCATGTTAAGTCAAGTGAAGTCAAGCCTTAATTGGAATTGAAAGATTTCAAATAAGCAGAAGTTGAATTGCAATTGACACATATTTAGTAAGGTGAATTAGAATCTAAATAAAATGAACATAACCTCATTTTCTTCTTGTATGATGAAGTTTTATTTCCGATGTGGTGCTCAATCTATGCTGCATCACTTTCCTGTCAGACACCCTTCAATTGCACTGTCCTATTTACACTAGTCCAAATTTAAGCAGCTACATGCACAAGCCACTTGCACAGTAGGACTCCACTTGCACATATAGTGATAGGTAGGTAGGTAGCTTTATTTGGAATTGTATAAATCATACATACAACAATTGGTAAAACAATCGACAAAATGATGTACAATTCCAGGTTGACATCAGAGCCAATTAAGGCTGTAACCAGTTTGTTTTAATTATTCCAATGTAAGATGATAATAATTAAATAAACTTATCACCTTCACCCCCAAAATAACTATTATCAACAATGATTTCATGCATAGTGTGTTGGTTATGTGGAAAATGGTGTCAGATATAAGGTAGATTATGTGGACATCTCCTTGGGATGAAGAACATTAATTGTTATACAGAGGCACTTACAGTTGTAATTAAAGTGGTAGCAGTGCATATGTAGACCAGTGGCAACCCCCAGCACAGCTAGGACAGCCCCCTGTCAGCTGCTCCCCAGCTGATGCTGATCTAGGGGAGCTTATCATTTATCAAGCATCCAGCCTCCTTTGGCTGGAGCATGCCCCTAGTGAACTTTGACCCTAATGAGGTACACGATAGTACAGCTTTCATTGACCAATAGTGGACATCATATTTATAGGGCATTTGTTGTATTAAAGTAAAGAAAAATAAGGATGATCCATGAAATTATTCATACACTCTAAACAACAACATGTACTGATTCAAAGCTCGGGGTTGACAATATTTGTAATATTCACAGACATGTTATTATTTACTCTTCACTTCAAAAAAACTTCACTTCACTTCACTTCACTTCACTTCACTTCACTTCACTTCACTACTGCGAGTCTCTTGTACTGCAGTACTGCTATTTTTGAATACAGTGACAATGACAGGGGTCATGTTCTAGGTAGATTTCCTGTTCCGTTGCACACGAAGAAAACTGCAGTGTATATTGGAGAAATTATTTAAACAAAATTAACATGCTGGGACATAATTGCATTTGAGTAGGGAGATTTTTATGTATGATTGTAGAAGGTGTTGACTGTAAAATGGTGGATTTCTAGATGATTTGAATAAGCGGAAGGATATTTGGCAGCAATTTGCCTGTGTGACCTGTTTGCGGAGTAATGCTTGCCGGCATTTGTAAATGTTGACGGGTGTCACACATACAGGCATTTTACGAGAGCTAGAAGTATGCAATTTTTTTAATCTATCAGCATGTCTATGAGATGATGATAACAGCTGGTGAGAAGTTTAAGGCATTTTATAGGTCACGTTTTCTTATAATCAGACAAAACGTTAACATGGTCGCCTATGGGAAAACCAACAGTGTGTTGACCCCTATACAACTTAGAGGGAATCAAGAACTCCAAGAAAAGGTACGTTTTTAGACATTCTGTTATAAATCTTTGTACATTTCTAGATTATACAACTACATTAATTTTGGCATGACTTTATTAGCATACCTTTGATAATGCAGAAACTAGTTATTTATTTGCAAAACATGTAGTAGAATGTGCGGCAGAATAACCTGATGTTTGTCCCTGTGGCTGCATGTGCCTGTGGCCCTGGCAGTGTTGTGTGTTCCTGTTTGACAGTGTGAATGTGTGGCGGATGAAGTACTTACACTATAGGCGTCTTCTGTCATTTTATGGCCCACAGGCCACATAATTTCTGCCATTTATTTTATTTTTATTCCATATAAAAACAATTCCTACTTTATCATCAAAACTTTGTCAACAAGTCAAAGAGGGATGCCTTTTGTTGGTAAATGTGTCATTGTGTGTCCGTTGATCCGGATGGAGGTGTTAACCTATCGACTATCAGAGCCACTCATCATCAATAATCAACAACTTAAGATGTCTACTGAGTGTATTTGTTACAAAACATAAATCCCTTTGGCCTGGTATAAAATACAGTTTTCACTTATTGTGCAGCATTTATTGCACACTTGTTTAATCAGAGGATAATTACATTTAAAAATAAGTTTTGTACTACCTGTTTTCAAATTCGTGTGTTGATGAGAAACCCGGAATTTTATAAAAGTAAAGTAAAATAATTTTATGTGACCTTATTGTGAGACAAGATATGTTTAATTAATATTTTACACATTCTATTGATACTAGGCATTGTACAATGCGCTACCTTCATTGATGCAATTAAATAAGTGTACGTTAATATTCCAGATACTGACAGAAAGAATGACGTGACAACATTGTCACTGACTACAGCATCAAGACAACCTCCAGAAACACTTCAAGACAGCTGACGGGAATGATGTTACACAGCTCTGGATGGAGAATGCATGTAGCAGAACAGAATTTATGGACAGTAATAATGAAGCACCCTTTTCATAAAATATTTGAATTGTCATGTCCAACAATCAATGGACAATGCAACGTTGCTTTTGATTTACTTGTATTAAATTTGTTGTTTGTTATAATTATGCATTGAAGTTGTTTGTGTATTTAATTTTGGTTTATAATATTTGGATGGGATTCTCAACACACATTCTCTTTTTGAAGCAGTTTTTCATTTGTTATATTCCTTAATGAGATATTACAGTATTATTTTTATTGATTGAACTTCCAAATTTTACTCCCAAGTGATTGACGAATGTGTATCGAGTAAAGCTCATTTTATTATCAATGCTTGGCGCTTACTATTGAAATGTTCAAGTTATAAGATCAATTCACATAAGTGTATGTGTATATGTTGGTCTTATAACTTGAAAATACACACATTGAGCAAAATTTGGCACAGTCGGCTTATGAGTGGCTAACTATGGACACAAGATCGTTAGCTGATTATGAGCCGCCCTCGAACCGAAGACGAGGCGCCGGACAAAATTCCCTCAGCCTGCAGGCGGATGCAAAATGGCGGGCTGACACGTTTGCTGCTCTCGGCACTTTTTTTAGGTGTGCTATCTGGGTAGCTAGTTGGCTGGATTATGGAAGATGCCCATTGGGTAGTTTAAAATGACCAGTGGTCAGCCACTGTTTTATATAAAGGAGTTGTTAGAGAGAAAGGGAGAATTGACAGGCACAGAGTGTAGTGTGCAGTTGAGAGGGGTTTCCCTCCACCTTAGGCTGGCATGTAAGGCCGAGCTGGCATTGGTCAGGGATCAGAGTCTTTTGGCATAAAGAATCAGATTGCAGGTTATTTGTAATAGTCAGTTTGTCTGATATATTTATAATCGGTCCCCTCCCCCATTGTTGTAGCGTGTGGGTCGTGAGCGAGAGGACCCCTTTGACAAATTGGTAGATTAAAAGAAGACAAGAGTGGAACAGGTTGTTCTCTCAGGAATGTTGCCAGTAATGGAAGGAAGGGGGGCAACATATAGAAACTGTAAGAGGATGGCGATCAACGCACTAGTTGAGCAGATGTGTGAAGAAGAGGGCGTGGGATTCATAGATTTATGGGGGTACTTTATTGGGAGAGAAGATAATGTACATGAGAGATGGCCTCCATCTAAGTGGAAAGGGGGCAGCAGTATTCTCAGAGAATCTGCTGCGATCTGTTGACAGTGGGACAGGTTGCATCTATTTAAACTAAATTCGCAGGGGGGACTCACAAAGAAGCCTGAAACTGGAGGCATGGATAAAGACAGCAAAAATAATTCAGCAAAGAACAGTCTGGAAAACTGTTCTGAAACTGGGTATAAATGTGTTTGTTTAAATGCAAGGAGTATAGTAAACAACAGAAATGAACTAAACATTATGGTAGAAGATACTGACCCTCATATAATAGGTATAACCGAATCATGGGCAACCACCGATGTATCAGATAGAACAGGAAGGGGAGGTGGAGTTATTTTATATATTAAAGAATCTATCCAGGCTGATGAAATAAAATTAGACAGAGAAGCAGATTGCGAAGAAGCTGTTTGGTGTAACATAGTTACAGGAAACTCAACATTAACGGTTGGTTTAGTTTATCGAAGTCCAAACATAAGCATAGAAGAGAATGAAAAAATACAAAACGCTATAACGGAAGTGAGCAAACGAGACTGTATTATTATGGGGGATTTTAACCATGGGCATATAAAATGGAAATCTCTAGAGAGTATGGGTAGTGAGGACCACAAGTTTTTAGTTTTAGTACAATATAGTTTCCTTTCTCAACATGTGTTAGAACCAACCAGGGGAGAGAATGTGTTAGACTTAGTTTTGTCCTCACAGAATGAATTAGTTGACAATGTCAGGATATGTGAGCCACTGGGGAATAGTGATTACAACCAGATATATTTTACCATCAAAGTAAAATCAGAAAGGAATAGTAAAAAGCAGTACAGGAGAAATTTCCACAAAGGAAAATATAAGGACATAAGGAAATATTTAGCAAAGATAGACTGGAATAACACACTGAAGAATTATACAGCAACAGAATGCTGGCATATCTTAAAGAGTGAAATTGAATGTATCATCGTCAAATTTGTTCCCTTAAAAAACACGGGAAACTGTCCACACAAAAAAACACTTATCGAAAGAAGCCATTAGAAAAATTAAGTATTTAAACAAATGATGTGGAAGTCATATAGACGTACTGGAAATGATGAAGACTACAACATTTATAAAGAAGCACTAAACTAAGCTACAGCTGAAATTAGCATTTTAAACAGAAGCTACGAACATAAATTAGCTTGTAATATAAAACATGACAGCAAGAGTTTTTATGCATATGTTCGAAGCAAACAGAAAGTTCAGGATAAGGTTGGTCCTCTAGAAGATAGTGCTGGAAATATAATATCAGGATTCTTAATGGTAGAAGACCTGAATGAGTATTTCAGTTCAGTGTTTACCAGAGAAGACACTAGTTGACTGCCAGTACCAGAGGCTAAGTTCAAGGGGGCAGAATCAGACTATTTAAGACAGTTAATTGTAACCCCAGAAATGATAGCTAAGAAAATTAGGGCTATGAAGGATAATAAGTCACCTGGAGTGGATGGTATTCCACCCAAACTACTATTGGAAATTGTAGAACAAATTAGCATACCGCTTGCAACAGTTTTCAACTTGTCATTAGAAGAGGGAGGGGTTCCTTTAGAATCGAAAGAAGCAAACATACCATTATTTAAAAAAAGGTTCGAGAAACAAGTCAAATAATTATAGAACAGTTAGTTTAACATCTGTGATTTGTAAATTATTAGAAAGACTAATTAAAGATCACATGGTGGATTTTCTTGTTAAACATAACTTGATAAACCCATCTCAACAGTTTCTAAAAGCGAGGTCATGCTTAACAAATATGTTATGTTTTTTGGAAGATATCACTAAGTGGGTAGATGATGGATCACCAGTAGATATCATCTACTTAGATTTTCAAAAAGCTTTCGACAAAGTGCCACCTCAAAGATTACTGCTTAAACTAAAAGCCCATGGCATAGGAAATGGTATAATTAACTGGATAGAAAAATGGCTGATTGACAGAAGACAACGGGTAGTTGTTGATGGGGAGGCTTCAAACTGGAAATCAGTTTTGAGTTGGGTTCACAGGAATCAGTACTGGGACCTATATTATTCTTAATATATATAAACAATTTGGATGATGATATAGCTAGCAAGGTGTTGAAATTTGCAGATGATACAAAAGTGTTTAGAAGGATTAAAAGTGATGGAGATAGACAGCATTTACAAGATGATCTTGACAGGTTGATCAAATGGTCTGGAAAGTGGTAAATGTTGTTCAATTTTGGGAAATGTAAATGCCTTCACACAGGACATGGGAACGAATATGTAGAATATACAATGGGGGTAACTGTACTAAGTACTACTGTAAAAGAAAAAGACTTAGGGCTGACAATTAGTGCTGACATGAACGTTTCAGAGCAGTGTGGAATTGCAGCTTCAAAAGGAAATCAAATGCTTGGATTGATTAGGCGAAATATAGCATATAAAGAAAATGAACTAATGATACCAGTGTACAAAACAATAGTTAGGCCTCATTTAGAATATTGTATACAAGCATGGAGGCCATATCGCAGGAAGGACATAGATATGCTAGAAAGAGTACAGAGGAGAGCGACTAAAATGATACCAAAACTGAGGGATCTTATTTATGAAAAATGCCTAAAAGAATGTGGTTTAACAACACTAGAGACCAGGAGATTGAGAGGAGATCAGATAGAAGTGTCTAAAATATTGAATGGCTATGAAAATATTGATAGAAATATGTTTTTTTCAGTTAAGAAAGATAGAAAGATTAGAGGACATAAATTTACATTAGTAAAGGAGCAGTGTAGATTAGACGTAAGAAAGTTCTAATTTTAACAAAGGACTGTGAATGAATGGAACAGATTATCTGATGATTGTGTAGGTGCTAGTAGTGTCAACATGTTTAAAAATAAAATCGACACATACATCAGACGGGCGGGATACACATAGATAAAAGGGTTGGACTCTCGATAAGCCAAAGGGCTTCCTTGTCCACCTGCCATCTAGAGTTAATTCTCTGGATGACAATCTTGTTAAATCTTGTTAAATTAGGTAAACACCAGAATATGGGTAAGGAATTTTTCAAAATCCTCTGAGTGATATGGGTAGTTTTATTTTGTTCAAATGTGGTATTGCTTTTGAGAAGAAATGTTTATATCTCGAGAACACAGTACAGTAACCGACATGTTGTCCAGCCAGCCAAACTGCAGCTTACACCCAGCCCAGCCTGCAACAACAATGCTGTGCAGGATTCCACGACACAGTGCGAGATGCCAGAATGCAGTGTGGAATGCCACGACACAGAGCGGGATGCCGTGTAGGAGGCTGTGAGAGATGAAGGTTGAGATGCAGTGTGAAATGAAGTGCAATATGATGCACGAGATGCAGTGCTCGATGATCTCAGTTGAAACTCAACTGAGATTGAACAGTTGAACGCGGGTTGAAACTCAACTGAGATTGAACAGTTGAACGCGGGTTGAAACTCATCTGAGATTGAACAGTTGAACACTGGTTGAAACTCAACCGAGATTCAACAGCTGAACGCGGGTTGAAACTCAACTGAGATTCAACAGTTGAACGCTGGTTGAAACTCAATTGAGATTCAACACTTCAACGCAGGTTAAAACTCAACTGAGATTCAACAGTTGAACGCGGATTGAAACTCAACTGAGATTCAACAGTTGAATGCGGGTTGAAACTCAACTGAGATTGAACAGTTGAACGCGGGTTGAAACTCAACTGAGATTCAACAGTTGAATGCGGGTTGAAACTCAACTGAGATTCAACAGTTGATTGCGGGTTGAAACTTAACTGAGATTCAACAGTTGAAGACCTGTTGAAACTCAACTGAGATTCAACAATTGAAGACAGGTTGAAACGCAACTGAGATTTTACAGTTGAACGCGAGTTGAAACTCAACTGAGATTCAACAGTTGAACGCGGGTTGAAACTCAACTGAGATTCAACAGTTGAACGCTTGTTGAAAGTCAAATGAGATTCAACAGTTGAACGTGGGTTGAAACTCAATTGAGATTCAACATTTGAATGCGGGTTGAAACTCAACTGAGATTGAACAGTTGAACGCGGGTTAAAACTCAACTGAGATTGAACAGTTGAACACGGGTTGAAACTCAATTGAGATTCAACAGTTAAACGCGGGTTGAAACTCAACTAACATTCAACAGTTGAACGCGGGTTGAAACTCAACTGAGATTCAACAGTTGAACGCTGGTTGAAACTCAACTGAGATTCAACACTTCAACGCAGGTTAAAACTCAACTGAGATTCAACAGTTGAACGCGGATTGAAACTCAACTGAGATTCAACAGTTGAATGCGGGTTGAAACTCAACTGAGATTGAACAGTTGAACGCGGGTTGAAACTCAACTGAGATTCAACAGTTGAATGCGGGTTGAAACTCAACTGAGATTCAACAGTTGATTGCGGGTTGAAACTTAACTGAGATTCAACAGTTGAAGACCTGTTGAAACTCAACTGAGATTCAACAATTGAAGACAGGTTGAAACGCAACTGAGATTTTACAGTTGAACGCGAGTTGAAACTCAACTGAGATTCAACAGTTGAACGCGGGTTGAAACTCAACTGAGATTCAACAGTTGAACGCTTGTTGAAAGTCAAATGAGATTCAACAGTTGAACGTGGGTTGAAACTCAATTGAGATTGAACATTTGAATGCGGGTTGAAACTCAACTGAGATTCAACAGTTAAACGCGGGTTGAAACTCAACTAACATTCAACAGTTGAACGCGGGTTGAAACTCAACTGAGATTCAACAGTTGAACGCGGGTTGAAACTCAACTAACATTCAACAGTTGAACGCGGGTTGAAACTCAACTGAGATTCAACAGTTGAACGCGGGTTGAAACTCAATTGAGATTCAACAGATGAACGCGGGTTGAAACTCAACTGAGATTCAACAGTTGAATGCGGGTTGAAACTCAAATGAGATTCAACAGTTGAACACGGGTTGAAACTCAACTGAGATTCAACAGTTGAATGCGGATTGAAACTCAACTGAGATTCAACAGTTGAACACGGGTTGAAACTCAACTGAGATTCAACAGTTGAACACGGGTTGAAACTCAACTGAGATTCAACAGTTGAATGCGGGTTGAAACTCAACTGAGATTCAACAGATGAACGCGGGTTGAAACTCAACTGAGATTCAACAGTTGAATGCGGGTTGAAACTCAACTGAGATTCAACAGTTGAACGTGGGTTGAAACTCAACTGAGGTTCAACAGTTGAACGCGGGTTGAAACTCAACTGAGATTCAACAGTTGAACGCGGGTTGAAACTCAACTGAGATTCAACAGTTGAACGCTTGTTGAAAGTCAAATGAGATTCAACAGTTGAACGTGGGTTGAAACTCAATTGAGATTCAACATTTGAATGCGGGTTGAAACTCAACTGAGATTGAACAGTTGAACGCGGGTTAAAACTCAACTGAGATTGAACAGTTGAACACGGGTTGAAACTCAATTGAGATTCAACAGTTAAACGCGGGTTGAAACTCAACTAACATTCAACAGTTGAACGCGGGTTGAAACTCAACTGAGATTCAACAGTTGAACGCGGGTTGAAACTCAACTGAGATTCGACAGTTGAATGCTGGTTGAAACTCAACTGAGATTCAACAGTTGAACACCTGTTGAAACTCAACTGAGATTCAACAATTGAACACAGGTTGAAACGCAACTGAGATTTTACAGTTGAACGCTTGTTGAAAGTCAACTGAGATTCAACAGTTGAACGTGGGTTGAAACTCAACTGAGATTCAACATTTGAATGCGGGTTGAAACTCAACTGAGATTGAACAGTTGAACACGGGTTAAAACTCAACTGAGATTGAACAGTTGAACACGGGTTCAAACTCAATTGAGATTCAACAGTTAAACGCGGGTTGAAACTCAACTAACATTCAACAGTTGAACGCGGGTTGAAACTCAACTGAGATTCAACAGTTGAACGCGGGTTGAAACTCAATTGAGATTCAACAGATGAACGCGGGTTGAAACTCAACTGAGATTCAACAGTTGAATGCGGGTTGAAACTCAAATGAGATTCAACAGTTGAACACGGGTTGAAACTCAACTGAGATTCAACAGTTGAATGCGGATTGAAACTCAACTGAGATTCAACAGTTGAACACGGGTTGAAACTCAACTGAGATTCAACAGTTGAACACGGGTTGAAACTCAACTGAGATTCAACAGTTGAATGCGGGTTGAAACTCAACTGAGATTCAACAGATGAACGCGGGTTGAAACTCAACTGAGATTCAACAGTTGAATGCGGGTTGAAACTCAACTGAGATTCAACAGTTGAACGCGGGTTAAAACTCAACTGAGATTCAACAGTTGAACGCGGGTTGAAACTCAACTGAGATTCAACAGTTGAACGTGGGTTGAAACTCAACTGAGGTTCAACAGTTGAACGTGGGTTCAAACTCAACTGAGATTCAACAGTTGAATGCGGGTTGAAACTCAACTGAGATTCAACAGTTGAATGCTGGTTGAAACTCAATTGAGATTCAACAGTTGAATGCGGGTTGAAACTCAATTGAGATTCAACAGTTGAATGCGAGTTGAAGCTCAACCCAAGTTCAACACCAGTTGAAACTCAACTCATTTGCATGTGAAATTATCAACTGACTATTTGCATAATATATTATATAGTTGAAGCTGAACCGAGATTCAACAGTTGAATGCGAGCTCATTTGCATATGAAATTTTCAACTCCTCGATAATTGAAACTCAACTGAGTTTCAGTTGAATTTGGGTTGAACTTCACCGGTTGAAAGTTCTATCTTTTTTTGGTTTGGGTAGTAAGCATTTTAGTAGAATGGTGTTGTTTATTATGCCTAATTAATTTATTTGGCTAAGAATGGAACATCACGTGATTTGAGCTTGTTACTGAGTTATTAAACAATACAACTGATCTGTCTGATGTCCCATGTTTTATTGAAACACTGTCTGTCCTATATAACTTTCTTCTATCAACAGTTGAACGTGGGTTGAAACTCAACTGAGATTCAACATTTGAACGCGGGTTAAAACTCAACTGAGATTCAACAGTTGAATGCTGGTTGAAACTCAACTGAGATTCAACAGTTGAACGCTGGTTGAAACTCAATTGAGATTCAACAGTTGAACGCGGGTTGAAACTCAACTGAGATTCAACAGTTGAATGTGGGTTGAAGCTCAACCCAAGTTCAACACCAGTTGAAACTCAACTCATTTGTATGTGAAATTTTCAACTGTATATTTGCATATATATATTAGTTGAAACTTAACTGAGATTCAACAGTTGAACGCGAGTTGAAGCTCAACCCAAGTTCAACACCAGTTGAAACTCAACTCATTTGCATGTGAAATTATCAACTGACTATTTGCATAATATATTATATAGTTGAAGCTCAACCGAGATTCAACAGTTGAATTTGGGTTGAACTTCACCGGTTGAAAGTTCTATCTTTTTTTTGTTTGGGTAGTAAGCATTTTAGTAGAATGGTGTTGTTTATTACGCCTAATTAATTTATTTGGCTAAGAATGGAACATCACGTGATTTGAGCTTGTTACTGAGTTATTAAACAATACAACTGATCTGTCTGATGTCCCATGTTTTATTGAAATACTGTCTGTCCTATTTAACTTTCTTCTATCACTTGATGCCCCACACGTCGTGACGGAGTCCATTAGCCAAAAAGAAGACTGTTTCATCCTCTTAAATATTAAAAAAATAATCGACACGATACTTAGTTGTTTAAGACATTTCTTGGTATTAACATTACTTTTTACTTAGAGTAGGGCTGCATTTTCACCCAAGTGATGATGACTGGAAACTAGTGTATTTAGCTGTCACCGAACAACCCTCAGAGAGGCCAAAGAACACTCATCAGATTCCACTTAAGACCATTACTTTCTATTTGAGAAATATTAAAGAAAAAATCCATTCTCCGATTCCGAGTGTATACTTTTTCTAAACATCACCAGAAAGACAAGACACGATTGTATCCGCATAAACACTGCTCCGTTGAAAAGGTAATTGTTTGCTTTATATTTCAACTTACGGTGATATTATGCACACGGTGTCCCTTAGAATGACAAGTAGTTATATGTTCTCTTCTAAACGGCAGACAGAAAAGGTACCCTAATTTTTAAATCGCATGAAAACAAAAGAAATTTTATAAAACTTGCCATTGCTATCGATTTTTAACCATAAGTCAAAAAAATACAATCGAAATTTCAGAAATTGGAAATACCATAATAAGTATGTTAAATACATGATGTGCATGTATACGCTCGGTATCGAGCAACACAGACTCGCAAGTTCAAAGTGATCCTAAAAAGTCAGTTTTAGTAATTAAGCTTCCCAAATTTATTTCACGATTAGCCTGACATGTTGTTTATTAGTGACTAAAAGGATAACATTATGTATTGAATTCTAAATTGACCCCCAAAAAACAGTCGACGTTTCGTGATAACTGACCATATACGTTGACACACTTGGACACATAGGTTATGAGAGGTATAAATCTCGTTGTTTCTTTCATTTTGTTTATTAATTAATGAATTTAAAATCCATCCATATAATTTGAATTAGCAGCGCCAGATCATCTCAAAAGTAACATGTGTTTCACTAACTGGAAGATGTGTACAAGTCCAGCAATGAAATATACCCCCTGCAGGGTGAAACAAGCCTGTGTGTCTTTAAAACATGTTTTTTTTTACATTTGCATGTTTTGTTTACACTATGAAGAAAAAACCTGTAATGAGTAAGGGTAGATCAGGGGCAATTTCATTAGTTTTTTCAAAACGTTTTGAGTGGACTTGGACCTTTCTGCAAACCTTTCAAGTATTAATTATAATATTGTAGTATATATTATAATAAAAAGGTGGGGTATAATTATTTTTCCTTGAAATGTCAAAACTAGAATAATAAAAATTATCAACGTACTTACCCTACAACCGGGTATCACTAGAAGAAACTTGACTTGTGGAGTGATGGGTGCAACGGCCTTCAGTTTATATCACCTTCAGACGGACATAACTGTTCAGTTTAGTCACTCGTTTATATCCAATATTGAGCATGTTTATATCCAATGCTGAGCCTGTTTATATCCAATGTTGAGCCTGTCAATATCCAATGTTGCACCTGTTTATATCCAATTTTGCGCCTGTTTATATCCAATGTTGCGCCTGTTTATATCCAATGTTGCGCCTGTTTATATCCAATCACACTGGCCTCTTGCTTGTTGGGGACTCTGGAAAATAAACACAATACAATAAATACAAGATGGAAATATAAGTTCTGTACACTATTCACTTGCTAACCCAGTTCTGCTTTGGAAACCCTAGGGGCCTCGGATACATGACATGGCCTTGTGAGACACCATTCAGAGGGACACTGGTGTCAGTGAGACTTGTCTGGCTGCCACAATGTCAGACAGAACACAGTGGAAACAATAATTATAAATGTCTCTATGTTAAGTGCATGACATAAAAAGTATTTACTTGGTTTGTCCTGTTTGCTCTGTGGGACCACAGGCCATCGACCACATGTGGACCCCTGATATTGTCTCTTTCTCATAATTTCCTAAAGTTTTCTCACAGTGTAACCTATCTTCTTCCTTTCATGTTCTCTGTTTATGAGCCTTCCTCTTCTAACCCTCCCTTGGGGGTTCCTTGTGGGTGATTGTCAGGTGATGTTTCTTGATGGTATGTGCCCTAAGGAGCCCTTTCTGTCTTTATTTCAGTTTCTACAGGTTGTTTGGTCATTTCCCACAGCATGGTGTCGGAGACCTAGTCTGAACATTTCAGATGTATGATTCTGTGCAGACAAGAGCCAGCACTCTAAGAAGCTAGAGAAGGCGAAGAAGAATACTGACCAGTGCATTGCTAGACCTAGTCCAGCTATGACAGTATAATGCTAACTACTTAAATTATAGCTTGTGGGCAATGTGAGTGTGCCGAGTTAGTTTAAAATGTTATAAGCAACCAGACTGGAGACTGTTTAAAATAAAATTATGTCAAGCTATAACATAATCATTAGCTTATATGCCGAATGCTGAGTACTTACATTTTTGGCCTGGTCAACTATGCTCCTATATTAAGCAACTTGACTACATGTGGCACCGCTATGCATTGAATTTGTGTAGACCGATTTGCTTTCCCTTCTGCTAACATGGGAGACAGGGACCCAGTTTAGTGGCGATGGTTTACTAGTAAGCCAGCTACCTGCTTGTTTATTCATATACATTTGTTGTAATAATGCCAATAAGTATACCTGCGATGAAAACAGATTTTTAGGCGGTGTTTAAGAATCCCACTAATAGGCCCTGTCTATCTCATTGATTTGCGGGATTATTATAATGAGATCTTCCAACATGAAATGTTGGAGACGAAGAGTAATGAAGGAAAATTCAACTATAATTATCACGGTAATCCATTGACAAAAAGTTGTAATTAATTAGACATTTAAACTGATGTGGGTTTTCACGGATGTTCATTTTGATTGATAAGATTTTGACTAACGGGATAATGAGTGATGGGATTTTGACTGATCAAAATGGTTTTGAACTTTGGATTTATGGGGTTTTAACTGCCGTGGGTTTTGACTGATGGTGTTTTGAGTGACAAGACTTTTTTGGATGCACTTTTCCTTATTATGGGATTTTGGGTGATGGGGATTTTGACAAAGATTAAGGGGGTTCCCCATGCAACCAGCTAACCACAACTTACACAAAAAATTCACACACACATTATCATGCACATATACAGACATAGTGTGTGCAAGCACAGTACTTAGAATCATTCATTTCTTACCTGATGCAGACGTGACTGTGAGAGGTAATTCAGCATTCCGACATGACAACTCCACACGGGAATACCCCGTCCTGTTGCCAGGGACAACAGTTCAACCACTAAGGGCTTATCCAAATCCCTTAGACTGTCCTTCATAAACAGCTGATGACATTCGCACCTCCCTTGTTGAAGAGCCAGCAGAATCGGGTAGAGTCCAAAAAGGACTTCACCTTCAACTGGTGGTCTTCTTGACCAATCCCTGAAATCATTCGGTCAGAATACTGATTAGTAATATGCAAGTGGGCTTTAAAGTTAAAACTAAAGAATAGCACATGACGAGGGTCTGAATTTATAATTAAGATATATTTAAAAGGTTTGGTTTTGTTATATTTCAATTGTAATTAACAACATTCCACATCCAAATACTTCACATTAACTTTATCAGTGGGTGGCTCTCACATTAGCGGCATATTTATAAAAAAAAGAGTAACATTTGTAAACCTAATGCTGGGCATACACTGCTAAACTTTTGTTGGGTGTCGTCTATTTGATCAATAAGAAACTATGACGTCTCTGTCAAGATTGTGATTTTAAGAACTTAACATAGGTTGGTAGCATCTGTGAAAGACTGCATTTAGGGTTACAATGTAAAGCTATGGTTGGCTGACTGGTGTTATAGGGTTGCCCTGTAAGGCCATTGATGGCTATCCAGTGGTTATGCAATACTGTGAAGGAACTGGAGTGGTGACCTAAGGTCAGATTTTAAAGAACCGGGCAAATATAATTATAGTTAGGGTAGACAGGGAGGATTGTCGAATACAACGTGTAATATTTATAACATGATTGGCCGTTCCATATGAATAGATATGATGATACGGACGTAAGTTTAAATGGGATAACATTAAGGTATATAGGGTTGTCGTTATAATGAAGATTTTTTACTGATTATCACCTATTGGATGGTCTTGAAATTGTTACAATGGCGTCAGCATCAGCAGGGGTCACATGACTGATGCTAAGTATAGGGTGGAGGCACTGAGATTTGAAGGCAGAATAGTACAGACGAATCCAGAACCCGACAGAGCAATGAAATGTAATCTGGTCTCTTCTGAGGAGAGAAACCATTACGGTGCAGTTGGCAAACATGAAGTCTATACCCAGTGGTGGCTTTGACGTTGAATTTCTCCATGCATATATAGAGTAGAAGAAATACCGGAGGTATGTGGAATATATATATATTATGAGTGAATCAGTGTGAATGTTAGATTAGAGGTATTGGCTTAAACATCTGGTTTTTACATTGTTATAATTGTGTCAAAAGGTGTGGTCAATAATAAAGGAATATGGTCAGCGCAATGATACTGGCATCTCGAGATTTAGGCGGGGTGGTGAATCATCGCTCTGTTATGTGAACGTTAGATAGTAAGAAGAAGTGAACATAGGTTGTATTACGGTGTCACAGATAATGGTTATTGGTGTATAGTTTGTTAGGACTTAGAATATGTAAGGTGGTGGGGTTGTTATTACTAATAGGATATTGAGTCCGGATATGTATATGTCTATGGCAAACATTAGGTTACATATGTTTGTGTGTAAGTACTATGATGTCGGTAGAAAAACATATGATATGAAGGGTGTAGTTTACACACCAAGGAATAAGAATATTTTATTATTATAGTTATCATTTATTGTAGTGTCGGGGCGGAGTGAAGTCTGACAAAGTGTACTCGAGGGCGGTAGACGCCGAGTAACACCTCGTGTAACAACAGTGCGAGAGTAGACGGGTTACGCGACAATGGTGAATTCACACCCGAAGAGGGAATTCCCAATTAACCGAGTGAGAACTACTTCGCTCGACTACTGAGGGACAAATTATTATCAAGTTAACGGTGTTGACGGAATGTGGTATCGTTCATTATAAACATTATGTTCTCACATCTCTACATTGCGAGTGCCATGCAGACAGCTGTAGCGTGTTAAACTTTTAAGCCTATATGGCAAATATGTTATAGAATCTTTTGATGAAATAGTATAGGATTGAAGAACTGGTCAATCCTTGTGTACCCATGAAATGTTATGCTAGAGATGTATGTACGTAAGACTTTGTATGATAACAGGTTAGGGAGGCTGACGAGTCTTCCTTGAAGAATCACTGTATTTTGTTTTGTTGTTTGGAAGATGGGCCAATAAATTTGGAAAATTCTTTAATTGTGTATAACTACTTCCCTTCCGATATATCTCAGAACCCGGATATTTATTAGCAAGGCCGTTTCACCTGGCGGTTCTTGAGTCTCATGTTACACTGTTGTACATTATGCAATTTTTTCTGGTGCGATTAAATTTTCGTATGATGAATCAGTTCAACAACTGTTGTACAAGTCAAATCTACATGCAACTCAAGTTTTGTTGAGTTGCTGACCGTCATACATTGCACGACTGATCAGCTTTTAGTTGATCAAACAGATGAATGGCAATAAAAGTTTAGCAGTGTACGCCCAGCATTAGTGGTAGTCTCTGGGCAGAAGTTTTTTGTTGATAGAAATGCTGTTACATTTATTTTCATTCCTTTATTATGATTTCCAGGTTTCAGATAACCAGGTACTCTTCTATAAAGTTGAGTGGGCTGAATATTAACTGGTATTCTGTAATTAATCATATCTGATAGATCACAATGGTTTGGACAGTATAGTACAATTCACCAAATTAAGGAAAAGGAGGTGTGAAAGTATTTAATTTTGTTTGTTTTTTGCATTTTTAGAAACAAGAAATAATTCACTAATAAAAAAATATGCTAAGGTGGAGAAGAACCAATGTGGCATTTCACTTATATATATATAATTATATACATAACCGTGACAAGAACGTCACAAAATGACACTTAGACAATACTAATCAATTATAACATCACATTTTCTAAGAAAAATAAATAATTTATGGACTCTCAAAAAAGTATGTCTACTCACATTGCACGTCGTTTCGTTTCCGGACCAGCCAGCCCATACTTGTACCAATTCCCGTCTTCCTGTCATAGGTTTTCCTGAGGTTGACTTTGTGGCTCCAACCGACCGGTAGACTCTAACAATTCTCTGATGACACTTAGACTCTCGTCTTTTTCCCGTCACACCATGTTCTATCCTGTCAGATCTCCATGTATCCTCTCTATCATGTCTACGTGGTTTATACCTTTGAGAACCTCCATAACCCCGATATAATTCCACATTTTCTCCACGTTGTCTGAAGGTCTTGTGATCTGAGCGGATCCTTCCGTTCTGATAACTCTCAAAGTCACGCTGACTGCTCATGTAAAGATTATCGCTTTGTGTGTTTTCATTGTGTCTGTATACTTTGCCTCGAAATGCGTTATTGAAATCTGTTAGCATTTTCTTTGGCATGATGTGTTTTGTAATCCTGTTTGTGGCGTGTTGTGATGGATTCAAATCAAACTGGCATTCATCGATGTCATGATCACTGTCACACTGACTTTCACTTGAAGAGGATATAAGAATCCTTTGAACAAATAATACAGTCTGACAGCCAAGTTCATTTTGATCCTTACGTGTGATTAAACTGGAAAGAACACTTCTACGTATTGTATAATTCATGTTTTCCCTTAAGTATTTCACCTGAAACAAAGAAGACATAATCATTACATGCCAGCAATATCACATTTTAGGGAATCAAATAATAGTAAATTTGACAGTATTTGTCATTTAAATAATCAACAGATTGCTCACACAATTAAATATTTTGCCCCAATATGAATTAATCGACATGTACATGTATAAGTACTGTACCGTATTCTGGTTTTATCATTTCACAGAATGCTAAAACAATCTTCATTGCAACAGTGCTGACACCTAGTGAATACTACATCAACAAGTAATGGAGAAAGGCTAACTTTATTGGAATGTTGTCACATGTAAACAAACTGATCAACACAATTCACCTGAGAAGCATCCAGCTAGCTGGACATTCCTATCACCACAAAGAAGAACCAGTGTTAAGATTCATCTGATGGATACCCACTCATAGCTAGAAAAAAAGAGGCAACAAATAAAAACATACACTAAGCTGATCTGTGAATACCTTGATATTAAAGAGACAGAGCTCCCGTCCCTAATGTACAATGGATCCATTTGTAAACAGCTCATCCATGCTCCGGCCCCAGTCAACCAAAGATGATGATGACATTCTTAATGCCTGATAATATACCATAAAAGGATTACCATTTGAATGAGCTATCATGCATTACGATCATCAGACTTTAGTAACTACAAAATATACGGGATCAAGTCAGCCAGTCAATAAGGCAAGGGCCTATATATATAATAATGTCAGGCTCAGAGCATTTATTCCATCATACGTGAAATGCCATTCCAACATGAGATGCTTCTTGCTGATGCTCATTGTGAACTATGAGCCAAAACTCCACTTAACAGTTTTGTTAAAGAAAATGAATGTCCATCATTAAATGATCCAGAATAGACTAATATGTCATGTGTTAGTTACATAAATGATATAAATGTTACCAAAATGGGTTTAATTTTATGTTTTGTGTTACGTACAAATTTTGTTTGCTGGCAATAGTATTAAACTACAGCAAACAGTGTGAAAACCAGAGCAATATCCAATTCATTGTGCCATAAGTATTGTGTTGGTTTTCATCTTCTGGTTGACTGATACACTGGGCCGTCCTATGTTCACTCCGTCAATATAAATATTCCGTTTTATACAAACCTAGTTTTGTTAAATAGATCCGTATTTTGTAACTGCTGATGATCAATGCCAATGACAATGGCAGGGATGATCAATGTGACAGTAGCTGGCTGATTATATGAGAAAACGGCAACCCTTCACTTAACTAGCATAAAATGGCTAAATTATTACTAGCAGCATTGTAGGTGCTCCTTTGAGTCTGGGTTGAGCCAGAAACATGTATATATGCGACTCACTCACAGACAGCAATCACGTTGCAATTGGGCGATAATAGGGCGTTTATATACACATACTTAAATTTGGCTAATTGATAACACTGACAACTGTGCTGCTGTTAATCATACCAACCCAGCACAGATACTGATGAATAACAATATAGGACAAACTCACAGTTTAGTTCTTAAACGCTTAATAACTAAGTCTACGTCTTACGCTCAGACAGGCCTGTCTCCTAACTTCGGCAATGTCAAATGGTGGTGCCATCTCGTGTTTAGTCTTAGTACTCGAACAAGTAAACACACACACACGAACGCAGGCAGGCAGGCAGGCAGGCAGGCACGCACGCACGCACACACGCACGCACACAAACAAACACACACGTCGATCGCACACACCGCACACACCGCACACACCGCACACACCGCACACGCACGCACGCACGCACACACACACAGCACACACACACAGCACACACACAGCACACACACAGCACACACACAGCACACACACACAGCACACACACACAGCACACACACACAGCACACACACACAGCACACACACAGCACACACAGCACACACAGCACACACAGCACACACACAGCACACACACAGCACACACACAGCACACACACAGCACACACACAGCACACACACAGCACACACACAGCACACACACAGCACACACACAGCACACACACAGCACACACACAGCACACACACAGCACACACACAGCACACACACAGCACACACACAGCACACACACAGCACACACACAGCACACACACAGCACACACACAGCACACACACAGCACACACACAGCACACACAGCACTCACGCACACACAAACAAACACAAATACACACGTACGTTAGACTTAGTTTTATCCTCTCACAGAATGAATTAGTTGACAATGTCAAGATATGTGAGCTACTGCTTGGAGTATGTATACTGATCACATCAAGATACATTTTACCATCAAAGTATAAAATCAGAAAGGAATAATAAAAAGCAGTACAGGAGAAGTTTTCACAAAGGAAGATAAAAGGACAGGAGGAAATATTTAACAAAGATAGACTGGAATAATAACACACTGTAAAATAGGACAGTAACAGCTAGAATGCTGGAATATCTTAGAGTGAAACTGAGTGCATAATCGATTAATTTGTTTCGTTCGATAAAAGAGGAACGATCCAGAAAGAAGTCATTAGAAAAGTTAATTACAAACAAATGATATGGAAATCATGTGGAAATGTTGAAGACTACAACATTTTTAAAGAAGCACTTAACTAAGCTACAACTGAAATTATAAATACAAAGAGATTATTAACTTATAATATAAAATATAACAGCAAGAGTTGTTATGCATATGTTCGGAGCAAACAGAAAGTCCATGATCACGTCAGATCTCTGGAAGGTAGTGCTGGAAATATAATATCAGCTAGAGGGATTCTTAATGGCAGCTTAATTAAGAGTTAATTACAAGGACCATTCAAAATACCATTGAAGATCATTGAAATACCCTTGACCATAAGACACCCTAACACAATCCAATGGTATTTGAGTGGTATTTTTGTAAGGGCATAAAGCATGTGATTTTCGTCCTCTGCCTCCCAATCTTCAGAGCTGATATGTTGCAGGCCTACAGGTCGCGCTTAATTTATAGACGTCCTTGAATCTGAGGGCTGTGCGTCCCACTGTTTTCGCTCACTGACGAGTTGTACATAGAGGATGACGTTCGGCAAACGGCCATCGTCCATGCCAGTTCCAGCGAGCGGAGACGTTTCTGGCTCAGCAGTGAGTAGGCCTACATGCTTGGGATCCTAGCACGGTCCAGCATGTCGCTGTAAGGGACACGGTCCTGCCAGGTGATATTGAAGATGCGATATTGAGGCACCGCATGTGGATTAACACCTTAATCCACATGCGGCACTAGGCGCACGTAGGCGGTCCACGTACGATTCGCGGCCGTAGAGGAGGGTGCTCAGCACACAGGCATGGTAGACTGTCATACTTGTGTTCTCAGTGAGCATCTTAAATTGTTTTCCCATACGCTTTTGTTCAGCTTGACCATAGTGACTGCGACTGTTGAACTTGTTAACATACAAATTAATTATCAACGCCAAATCCTTTTAGCAGAAATGGTTCATCACCAGCTAGAATATATGCGTTATACCTTATTAAAGTAAAGGTTATGTAACATATCCAGCGTGATTGCGTGCGTATAATTGAGGTTATATATATCTGTCAGGCAGGGCCAAACTGGTTTTTGAAACATAATCACATTTCATGGTCGTCTTAAAACAAAATAACTTCTTTCTAAACTATATCTTAATAGCATACCTTCCACTTGGATACACGATCAATATCAAATTGCTTTATTTTGCAGTTCCCAGTCGTCGGATATGTAATCGTAATTAAGATTCTGACGGTCTACATCAACTATCGACTTACTATGCTCATATCTTGCGGTGCCAGTGTGGATACTTCAGGCCTGTTAAAATGTTGAGCTGATATGCCATTAGAACAGTGCACAGGTAGTGAGACACACTTCGCTAAAACAAAGGGTCCACAGAAAGTGAACCTTCCCCCGTTTTCCGATAGAATCTGTAACACAACAAGTATACTATATTATGTAACCCTGGTGGAAGTGTTTCGTGCAAGCGGTCGCATAGGCTATTGTTATGTCATGCGCCAGACGCGGGTAATGTAGCTCGAGCCACACCCAGTCGCAGTTTGCTAGGGATCATGGACGTATCCACAAAGTTATACGTACAGTTCTCTCGGCTCCGTATTACGAGTATCAATATTCACGGCCTGGTGAGTTATTTTTTCAT
Source organism: Escarpia spicata (assembly GCA_963995525.1). Lineage (NCBI taxonomy): Eukaryota > Metazoa > Annelida > Polychaeta > Sabellida > Siboglinidae > Escarpia > Escarpia spicata. The sequence goes on from OZ023215.1 coordinate 34,809,513, forward strand.
GTCTATATGTTATATACAGCTGCATAATAGTGATATTATTCGAATCATGCGAAACTTAAGTTGCTTTTTGTTGCCTCATTTCCCGTCTTTTCGGGCATGGCAGCTATGGTATGACGATTGTATGAGTGTTGTGTCGTATAATGTTAAATTGTGTTTACAGACATGCATTTTAACTAATTATTGTGGTGTGTAGGTACGTCGTGTGCATACGGTTGACTTTAGATAATGTGATAGTTGTTAGTTAAAAGAAGAACTTAGCTAAAACATGTTTCTACGATTCCTTGCCTGTACAATTTCAGACAAGTATCTATAGGGTGACTGATTATTGCATGCGGTTTAACACGTATAATATTAGAACAGCCGACGCAACTTGGTAATGCAGCGTTGGTTGCTTGGTTATGTTGTAGTCGCAAGTAGCACGCTGACTGTTTGTATTCATGCCCCTATCTCTCTCTATACAAATTATGTCTGTTTTTCTCCCTGTCTCCCCTTCTTCAACTCGCCCTCTCTCCCCGAATCTCTCTATCTCTCTCTCCTCCATCTTCTATGTCTGTCTGTTGGAATGTCAGTCTATAAGTCTGTTATATAGTCCGTACGTAAGTCCACCTCTGGGTCTGCTTGCCTGTCTGTCTGCCTGTATGGCTGCCTGCCGGCCTGCCTCCTCTACCTGTATGTTTCTATTTCTCTGAATGTTTGCCTCTATGCCTGTCCGTTTGTCTGCCCGCCTGCCTGCCTGCCTGCCTGCCTGCCTGCCTGCCTGCCTGCCTGCCTGCCTGTCTGCCTGCCTGCCTGTCTGTCAGTCTGTCAGTCTGTCAGTCTGTCAGTCTGTCAGTCTGTCAGTCTGTCAGTCTGTCTATCTGTCTGCCTGTCTGTCTGTCTGTCTGCCTGTCTGTCTGTCTGTCTGTCTGCGTGCGTGCCTGCCTGTCCGTCTGTCTGCGTGCCTGCCTGTCCGTCTGCCCGCCTGCGTGCCTGCGTGCCTGCGTGCCGTGCTTGCGTGCCTGCGTGCCTGCGTGCCTGCGTGCCTGCGTGCCTGCGTGCCTGCGTGCCTGCGTGCCTGCGTGCCTGCGTGCCTGCGTGCCCGAGTGCCCGCGTGCCTGTCTGCCTGTCTGTCTGGGTGCCTGTCTGTCTGTCTGTCTGTCTGTCTGTCTGTCTGTCTGTATGTCTGTCTGTCTGTCTGTCTGTCTGTCTTCTGTCTTCTGTGTCTGTCTGTCTGTCTGTCTTCTGTCTGTCTGTCTGTCTGTCTGTCTAAGACAGTCTGTCTGTATGTCTGTATGTCTGTCTGTCTGTGTGTATGTATGTCTGTATGTCTGTATGTCTGTATGTCTGTATGTCTGTATGTCTGTATGTCTGTATGTCTGTATGTCTGTATGTCTGTGTGCCTGCCAGTATGTCTGCATATCTTCTGCCTGCCTGCTACCTCTATGTTTATTTGCCTATCTCTGCTTCAGTCTTTGCTCCAGTCTGTCTCTGCCCCCTCTCTGTATGTATGTCTGTCTGTCTTTCTGTGTGTGTCTCTCTCTCTCTCTCTCTCTCTCTCTCACTCTCACTCTCACTCTCACTCTCACTCTCACTCTCACTCTCACTCTCAC